>JASGCC010000087.1:803249-1367716 GCA_030067915.1 Hydractinia echinata
AATGTTAGATATATAAATGTAGATACATAAATGTAGATACATAAATGTAGATATATAAATGTAGATACATAAATGTAGATACATAAATGTAGATACATAAATGTAGATACATAAATGTAGATACATAAATGTAGTTACATAAGTGGAGATACATAAATGTAGATACATAAATGTAGATACATAAATGTAGATACATAAATGTAGAGACATAAATGTAGATACATAAATGTAGATACATAAATGTAGATACATAAATGTAGATACATAAATGTAGATACATAAATGTAGATACATAAATGTAGATACATAAATCTAGATACATGAATGTAGATACATAAATGTACATATATAAATGTAGATACATAAATGTACATATATAAATGTAGATACATAAATGTAGATACATAAATGTAGATACATAAATGTAGATATATAAATGTAGATACATAAATGTAGATACATAAATGTAGATACATAAATGTAGATATATAAATATAGATACATAAATGTACATATATAAATGTAGATACATAAATGTAGATACATAAATGTAGATACATAAATGTAGATACATAAATGTAGATACATAAATGTAGATACATAAATGTAGATACATAAATGTACATGTATAAATGTAGATACATAAATGTAGATACATAAATGTAGATACATAAATGTAGATACATAAATGTAGATACGTAAATGTAGATACCTAAATGTAGATACATAAATGTAGATACATAAATGTAGTTACATAAATGTAGATACATAAATGTAGATACATAAATGTAGAAACATAAATGTAGATATATAAATGTAGATACATAAATGTAGATACATAAATGTAGATACATAAATGTAGATACATAAATGTAGATATATAAATGGAGATACATAAATGTAGATACATAAATGTAGATACATAAATGTAGATACATAAATGTAGATACATAAATGTAGATACATAAATGTAGATACATAAATGTAGATACATAAATGTAGTTACATAAGTGGAGATACATAAATGTAGATACATAAATGTAGATACATAAATGTAGATATATAAATGTAGATACATAAATGTAGAAACATAAATGTAGATACATAAATGTAGATACATAAATGTAGATACATAAATGTAGATATATAAATGTAGATACATAAATGTATATACATAAATGTAGATACATAAATGTAGATACATAAATGTAGATACATAAATGTAGATACATAAATGTAGATACATAAATGTAGATACATAAATGTAGATACATAAATGTGGATACATAAATGTAGATATATAAATGTAGATACATAAATGTAGATACATAAATGTAGATACATAAATGTAGATACATAAATGTACATATATAAATGTAGATACATAAATGTAGATACATAAATGTAGATACATAAATGTAGATACATAAATATAGATACATAAATGTAGATACATAAATGTAGATACATAAATGTAGATACATAAATGTAGATACATAAATGTAGATACATAAATGTAGATACATAAATGTACATATATAAATGTAGATATATAAATGTAGATACATAAATGTAGATACATAAATGTAGATATATAAATGTAGATACATAAATGTAGATACATAAATGTAGATACATAAATGTAGATACATAAATGTAGATACATAAATGTAGATACATAAGTGGAGATACATAAATGTAGATACATAAATGTAGATACATAAATGTAGATACATAAATGTAGATACATAAATGTAGATACATAAATGTAGATACATAAATGTAGATACATAAATGTAGATACATAAATGTAGATACATAAATGTAGATACATAAATGTAGATACATAAATGTAGATACATAAATGTAGATATATAAATGTAGATACATAAATGTAGATATATAAATGTAGATACATAAATGTAGATACATAAATGTAGATACATAAATGTAGATATATAAATGTAGATACATAAATGTAGATACATAAATGTAGATACATAAATGTAGATATATAAATATAGATACATAAATGTACATATATAAATGTAGATACATAAATGTAGATACATAAATGTAGATACATAAATGTAGATATATAAATGTAGATACATAAATGTAGATACATAAATGTAGATACATAAATGTAGATAGATAAATGTAGATACATAAATGTAGATACATAAATGTAGATACATAAATGTAGATATATAAATGTAGATACATAAATGTAGATACATAAATGTAGATACATAAATGTAGATACATAAATGTAGATACATAAATGTAGATACATAAATGTAGATATATAAATGTAGATACATAAATGTAGATACATAAATGTAGATACATAAATGTAGATACATAAATGTAGATACATAAATGTAGATACATAAATGTAGATACATAAATGTAGATACATAAATGTAGATACATAAATGTAGATATAAATGTAGATACATAAATGTAGATACATAAATGTAGATACATAAATGGAGATACATAAATGTAGATACATAAATGTAGATACATAAATGTAGATACATAAATGTAGATACATAAATGTAGATACATAAATGTAGATACATAAATGTACATATATAAATGTAGATACATAAATGTACATATATAAATGTAGATACATAAATGTAGATACATAAATGTAGATACATAAATGTAGATATATAAATGTAGATACATAAATGTAGATACATAAATGTAGATACATAAATGTAGATACATAAATGTAGATACATAAATGTAGATATATAAATGTAGATACATAAATGTAGATACATAAATGTAGATACATAAATGTAGATACATAAATGTAGATACATAAATGTAGATACATAAATGTAGAAACATAAATGTAGATACATAAATGTAGATACATAAATGTAGATACATAAATGTAGATACATAAATGTAGATACATAAATGTAGATACATAAATGTAGATACATAAATGTAGATACATAAATGTAGATACATAAATGTAGATACATAAATGTAGATACATAAATGTAGATACATAAATGTAGATACATAAATGTAGATATATAAATGTAGATACATAAATGTAGATACATAAATGTAGATACATAAATGTAGATACATAAATGTAGATACATAAATGTAGATACATAAATGTAGATACATAAATGTAGATACATAAATGTAGATACATAAATGTAGATACATAAATGTAGAAACATAAATGTAGAAACATAAATATAGATACATAAATGTAGATACATAAATGTAAATGCATAAATGTAGATATATAAATGTAGATATATAAATGTAGATATATAAATGTAGATACATAAATGTAGATAAATAAATGTAGATGCATAAATGTAGATATATAAATGTAGATACATAAATGTAGATACATAAATGTAGAAACATAAATGTAGATACATAAATGTAGATACATAAATGTAGATACATAAATGTAGATACATAAATGTAGATACATAAATGTAGATACATAAATGTAGATATATAAATGTAGATACATAAATGTAGATACATAAATGTAGATATATAAATGTAGATACATAAATGTAGATACATAAATGTAGATACATAAATGTAGATACATAAATGTAGATACATAAATGTAGATATATAAATGTAGATACATAAATGTAGATACATAAATGTAGATACATAAATGTAGATACATAAATGTAGATACATAAATGTAGATACATAAATGTAGATACATAAATGTAGATACATAAATGTAGATACATAAATGTAGATACATAAATGTAGATACATAAATGTAGATACATAAATGTGGATGTATAAATGTAGATACATAAATGTAGTTACATAAATGTAAATGCATAAATATAGATACATAAATGTAGACACATAAATGTAGATACATAAATGTAGATACATAAATGTAGATACATAAATGTAGATACATAAATGTAGATATATAAATGTAGATATATAAATGTAGATATATAAATGTAGATACATAAATGTAGATATATAAATGTAGATGCATAAATGTAGATATATAAATGTAGATACATAAATGTAGATACATAAATGTAGAAACATAAATGTAGTTACATGAGTGGAGATACATAAATGTAGATACATAAATGTAGATACGTAAATGTAGATACATAAATGTAGATACATAAATGTAGATACATAAATGTAGATATATAAATGTAGATACATAAATGTAGATACATAAATGTAGATATATAAATGTAGATACATAAATGTAGATACATAAATGTAGATACATAAATGTAGATACATAAATGTAGATATATAAATGTAGATACATAAATGTAGATACATAAATGTAGATACATAAATGTAGATACATAAATGTAGATACATAAATGTAGATACATAAATGTAGATACATAAATGTAGATACATAAATGTAGATACATAAGTGGAGATACATAAATGTAGATACATAAATGTAGATACATAAATGTAGATACATAAATGTAGATACATAAATGTAGATACATAAATGTAGATACATAAATGTAGATACATAAATGTAGATACATAAATGTAGATACATAAATGTAGATACATAAATGTAGATACATAAATGTAGATACATAAATGTAGATACATAAATGTAGATACATAAATGTAGATACATAAATGTAGATACATAAATGTAGATACATAAATGTAGATACATAAATGTAGATACATAAATGTAGATACATAAATGTAGATACATAAATGTAGATACATAAATGTAGATACATAAATGTAGATACATAAATGTACATGTATAAATGTAGATACATAAATGTAGATACATAAATGTAGATACATAAATGTAGATACATAAATGTAGATACATAAATGTAGATACATAAATGTAGATACATAAATGTAGATACATAAATGTAGTTACATAAATGTAGATACATAAATGTAGATACATAAATGTAGAAACATAAATGTAGATATATAAATGTAGATACATAAATGTAGATACATAAATGTAGATACATAAATGTAGATACATAAATGTAGATATATAAATGTAGATACATAAATGTAGATACATAAATGTAGATACATAAATGTAGATACATAAATGTAGATACATAAATGTAGATACATAAATGTAGATACATAAATGTAGATACATAAATGTAGATACATAAGTAGATACATAAATGTAGATACATAAATGTAGATACATAAATGTAGATATAAATGTAGATACATAAATGTAGATACATAAATGTAGATACATAAATGTAGATACATAAATGTAGATACATAAATGTAGATATATAAATGTAGATACATAAATGTGATACATAAATGTAGATACATAAATGTAGATACATAAATGTAGAGACATAAATGTAGATACATAAATGTAGATACATAAATGTAGATACATAAATGTAGATACATAAATGTAGATATATAAATGTAGATACATAAATGTAGATACATAAATGTAGATACATAAATGTACATACATAAATGTACATACATAAATGTAGATACATAAATGTACATATATAAATGTAGATACATAAATGTAGATACATAAATGTAGATACATAAATATAGATACATAAATGTAGATACATAAATGTAGATACATAAATGTAGATGTATAAATGTAGATACATAAATGTAGATACATAAATGTAGATACATAAATGTAGATACATAAATGTACATGTATAAATGTAGATACATAAATGTAGATACATAAATGTAGATACATAAATGTAGATACATAAATGTAGATACATAAATGTAGATACATAAATGTAGATACATAAATGTAGATAATAAATGTAGTACATAAATGTAGATACATAAATGTAGATACATAAATGTAGATACATAAATGTAGAACATAAATGTAGATATATAAATGTAGATACATAAATGTAGATACATAAATGTAGATACATAAATGTAGATACATAAATGTAGATATATAAATGTAGATACATAAATGTAGATACATAAATGTAGATACATAAATGTAGATACATAAATGTAGATACATAAATGTAGATACATAAATGTAGATACATAAATGTAGATACATAAATGTAGATACATAAATGTAGATACATAAATGTAGATACATAAATGTAGATACATAAATGTAGATACATAAATGTAGATATATAAATGTAGATACATAAATGTAGAAACATAAATGTAGATACATAAATGTAGATACATAAATGTAGATACATAAATGTAGATATAAATGTAGATACATAAATGTAGATACATAAATGTAGATACATAAATGTAGATACATAAATGTAGATACATAAATGTAGAGACATAAATGTAGATACATAAATGTAGATACATAAATGTAGATACATAAATGTAGATACATAAATGTAGATACATAAATGTAGATATATAAATGTAGATACATAAATGTAGATACATAAATGTAGATACATAAATGTAGATACATAAATGTACATATATAAATGTAGATACATAAATGTAGATACATAAATGTAGATACATAAATGTAGATACATAAATGTAGATACGTAAATGTAGATACATAAATGTAGATACATAAATGTAGATACATAAATGTAGATACATAAATGTAGATACATAAATGTAGATACATAAATGTAGATACATAAATGTAGATACATAAATGTAGATACATAAATGTAGATACATAAATGTAGATACATAAATGTAGATACATAAATGTAGATACATAAATGTAGATACATAAATGTAGATACATAAATGTAGATACATAAATGTAGATACATAAATGTAGATACATAATGTAGATACATAAATGTATATGCAAAATGTAGATACATAAATGTAGATACATAAATGTAGATATAAATGTAGATATATAAATGTAGATATATAAATGTAGATACATAAATGTAGATACATAAATGTAGATATAAATGTAGATACATAAATGTAGATACATAAATGTAGACACATAAATGTAGATACATAAATGTAGATACATAAATGTAGAGACATAAATGTAGATACATAAATGTAGATACATAAATGTAGATACATAAATGTAGATACATAAATGTAGATATAAATGTAGATACATAAATGTAGATACATAAATGTAGATACATAAATGTAGACACATAAATGTAGATACATAAATGTAGATACATAAATGTAGATACATAAATGTAGATACATAAATGTAGATATATAAATGTAGATACATAAATGTAGATACATAAATGTAGATATATAAATGTAGATATATAAATGTAGATACATAAATGTAGATACATAAATGTAGATACATAAATGTAGATACATAAATGTAGATACATAAATGTAAATACATAAATGTAGATACATAAATGTAGATATATAATTGTACATGTATAAATGTAGATACATAAATGTAGATACATAAATGTAGATACATAAATGTAGATATATAAATGTAGATACATAAATGTAGATACATAAATGTAGATACATAAATGTAGATACATAAATGTAGATACATAAATGTAGATACATAAATGTAGATACATAAATGTAGATATATAAATGTAGATACATAAATGTAGATACATAAATGTAGATACATAAATGTAGATACATAAATGTAGATACATAAATGTAGTTACATAAATGTAGATACAAATTACATAATGTAGATACATAAATGTAGGCAAATTTTATTTACTGAAAACACAACAGTTCGAAAACAATTTTCATTTTTAGCATTTAACTACCCCAATTAATCATCAATCCGAAATCTTTTTTGCAGGCAAAAGGTTGCAACAAAAAAGATATAGAAAGTATGCAAAAACTGCACCAAATATTTTCCTGAATGCAAGGGTTACCTTGGAACGTTAAGCGCCACATATTTCATAAACGAAACTGTTGGTGGTTTAATGATATTATTTGAACTGCTTGAAAGTGAACGACAAGGTAAGTTTATTTTTTTGATAGACATTATTGCAATGTTGTTAACATGATTATTTTGTGAGCAACACCTCTAAGAAGCACGTCTACATTCCCTGCTTACTGATAAGTTAGCAGTTTAAAAATTTAAAGTAAACGAAAACAAAACGTTTCGCCTACCCTAACCCGTAAATGTGGAGGTCTGGAAAACTCAGGAAAGCGGTCATGCTGACGTCAGCAATAATAAGGGAGCCTTTTGAATTGCGTGTGGGGCTGTCCTTGAATTTCTTGAGTCGTTTATTGACCTAAAAGTTGAACAAGTTCTGAACCAACACAGCTTCCACTAAAATGCATTAGTTTATAAAGTAGGAGCACAGGTCTTTAGAATAAAAAATTAAGAGACATTAACACCCATTTCTCAAGTTTCTTATGTAAAAACTTATTTTTCATTATTTTAGAATGTTTGGGATATTACTTGGAAATAAAAAATGACATTGAATTAAAAGCGGAATATTTTAACGTGAGCAACGCGGTGAGTGATAAATTTTTTTAATTTCACTGATGTTTATTCCTATTGCGTTGATTGTCTTTTATAAATTTTAATTTTAGGGACAGTTCCAAAAAAATCATATATGTTTATCTGGGACTAACTTATAACTTCAGAATAGTATCGATACCAGATGGAGAATCTTTAACATTGACAACTTCCGCACCTAGTAATGTTGAGATACATTTGTTTGTCATCCAATATTGTTTTAGGCCTCGAATTAACACACGATCGGTTGTTTTCATTTTTCAAGTTAAAACAAAATGAATGATTTAAAAAGCTACAAAATAATTTTCGAAAATGAAGCAAATTAGGAAATAATTAGAACTATCATTTATTTGAAATATTTTTATATTTTTGACTAAATAAGAAATTTTTAGAACTAAAAACATTTTAAATATAGACCAAAATTAGGAGACTTTTAGAACTAGACCCTTCACTAAGTTTCTTATAAGAAAAAAAGGTGTAGATCGACCGAAACTCAAACAAATAAGAAGCGGGAAGTTTTCTACTTGATCGCTAGTTAATAATTGTATTTCTATTAAACACGTTTTTTATTCTTTCATTTTATATTTTAGGTGAATGTCAGTTGCAAGTCATTAGACATATTTCCAGAAGTAAGAATCTTTTTTAAAAAAACACATATTTTATTATATTTCATGCTCTTCAAGTTTCTAAAGTACTTGTTATCTAGCTCGTAGAGACTAGATATTGATAAGGAACTGAGATGTCTGTCCCACAATATCATATGTCATATTTCAACTTCTCAACGACACAAAACTCACTGTTAATATTATAATAGGAATACAAGATGAGGGTAATTTTTTCAAGAATTGCGATCTACCAAGTAAGAAAAAAATTTTATTGCTGCGAAATTAAAATCAATCCTAAATCTCACTACGAGTTACCTGTCGTATTTAGGTTACTCGGCGAGAAAAAATGCAGCAGAAAAGATTTGCAAACAGCACCCTATCAATGTAGCCAAGCGCTGGCAAACGACCAAACATCGGCTGGTGCAGGAGAAGTGTGAATTTGTTGTGTTGCCAAATAACGTGGTACAAAAAGTACAGCCTTATTTTGGAAAGTAAACACATCGACTGTGTTGAAACTGAGTTTAAATGGAAATGACAGTGTTTTTACGTTACCAGGATGCGTTTTATTTGAAGTTCTACCTTATCTTGAAAAGTATATACACTGACTGTGTCAGCACTGAATTTTATGAGAAATTCAACAAACACTTTTGTGAAAAGTTTATGGCGGGCGTAAAGTTATAAGGAACGCCCGATGTAATGTTTGTTACCTCTTTTAAAGCGAATAAAGTTTTGGAAAAGTTTTTTGTTCTTTCTAAAGCGAGATCAATCGAATAAAACAAAAGATTAAGTTTTATCTGATATCTGACACATACAAATTTTCAATTCAATATATTACACCATTAGTCTTATTAAATCTTATTTTTATTTCATTCTGACGAAAAAGGAGTTAATAAAGAATTAAGATTACGTCACCTTTATATATTTTTTTTTTTTTAAGTTCTGTTTAGCTTTTTTAATAGAAATATAATTTTATTTACTGTGTAAATATTATCATGGAATTCTCTTCCTCCGCGATATTAGTTGGTTATATTTAGTTACCAAATCCGTATTGAATATTGCATGTACAACTTTCTTTCAATTCAATGTTTTATCAACATTTTGTTTTATTTTCAAATTTACCATAAGTTTATTTTAACATTTTCCATCTAAGAACCAAATAATGAGGGACATCTTGAACATCATTAAAACCTTATCGAACTGAACTTAGTGAAAAGACAAAGATTCCAGTACCGGATAGCCTTCGTTTGTTTGAACTTGTATCTGTTTAATAGCAACTTCTACACTCAAACAGACGGAGTTACCGCGGGAGGTCCTGCATCATCAGTAGTTGCTGAAATATACATGCAAGCACATGAGACAACAGCATTAGTCACATCAGACAGATGTTCAAAGGTTCCATCTAAAAGAGTTCCATAAACACATGAACAGCTTCTGATAAACCAATTTAAATAAATACCTCATTTTCCATATCTGCTTTGCCGTGAATCAAAACACGGCCGTATTTTTTATAAATAGGCAAGTGTTGAGCATTTTATTTGTGATGCACGAAAATAAAGAAAGATAGGTTGTTTACAACGTTTAAACGTTTAAAGCTTTATTATTGAGATTTCACTTCCTTTTCAATAAAATGGATTGATAGGAAAGGAAAGGATAGTACAAGTTTTGTTGATCCTTTTAGTACTGATATTAAAGAAGGTACATGTGAAGGTACATGTGTAGTTAGCTAGTAACTAGTTTCAAGGCACTATTACTTGTGATTGATGTTGGCAAATAATAATACGCCAGTTCCGTCTGTCTGTAACAGGCAAAGTGGATGTGTTGTTTTTTCTAAAGAAACAGCTGCGGTAACATGTCACTTTTGATAAACTTTTCTTTTTATTCTGTCTTTTGTGTGCTTTTTCAATTTGATTTAAATTTTTTTTTAAAAAAAGCCACGGTTAATTTATTTTATTGTTCTCATAAGCACGTGTCTATTGTCTAGTTAATCTAATAAAGTTTTAGTGAATATAATTAAACGTAGCAGATAAAAATATTTTTAAAGTTCTCTTGGTCCACTAGCTAGGAATAATTGAGAGGCAATATAAACCACTACCAGTCAACAGCTTAGAAAGACCGAGATTGATAAAAAAATTGAATTCTCCAATATGAGAGAACTGTTAAACTAACTGGCTAAAAATATTTTTCATGCGTAGGATGTGATTAGCTAATTTTATTATTTTCATTAATTTTCTCACAGAACTTTATAGTAGGCTAGCTACTGAGACATATGACTACGCTAGTTCAAGTAAATAACAGACAATCTGTAGATGTGCACAGCTACAGCTAGCCACAAAAAATAACGAAGGTTGGCAGGCATCATTTTTTATTTACGGTAAGACAGATATGGAAATAGGTGCATTGAATTTGTTGAGTCTCGTAGTGAATAAAAACAACAAATGTGTATACATAACTTAAATAATTTCTTATATAAAATATTATCGAAATAACATAGAAATACAAAAGGAACTTACAAAAAGGAAAGAATTAAGAAAGCTCATCCAATCACAGTTTAAAAAAAGATTGAAAGATTTTATTGCCATTACCAAAAAATCTTCTCGATCAGGCGATTATTGATCAGGCGATTGGTTAACAAGACAACGATTTTTTTAAAAGAAAACCTGTAAGTTAAGTCTGCGCTCTGTTGTACCAAATTTTTCGAAATGAAAACAACTATATGAACAATAAAATATCCAGAAGATTTAATTTAGCAACCCATCATACTGTTTCTTCAGATAACGGAGAAGAGTCCCTTTCTATCTTCACTTCAGCATTGTCACTCTCCTCCATGGGTTTTCTGTTTTTGTTTCTGTCATAAATTACAGTCAAATAATCGGCCAAGAGTTCGCTGAGTTTATCACAAGTTACGCTTAATTGTTCGTACGATCCGAGTAAAGCGAAAACTCCCGACCGAGATTTCAGTATACTTCGCGCATACACAGATAAAATCGTTTCAATTTCTTCATCCGGTCGTATTTCGTACGTAGACAGAGATGGATGTCGTTGTCGGTACGCCCGTAGTGTCGTTATGGCTTCATCGAAATGTCTGTTTGCAACAGCATCAGAAACCAGGTCTGCAGTTTCTCGAAAACTTATGACTGGCCCGGGAGACGAGTCATCGTGGTTATTGGTCGATTTTTGGGACGCCATGAGTTCACTACGTATACTCACTAAGTCAACTGTAACATCAGTTATCTAGTGGAACAAAAACATTATTAACAGAGACGAAATAAAAATATAATCTGCAAAAACCACTTTCAACATTTCAAGGAAAAACATAAAACAGTTTGGGCTAAAAAATCAACTAGCATTGGCTGCAAAACAGACTGCATTTCTCATCCTCTTCACGACGATAAATATGTTCTACCGGGATGTTTTAAGCAGTCAAAAAATAATAACATTCGCTAAATAAAAAGCTATTTATTTGGTATTAGAAATTATAAAGAATGGGACGAGCACTAGGTGAAGTACCAATGAAGAGAAAAACATTTTTTCCAGGAAAACAATAAAGATTTTGTTCAGAAAGATACCAATTAGCTTAACACTAACCTGAGAAGAAACTTGAACAGCAGCGACAATTTTTTCCACGTATGCTAAATAAATTTCCAAACACATAACATACTGCATATGCAGGCGATATAAACATGTGCAAAAATCCATTACTGTTTGATCATCTTGTTTCGTTTTCCCGACGTCAAATAATTCCGACAATTCTTCTTCCGACGAAAACTCGTGCTTAGTCGCTTGTATTAAATCTAAATGTTCTTGAGCCTGCTCTTTCTTTTCGTGCAAGCCTTGCAATCCGACATTCAGCTTCAACACCGTCAAACGATGTTTTAAAAGAAGTTTACCCGTCGAAAAAACAGCACGGTCAACAAATATATACGGCAGTCGTAGTTCATTCTCCAACGATTCTTCGATAGTACCTAGTTTCGATAGAACACCAGAAATATCGGATATCGGATAATTGATTAAAATTTGGCTAGCTTCTCGAGTCAATCTTAAAAGCCATATACTCCATGATTTCAACACAAGCGGAAAACACGGCAGCGAATCTATCGCTTCCTCCACCGACGGATGACTAATGAATGACGACATTAACTTCGTCCAACGGTCTGGAATTTCATCATAACTGAGAACAGCAAAGTCTGATTGATGTTGAAACTGGGTTACCGCTGTACTAACACTTTCCAACCCGGAGCTTGAATCAAAACTATAAAACACAATTTATTATACCATGAACACATCCGTTTAAGGTCTAAAATTTAACAATAGCATTACAAAAATCGTCGTACCTGCTTTGAGATGTCGGGGTTGAAGTACCAGCAGTTTCATCAGTGTTTAATTTGCTCTTGCTACTCTTCGGTACGGTAATCGGACTGCTTGGTGTTGCAGGACGTTTGTTAGGAGTCTCGGGGTCATTTTCCGGTGATGAGGGACGAGGGGTCGGTGGTTTTCCGTCTGTTGTATCAAGTGGTAAACTAGGTGGACTGTCAATTATGTCACTTTCTTCTTCTTTCAACGATCGAAGAGACGACTCTGTCAGCGATCTTTGTAAGCTCTATCAAAAAATTTCTCAAGTTTACCAAAAAATTGTAAAACAAAATAAAAATAGAAAACAAACAATATTTACGTCAGGATCATCTTCGTCGGCACTTATGTCGGCGCTGGCGTCGTCGTCTTTTGTTGACGTGACTTGATCAGATTCACTCCCGCATGGTGATATGTGACCATTCTCGACAAATTCTTCATCGTGTAATTCTGTCGTAGATGTCCATCCAAAGCTACCGATTTCAACGTCTTTGTCCAGTTCGTCATCAAGAAAATCGAAATCTGTGAAGATCTTCGTTAGCTACAAAAAATATATAGTGAAGAAATCTGAAGGGAATAAACTACAGGCCTCCCTGATCATATTAAATAATTTCATGGCTGCGCTTACTTGTTGTCCCGAGAACTCTCCTTCGCCTTTTTCTCCAGATTGCTCATCACCTGACGTGTCTTCAGAAGATAGCGCGCGTTCACCCTCCAGTTCACTGGATGAGCTAAATATCACTGACAAACTTTGTTTTAAGCCTCCTTTGTGGCCACATAGAGGAAGCAACTGAACGAGTCTTTCTCTTGTTCGACGCTATAACAAGAAACAAAACAAAGGATTGAGGATTTATAAAATCTCGAGGGGTAACATAACGCTACAATCATTCACTGCACACGTCACTGGACAGATTTTAGTTGGTACTGACCTGGGAACTGTGCGGCTTTCTCCAACATGGCGCAGACGCAGATGAGGTGCCATTTTCATACTCGTCTTTACCGTCGTGACTATACTTTGCACCAATCACAGGCGTGTTCGCAACGTTGTAAGAAAACTCTAAAGTTTTGCCAGGTAATTCTTTCTTAAACATTTGCGATGTTAGCGACCATGAACTATCTCCCAGTGTGAGACTACTGCCCCAGGGAAGCTTGGGCGCAAGTGTAAGCAAAGAACCAATCGAACCTCTTGGCTGTACTAATTGTGATGACGTAATGCCTACGTTGCTTGAAGTAATTTGATGTATATGCGACGCATTGGAGACGACTAATTTCAAAATGTTCAAAGAATCTTTCCATAAGTTGACATCCTAGAAGGAAATGTTTTGGTTTGTACAACAAGTTTAAGGTGACACCTTGAGAGGGGAAATTTTAGCTACAAAATATCTGACCATACGCAAAATCAAATCAACGCCAAATTTAAAACAAAATTAATCAAGTTTTTCAAAAATTGAATACGACTTTGATCAAGTGGATTTTGCGCAAACATTGAATAAACATGAGACATATTGCATTTTGCAGCTTTCATTTGACTCGCTTTTCAAGTAACACCATTTTCAAGTTCATACAAAAAATATGTAGTAAAAAAATCCTCTGACGTAGCAACAGAAAGCATACCTTGACATGTGACGTGATAATTCGTAGCAGGTGACCATGAAATTGCTTCAAGCCTGGTGCTGATGCATCAGAATACTTGAGTATGGCACATATAATATTCAGAACAGCTTGTTGGAAAGTTTGAGGACCTTGTTCTAAAATCTAAAAGAAGTCGGACGTGTCAGGATGAGGAGATATGCAATCTACTTTCAGCTGAAAAATTTAGTGACAAGTCATGGCCACACATGATGACAATCTTTCGCAATTTCTTAAAATTTTGATTTTACAGAGGAGCACGGTATTACACGCCTATTCACTCTCACTAACCAATGAGATTAACTATCTCTTTCTACTTTCAGTTACTAAAAACAAAAGTTAAATGAGAAACCGACATACCTCGACCAAAAGAGCTAGAAGTTGGGCACTAAGTTGTGGGAAAGCATCGATTATATTTTTGCACACAACTTCGATCCAAGTTTGAACACTTTTCGAGTATTCTTTATCGCGGTACATAGTGAATATCAAACCTAAATCGTGTAGATTGCCATTGCTTCCACAAGCCTGTAAATAGTAAATTTATGTACATTACTGGGAAACCTTTACATACCTTAAAGTATATTAAAAACTGACTCGAGCCTACCCCACCTGCAAAATATTTGTAGCAGCTTTTTTACAAAACTCGTCGGGCTCTTCAAATCCAAGAATCAGACGAGGCAGGATA
Organism: Hydractinia echinata; assembly: GCA_030067915.1. Classification (NCBI taxonomy): domain Eukaryota; kingdom Metazoa; phylum Cnidaria; class Hydrozoa; order Anthoathecata; family Hydractiniidae; genus Hydractinia; species Hydractinia echinata. The sequence goes on from JASGCC010000087.1 coordinate 818,995, forward strand.
GCGATAACGTTCATGGACAAACCTGTACATAAACGTTATTAAACAATGTCGTTAAAATCGTAAGAATGTTAAGCCAACATACAACCTATGCAGAGAGGAGTTAAAAAACCACAGCGTGAGACGTTGTAACAATGGTATCAAACGAAAACGGTTGTCTTCGGTGCCGTGCAGTTGGTCCGTGTGTGCAATCTAAGATTCAGCGCTGCTTCTTTGTAGGATTCACATTCTGCATTTGATACTCTCAAATTTAGTTCATATGTGGTTAGTTTTTTTTAGTTCATCATCCAGCCATCCATTTGTCTTTTCGTTTATTCATTCATTTCTTTCTTTTATCTTTTCGCTCAACTGGCTGGAAATTGTTATTGTTATCATTCAAATTGTTTACCCCTTTTCAGTTCCTATTGGTACTGTTATCAACGAGGGTCCTGCGAAGGGAGTCCTAGTGCCTTTAAAGCTTCCATTTGAGCTACGAAAGTCGTGCAAACACAGCAATCACTCAACTAGACAACCGCCCAAGATATTAATCCTATTCTCACACTTTTATATTCTCTGGCATGGCTTGGCCGAGGTTTGAACCAAAGACCTCCCGCACTGGAAGCGAACGCTTTAACCACAAGGCTACGAGTCGCTTGTAACTTGTGGTGTTTACACAGTATTACCTAAAGTTCTTACCTGAAGAAGGCGTTGGATCGATGACAGTGACAGATGTTAGGATTGTCAACTGTGATAGCAGCCCAAGTGTTTGCTCAGCAGTACCTGATGATGTTAAGCCCTATGGATGGATAATTAGAACGTATATTATTCACCTCAAACACGTTTTTCACACAGGAAAAGAAATAACACTAGATGGGGCGCCACAAAAACATAAATATTTTGGAACAGTAAAGGTTTCTTCCCGCAAAAATTTCCTCCGTTTAGCTAGTTTATAGCAAATAAAAACAAAAATAATAAATATAAAATACCGAATTCAACAAGGCAAAAAAAGTTCCTAAAAAATCTAGAACTACCCAAGGATCACCAGATTTTAGTACTTCCCAGAACCTGTAGCTAGACTGGACATAAATCCTAACATTTGTAGAGGTTTTTATACCCTCGAGAAAATTTTTTGTGGTAAAACAAAAAAAATTGAAACGTAAAAAAGCTTTGTGAAGTTCATACCTTGAGTAGCAGGCTCTGGACACCAGGAAAGTTGTTCCAATTTAACTTATTTAAAACCCTTTCCACACGATCAATTCCAGCAGAAGTTCTGAGATTCAAAGTGTGAAGAATCTAGTAATAAAATAAAAATCACAAGTCTTACATAAAAGGACAAAAAAAAATTATGCGGATGGTGACAAAGATACCTAATTACACGAAAATACCGTCATCACTATTTGACGCAAAGATAACAGAACCGCGAATGACTAACTTTACTGGTCACGTGACCGTCGAAGCGAATGTAAAAGCAATGGGTATTATGTATGAAATTAATCGGAATTTTAACAGACCCACTAAATTTAAAATGTCAGGAAACAAATTGTTACCGAATGCATGAGTACATCGAAATGTGTAAATTTATGACAGTTGTGGGAACCAGACGCTATTTACAATCTTTTTCTGCGGTAATTTTAACGTAACCGAAAATAGCACGTGACAAATTGAATACAATGATCTGAAAGTAGTTGCGTTTCATATTAACGCGAATCGAGACTATTCGAGTTGGAACAGAAATAGTTGCAAATAAATAAACTTTCTCATAGAATCCCTCAAAAATATGAAAATTTAAAAATACAATGAGAAAATATTGGGAATATAATATGTCTTATAGAAAAAAAATATATATTCTCGGCATTTTAATTCACGTATGAGTAATCGCATAATAAAGTCGTTAATTTTTTATAAGCGATTTTATGTTCTAAAAGCATTTTAACTAGAATATGTATGTGGACATCGAATTTTATGATTCAGGGTTTTATGCCTGTGTTGTGTTTCTTTTAATATCTCATCAATAGCGGTCTGTTTCCACACCTACCTTGTCTAATAATTTAATAGCCAATAGAAACTCGTGTTCGTAATCCGATTCGAGTAACGAGACACCAATCCAAAATAATCGAGCCAACATATCGTAAGGACTCTCTGGTTGTTGTAAGTCAGTCAAATCTTTCGCAGAAGTCGATGCTGAAGGTAGGGACGGAGGGTTGGAAGATTGTGAGGGGAGAGTCATCTCGCTACCATACCTAAAGTAAAGACAGGTTATTATGTTTAATCGGGATCAGTTATCTATATTTCACCATTAAAAATAGTTTTGAACTGTTTTGAGTTCTTTCTGTGTACATTCTCTACATTTTCTACTGGTTCAAATTACCATACGAGAAACGTTTTGCCGCCTAAACTGAATTTCGTGAAGGCCATTAAAATTAAAAATTTACAGTTCATTTCGCAGCTACTTAAGGATAGCCGCAATAAAACTTATTCCGACTTAGATGCGAAACTTCGGCCGGAGCTCTACTTCACGTTATGGAAACGAACGTCATGGCTAAATCAGGTTCACGTATCTATAGCGATTATCAAAACAATCGTCTGGTATGGATTCGGCTTAAGAGAAGTTAGCTTTTAAGATGCGTACGAAAAAATAAATTGAAGGCATCAACGATGATTCTCAGACAGGATTTTTAATGTCACTTGAATGACAATATGGATATTTTTAAGATGACCACAGTAAAAAAAAGTAGAAATGTACTCTAAATATATTTCAGGTGCAGATTTTAAGGGCTTGTGATAACATGAGTTTAAGAACGATTATAATAACACCGAACGAAACATAGCAAGTCAGACAAAAACACACTTTAACTAACTTGAATACCTACAGTTTTGTTTATCGTTTCCAGCGAGGAATATTTATCAACACAAAACTTGTTATTCTAATTTTTTTTTGTGAGTGATTTAAAAGATTAGCACGAACAAACATCTTCAATCTTTTTAATTTAAAAAATTGCGTTTATAACGAAAGACAATAAAACTGAATTTTTTATTCTCTTTTTTAAAAAAGGAAAAAATGGAGAACGCAGAGAAAACAGAGTGAGTAAGATTTCCCATTGTGCTCTCTTTATTATTTTAATGCGAGTTATTAACAAAAGCACGAAATTCAGCTGTTTGCACGAGGATTTAGACGGTGGAGAATTAATGAAAGTGATAATTCTCCTAATAAACGTGTAAAAAGTAAATAAATAAAAAACGAAAACCTGAAGCAGCTGAAGAAGACTAGTTTCATTTTTTTAATTTTTTAACTACAAGGTTGTCCTTAACCTCCGAATCGTCATTACGGCGAAAAATATGGTCTTATTTACCGAAATAAATGGTGTTGAAATTATTGTAAAAACATTAGGAAAAAAAAATACTTGAAATATTTGCTTTTTAGTGATTCTAGACTCACATTATTTTATTCTTCGACAAAAACCCGACTGAGTACAATCTTAATAGGAAGAAAAACACCAGCCTCAAAGTTCCTAAACACTAGTTTCTTATAAAAAAACAAGTAACGATACGCGGAAAAAGTAAGATTTGAAATTTTACGTGCGATTTGCAATCATGTATACTGCGAGTTTTGACATCATTATCAAAGTAAGGGTGGGATAAAAATCCTTCAACATCAACTTTCTCCTTTTATTGTATCCATACGTTTGTATTACCTATATGAAATACGTACTCACATTCCATCATTGTGAGTACGTATTTTCTTAAACAAAAACATACGACGTTTCCATACTCACATACGACGTTTCCGTACTCACCGTCGCCGATCTTTTTTCTTGCCGTCACTTGATGACCTCATTCGATGTCCCCTCAAGTCAATATCAATGCTCTGCGAGCGCATGTGCTGGTTATCGCTGAAGTTAAGGTCGTACACCTGCTGCTCGACTTCCATGTCACCTTCGTTATGTATATCCTGCAGGCTACCACCCCGTTTTGTGGCTGCTTCATCCACAACAATCTGCTCCAGCACAGACTTCGGTCGCTCTTTAAAAGCATAATCAACTTCAGACAAAAAAGTCATCAAAATTTCCATGAAGTATCCCTAAAGAAGGTTTTAAATAGTCTCATCAAGCACTTGTCAATTTCATAGTCATCAACGTGACATTGTCATGGTCACTGTCATGTTCATTGACAATCGTTGTCAGCGGAGTAGTTTAATGATTCGAATTAGGATTAAGCCAAAGTAATTACTGGCTACATCAATAGTATGAAGCTTTCATTTTTGCCTTACAATTGAATATAAAAATCTTTTAATCTCTCAAGTCCACATGGAGATAATTTAAAAAACACTCACTAAAAATATAATCTTATTTATGTAAACACAATTGGAACGATAGAAACGGAGCTCGACATCAAGTGATAGATATAGCGGGGATAATTATGTTGTTAAAACTCACAACCCGGATATCATGCGATACTTCATATATATACACCCTTTTTTATAAGCAACACAAAATTTTAGCTGAGTCAATGTTGCTTTTTTTCTGTTTTTTACAAGCCCCACTGTCACTTATTTGCTGCTTGTTGATTATTTACTTGAGAAGATTACATTTATATTTTTAAACTTTTGTTTTCAATCACGTTTTCTGCATGGAACTTATTTAAACACAAAATATTTCTCGGAATTTATTGTTGTTTTTATAATTTTGTCTCTTCTGTTTTCTTTTATTTACTTCATGAGGCTGGTCTGTTGCTTACAAGTTGCTTCGTTTATTTTTAAGACTTTGACCTTCATGTTGTTTCTAAAAAAGGGTGTGGCTGACATCATTTCTAAAACGTTAAAGGTTCGTTTACACCTACCGATGACAAACCATATTAAACGATTGAATCGGTAGCAAAAGATGATTTTTAACGATGTGCGGTAGAAAAACTGGGAATAAAACTGTTCATGCTTCATCCTCTTCTCAAGATACGAGCAAAGGAAGAAGATTTCTTAAATCCTGTTACGTTTATCACAAAAAAAAACAGAAAGAATATTTTTGTTTCAAACGTAAGGATGCAATTTCTGGGGAATAGTTATATCCAAAAACACGTGAGACCCAGTAAAAGTAGAATAATGTTGCAAAAAATTTAACGCTTTTCCATAGCAGCAGAAACATTTTTATTGTCATTGTAAACTTTCTCTGCCAATTCATCTTTATACATTACTTGTGTAGAGCAAAAGAGATTTATTCTTCATGTCTTTAAGTTGGATATATGGCGGTCCCATAAAGAAAACGTAAGTGCTGATGGCGAAATTCCATCGTTTAAAACAAACTGGTGTGGGATATAAAGTAGCTATTAACCATGCTTATTGACAAAAAGAATATGGTTTAAAAATATGTAAAGACATTTCGCTTTTTGTGGTTTGACAGCGCTAGCCTATCCAAAACCCTTAACAAATACCTGCACGCAAAAACGGTTCTCTAATATTCGCGACATAAAAAAAATAATACACTGATAAATCCTTTGATTTTGAAAAAAACTTTTCCGTAAAACCACGTGCGATCATAGATTGTAGCTGTTATACATCTCTCCATAAAGAATTAGTAATTAATAATTGCAAAAACAACTCACTTGCACGTCGTCGCTATTGTCGGCGACAGACTCGACTAGTCGTTGTAGAATATCCGACAACATAGGCCACGACAATGGAACTTTCAGCGATCGAAAGATTTGAAAAGAGCGTCCTGCATAATGACGTGAAGAGCAAGATGTCGCCCAATGCAGTGCTTCTCTTCCCCAACGACCAGGTAGCAAGGCGTGTGGTAGCGCATCATCAAACAGTGACATTATTATTTGAAGGAATGATTCCAGCTGGTCTGAACTTTTGATCGTCCCATTACGAGGAGTAATGTCTTCGAAAGCCCATAGAGGCTTGCAATCACTATCAAAAAAATAAAAAGAAAGAATTTCGATTTAGAGTCGTATCGCCAACTAAAAACATTTTCGTCATTGAAGAATTCATAATAGATTGAAAATCTCCCAGTAATTATTGTACCTCTTAGCCAAGTATTCAATGACTTCCCTTGCGCGTTCATCTATGCTTAATCCTCTCTCTTCAAGCTCTGGGCCATCTACATCAGCTTGTGCGATAAGATTACCCCTGTAAAATAAATTTTGTGTGCAGAACTATCGAACAAATGTGTTTTAACAAAACCAAGCCTCGTTTCGGATAATTCATGAATCGCGCCCAAATAGAACAGCAAAACTGCGCAACTTTACGGAGGGCGATTGCGTTACTTAAAGAATTGTACAATACGAAATGAAACAAATAATCACTTTAATAAAAAAAATAAAAAAATCTCACTCCTCTTCCTTTCCTAAGGAATCCTCTTCGCTACTCCCTCCATCGTCGTTGTTTACAGTTGTACTTCGTACACTGGCTGTACGATTTAAGGCTGTGCACGATACTGTTTGAAAGTCCATTAGAGCTTTTGCAATGGTGGACCGATCTCCACCGCAGACCAAAACCACCAGTAGGTTGATGATAAGACGTTTGCAGTTTTCATGTACAAGAGGTTTGGCATGGTCTAAACCTGTATGTTGAAAATAAAAACAGTTATGATTTTTTCAGTTATGATTTTTAACCAAACATGCGGGGTACTAAAAAATAGTAAAAACGTCAGTTTTTACAGTTTAAACTCCTCCACATCCTGATAAATAACGCATGCCACCCTCCATTAAATTGCACACAGAAAGCACGGTGGCATGGTTACAACTTAAAAACACCATTTACAGGAGTAAGTATCGAAATCTACAAAATCTCTTGGATTGGTAAAAAAATAAATTGACAATATTTGCCCTACCTAAGAAGCTGACATGTAGTAACAGAGGCAAATGCTGTATCCACGAAATGTCTCGCCTATCTGAAACAATTTCAGCCAGAAGCATCAGTGAAAAATTGCACCTAAACCAAAATTAAACTTTAAATGGCGCGTAAAAATTTTAAAATAATGGCTTTTAGTCAATACTGACCATTTTCCATTTTAACTCAGCTATATCACATATAGCTAATTTATTTCAACACCGACAGAAAATCATTTCATTGGTTTAAATTTTAAGTTCCATATTAGCAGGGGCGAAAATTGCGTCAGATTGCGTTGCTATATTTTGCGCCTCCTGCAGTTTGATCAAGATTCATTCACTCTTTTCATTCATTCATTCATTCACGATTGCACTTATTTCAACCATTATTAATAGCTACACAAAATTCATTTATATGAAATTAAATACAAATATATGCAAATTACACTACACTTACCTGTATAACTGAGCAGGGGGTGTGGTCACTGGAAAAACTTGAATAATTGGTGCGAAATATAGCAGTTCATATGGCATAGGCAGAGGTAAACCGACCCCCTGCATTTGTTGTGCTTTGATTGCCCACTGAAGCATCCATAATTCTGATGAGCCAGTCTCGTTTTTCTTTTGTTCGATCTGTTCGGCCTTTTGACTTGCTTTCGCTGACTCCAATACTAAAACACCGTTAAATAAGTTTAGTATTTTAGTAAACAAAACTTTTCTCCAACTGACGTTAATTTTCAGACGAGAAGTGTTGTCTTACCTTAAACTTTAAATTTAAATAAAAAACGTTTCCCCGTTACCTATTACACTTCCGCGGGAAATAAAAATAATTTTTTAACCTGTCGGCAGACTGGAAGAGAAAGGTTTTTAAAGAATATGTTCAGTTCCGTTTTGTTCTTAAAGTGAAAATCCACTTATATAAATTTCGCTCAATTAGGCTATGCTTATTGTTATCAAATGCTTAAAAACATCCAGTGAAACGTGTTAGGTTAAAAATTTGTTTCGAAAACACGGTTACCAGTTTCAGCGAAAGCTTTTGCGGAACCACAGGAGGAGCGTTCAACACTTGTTCGGCTGTTCAATCCAAGCGCTGGAGATTCGCTGCGATTATCTGTTTCGCTATCTACAGCTACGTGTTTTATTGGCGACGCTTCCTCAGAAGCTGATCGGTTTGTGGGAGGCGACTGGCATTTGTTTAAATTTTTAAAGTACGGTGGAGAGTCAAGACGATCCCAAAAATTGGTCACGATATCAGTCAGCTAAAATAAATATAAAATTAAGTAAAGCAAAAAAAATAGGTAGAAAATTTAAGAAAAAAAGTGGATTTACTTTGATGAGCTTCCAGGTCACTCATTTAAACATGAAACATTCGACTATTGTTTTAAGTTTGAAAATAAACTGCGTCAAGCCTACACAAATAAACATGTTCCAACTCACTTTCAATTCTTCAGTAAGTTCAATTATCGCCATCTCTGTTTTCGCCCTTGCGATAAACACAGCGACCTTCTTTGCCTGAACAAAACCGAAAAAAAGAAGAATTACAAACAAATTGTAGCGACAAAAACATTCAAAATGACGGTAACGAGATTCGATTAACGTTTTTAATTGTTTTTTTTTTAATTTCAATAGTGATTTTGTGCAACTCGAGGTTTATGTCAATTTCTCTAGAATATTCCACTTACGTGTATTAAAACTGGTGTTCCACACAGACCAGCCATCACAATAAGATAGTCTAAAATGTGAGAAACATTTTTTTCCCAGCGTGAACATAAAGCTGACCAACATTCTTCAATCTCCTTGCTGTAATATTCTTCATACTATAAAATAAAAATTAGAACTAAGTAGCAGCAGAAGCTAACGACGACGACAACGACAACACCAATGACAACAACGACAACAACAACGACAACAACAACAACGAAAACAACAACAACAACAACAACAACAACGACAACAACAACAACGACGACGACGACGACGACAACAACGACGACGACAACAACGACAACAATAACGATGACGACAACACCAACGATAACGACAACGAGAACAACGACGACAAGGACACAAGGACAACAAAGTAACGCAAAATGCAAAAATTACCTTAGCAGTGAGATAAAACAGATTATTTAAGACAAGCTGCGACGCCATTACGGAGCCCCATCCTTCACCGTGTAAGGAGACTGGTTTCAATTGACGACTGTTTTCAGGTATGTTATAATCATCCAGCTCAAATTCTGCAGCATTTGGTGTGTTACCATCAGAAATATCAACTAATTCGATGTTCTTTAACCATGGAACTAAATATTGCAGCAGACACCGCTGACCCACCATTGTGGCGCTTTCAAATCTTAACGTCATCTCTAGAAAAAAGGATACCTTTTGTTAGTCTGCTGTTAAACAAGCAGCCATACAAACCCATCTACACACACGCGCTTATTACCTGACAACAAGGCCAACGTCAATTCTGGATGGGTAAACGCAAGCTGCATAGAGAACGCCTGGTTTCCATATGCATATGCAGCAGTTGCTGATCTGAAGGGCACCATGTAACCAAAAAACCTCCTACAAAAAAGCATGACACAAAGTTAATATAACTGAAGGTGAGTATAAACATGTTGTAACATTCAAAAAAAAATGCACAGGTAAACAACCTGGAAGTTTATTTATTTTCAGGAAGACTTATTTTCGCAAGATCAAAAAATGCAAGCTTTTTTTGCAAATAGACGATTTAAATTTTTTTACGAAGAATTATTTTCGCGAAAGTACTTATTTTAGGCCTATTTATTGAAATAAGGTAGCCTTGATGAAACTTGCTCATATCACATGGATAGGCCATTTTCTTATTAGCTATAAAAACGAACGTTATCACTTAACAGATGTTAAGAAATTCAGTTTCAAGAACAATTGCACCACAATAGATTAAACTGATTTAAAAAAGTGTTCAGTAATTAATTCAGGAAAAAAAGAGAAAACAATCTTATTGTTTCTTAAAGTTTCGCGAGCATCACTTTTGGCGAATAATTCATTTCTAGTAATTTTGCGACGATTTACTTTCGAGAATTCACCTTTTCCAGGATTTTTCCGAAAGACAAATTTTCATCAATATGAATCAATTTCGCTTAATTCGCGAAAATTAATCAACTTAAGGTATTTAGCAAGATTTCAAATGCAAAATTCATTTCTGATTTTCTTAATTTTTGTTCGTGTAAAGCAGGCCTAAAAACAGTGTCAACACAAACCTGTCTAATATGCAAATGAGCTGTGCTGCTTTCTCACGAATTTCAGGACTAGGATCACCAGTTTTGAACAACACCACACATAACAATGGGATCAGCTGGCATGCGTATGGTCTAAAAGATAAAAATATTTATTTACTAAAAATATTCACCTCGCACACATTTGATCTATTACAGGAATGTAAAATTCGGATGTAGAAATAATGACACTAGAATTAGTGATGTTATCGTTCAGAGAGTCAATCTAAAAAACAAGTACCTTTTACTGAACACATTAGCAAGTGCCAGAAAGCAGCCATTTGAAATTCCTCTATCTCCAGTGTAACATCGATCCACGACAAAGTTTAACAAAGCTGGTATACTTTCATTGTTCTCCAACAAAAGCTCAACAGTTTCCTGACCTAGTTTATTTACTTTCACATTGGTCGAAACCAGCATTGTATCAAGTAGTTTATACAGGTAACCGTTGGATACGGTCAGCGCTTTCTGATCGAACACTTGACCACAACACAACAAAGCACACATCGCTTCCAAAGCAGATAGTTCCAGTTCCACGCTGTGATGGCCTGATTTCGTGCTTGTTCCCATACTGTTCACATTGAAGTGACCGCACCAGCTTGCCAACAGCAAAAATAAATGATGCCTACCCTGATTACGAAGTAAGCTGCCTTGCATCACAGTGGGTATACTTTTGATCATTTTGTGTAAAAATTTGGAGAAATACAAACGAAGTTGCATCAACGCAGCATCCTCTTTCTCGTTCTCTGATTCCAGTATAGTTCTCATCCCTTCAATGTATTCTCCAAGACATACCAAGATGTTATTATTGTCTGCTTGAGCAAGACTGTGTCGAAAACACCCTTGTTCGGCATTCGCCGCAAATATTCTCGCAACCTGCAGTCGTAACAGATCTCGCTTGCGTTTTTTGCGTACACCTTCCGCTTTTCGGTCCAAAACTTCTCGCATTAACGGTTGTAGTTCTTCGATTAACTGCGAATGTGCCAGAGAATTCGTTTTTCCAAGTCCTGTCACAGCTGCTTCTCTGATCTCGTAACTTTCACTGCGAATCAGCATAATGGCAATTCGAAATACGTCAGATAAGCGAGGAAAATCTGGCGATAATTTACTCACTTCTGTTTTGATTTCGGCATCATTGACAACTGTTACAAGTGTGTTCGTTTGAGGCGACAGTACACTTGTCGGAGGTGTACAACATAAAAAGATGAGATAGTTCCTCCATAAACACAAATCTGAAATATTAGCTTGGGTGCGCGGAGCTTTAAAGGAAATGATAGTTCGACTTTTAATAGAATCGAAGTCGGCACTCGGATCAATTAGAGAATAGATGGTAAACAACCGATTGTTTATGTGAGGCCACGTGAATTGAAAGCTGCAACTACAATGGCGGGCATGTGAGAAGATCTTATCTAAGAAACCTGCAAGACAATGACACCACAGGTCTCTGCTTATGCAATTCGAAATGTTGTCTTTCTGCTTCTCGGCCAACAGAGCTGATTTCTCAGCCAACAAATAAAGGTCCATTTGCGGTGACAACCCCAAGGACGATTTGTCCGAGCCTGACACATAAACAAGTGCTCTCTCAATCACTAAGGCTGCGTTATCTTCAATAACATCAATAGCTCTTTCCTCCTTTCCATCAGGATAAAGCGTCTTGTATAGCAGTCTTAGTTCCTTTAATAAGGTGAGAGCCAGTTTTCTATGCATTGCTTTTATACTGCACAGCATCGCCAGTGCAAATCCTTCAACAGCATGTAAAGTATGCACAGAATGTACTTCCTTATTATCAGCAGTTTTGGAACAGTGCATCGACATTTCAAGGTATTTATCAGTAACTGGGGCAACCGGTTGCACCACTGCATTTCTCCACTGAATCAACATTTGTGCCAGCATTCTGATAGCGTTCTCGATGATATTAGGAAACACATCCTGCACTTCTTTCAACGAGAAGTCAATATATCCATCAACGATGTCTTTTCTGTACTCAGGAAAATCAACAATGAGTCCCTGTAGCGCTGCAAAGGCTAAGTTACGCAGTTCTTCGTCAACATGTAACGTTAGCCTGGAAACTAACTCCACCAGCTCGTTCTTACTCATACCATCTGGTATACACTTTGGTATGGCAGCAACACAAGTTCGAAACAAATCTATCTTTGATTTTCTTTCTCCTGTTATCATATCATTAGCTTCTTTGTTCACCATTTGAGGATTAATCAGAGTCATAGATTTTCCCACTTGTGTGTCTAGTGTTTTTAAAATGTTATCCAACGCCCTACGTACACTGGTGTAATAAGTCACCACACCAATATTTCGAGCAGCTTCTTCTGTCAATTTGGTGAAGGTCTTTTTCACTTTCAGTGTATTTCCTGAAGGTAGTTGACCAATTGTACTGGGCATTGGAGGCGAACCTTCTTTTCTTTGTAAATTATCAGCGATAACAAGAAATGCTCTCAATCCAATATTCATTCTTTCAGGGTTCAACTGTCTTACGCTTTTGCCAACATTTAATAAATCAAAGATGATATCTTGCATAGCAAAATCAAGCTTCTCCTAAAATGCACAAGGAAAATTTTGGTCAAAAGTAGAGAACGTGAAAATGAATATGTTATGTCTAATATTATCCCAAAAATTATCTACCTGAGCAATAAATTGAATTATCTTTACAAATATTGTTAGAGGGATGTTTCGAGGTATTATAGATCTGGAATTCTTTGGAAACAAGGTATCGACGATACTTCTCAGGCGACTAAAGAATTTGAAGAAAATAATTTTTGAATAAATTACGTTGTATAAAATGTTGCAGAAACAAATTTAATGGATTCCTTGGACACACTTACTTGCTTGTTAGGCTGTGAGATTCACATTTTATTCGGATGATATAAACCCTAAAAAACAACAATAGCTCTAGTAATGGAATCATTAGAGACAGGCCAAATAAAATGTTGAAGAATGAAAACAAATAAAAAAGTAGAAATATTTTACAAAAAATAAATTCCAAACATTTTTTTTCTTTTTCACATCGGTTTATTTTTGCTGGTTTTATTATATTTGTCCTTGACATATTGAAATCACATTAAGCAAATTAAAGAAAAATGATAAAATAATCCAAAATATTTTTTTCCAAAAAAAGTATTTTTTGGAAAAAAATGATGACGTTAGCTAAAATACGGACGCCAACATTAATTTTTTAATGTCAAATCACTTCCTCTATCTTAGTTACTTACTGTGACAAGTTTCATATTCACAGCATTTTATTCTTCCCTGAATTCTCTGGGGATAGAAAAATGGCCACCACCCCCTAAAAACGACAAAAAAATTTGATCTTGTGTACTATATTTTACCATAATAAGCGGTACAAACATTCCATTGCCATTCTTTGCATCTTAACATCGCGAGACTAAAACATAACAGGTTAGATAAAATCAACAATTGAAATCATGTGACTTTCTATTCACACATACTGTACTTAAAACAACAAAATTTATACCATCCTCTACTGGCACAAGTTAAAGACAGGTTTCATGAATAAAGCTTTGAAAACTAGTTAGTCGTAAACCATTACATAAAAATATTTCTTTACTTTTATAGAATTTAAGCACATGTTTAAAAACCCTCCCCAGTTGGTCAAGAAGAACTGCTTTTGGCTGATACACAATAAAGCTGTAACCAATGGATACATAGCCTAAACAGAAAAGACAGTTATTATACACAACCTTAACCTGTGTTGTACTAAGACAGATTCATCTTACTATGGATTTTTTAACTAAAATCTGAAAAATTAAAAGCTGAAAACAGGTTAAACACTAAAAAAGATACTCACCATGCTGTGTTTCGCTTTCTTCGACATATCAAATACTTCTTTATATAAAAGATCGACAAACTTTTTAACAGCTGGTATACTGTACTCTCTTTTTGCTGTGGCTGCAACTGGGATCAGAATTTCCACAAACAAGCTCGCAAATGCATACTTGACCTTAACCTTGTCCTTGTCAGTGCTTTTTTCATAAAATAACCCAGCACATTCCTGAAAGAAAAAGCTATAGAAACCAAATCTGAAGAAGTTATACTCTAGCACCTAGTAAATTCTGCCAAAAACTGTTCGAAGAAGATAACATGAAAACCATAATAGCCAAGAAATTAGGATTTTAGAATATTCATAACATTCCATCTAAATAGCGGTTTTGTTGTGCTATAAAACAACTGTATTCAGAACAGACTTTACCTGAAGAAATAGAAACGATTCTTCCACCTCATCAACAGGATATAGCTATAAGAGACATTTAAAAATAAAAACAAAATCATAAATAACCTTTTAAACATCAAGTTTACATTTTTTTCAATGCTTCTGGTTATTTGCAATGTTTTTGTCAGCCGAGAAACTTATTGTACCTTTATACGTATGTATTTTAAGCCAATAATGATATTCAACAAAACTTGTGTGTTCCCCACATTCTCCTTGTACTCTTGCATAAACCTTTTTCGAATCGACTGAAATCTGGTTTGTGCCAGCACACCAATCACTTCAGCATATAATGCAGTAATTATGGTCTGGTTAGCTGTAACAGGAGGAGCAGCGTTCGGAAGGTTTTCTTTAAAGTGTTTAAATGCAAGATTTTCAATGTATTGGATTAGTGAGTCGTCAACAGGATGAACAGAAAGCTGTAAAAAAGTGGTTAGTTCTTTAAAAATCCCTGATGAAAATATAATCACATCACAAGCAACCAGCCATGTTGGAAACAAAATTGCTACTGGAAAAAATACTCTCCAAGCAAGTGTAAAATTATCCTCAGTAAATGTGAAAAAAGTTGTGTACCTGTTTCAAAACTTCAATAAGCACCAGACAAAAGATAAATTCCACTGCCAACTGAAAATAGCAAGCATTTTTATCAATTACATATCACAGATATTCATGTAAAACAAAGCAAAACACGAAATAAAATATATTAGTCACTGAATACTCAAATCATATTTATTAATAGCAAACGATTTCGTGTTTCCAAATTGTGTTCGTTTATCATGGCCCTTGAAGTATAAAGGGACTTCTTGCATAAATATCTACGTGCACTAGTAAGCCACGAATTCATAAAACTGATACCTCTGAAGTATATCTACAGAAATATATGTATAATACTTACATCGCGTCTCTCCCACAAAATGTCTTTTTCTCGAAATGAAGCTCTTGATCCTGGTCGTGGGGATTCCGAACCACTAAATCAAATATTAAAATAGGATGTATTCATTACTTTTAAAATAACTTGTCGTAAAGAAACATTCGTATACAATTGAACTATAACTCGGTATCACATTTAAGAGTAACTTAAGAAGATTTATTTAAATGTCTGGTCAGTCAAAATCAAAAAGAACAGCCCATGAAAACGTTATAATTAGGATAAAATAAAGACCATAGACCATACCTCTTAATTCTGCTGGGGCTTTTTTGTCCTCCATCATCTGCTCTACTCTAAATTTAACACAGTGTGATAAAGAAAGTTGGACATCGGAATACTACTGTAAATCCTCTAAAAATGCCTGGGGCGTTTATTTAATTTTTTATCTTTTGAGGGGAGTGTTTATTAGAGGAGGCGTTTAAAAAAGGAAGTCATTTATTTGAAAATTTCCAAAAAAATGTTTAATTTACAAAGGTTCTATAAAATCGTCTTCTTTTGGACCAAGGAAAAAGAAGATGGAAGTGACTAGTTGGACATGTCCCATTGGAGTTAGCAAGTTTATTATATCATTTTTTGTGACCCAGCCAATTCTATAAAAATGGCTATCATTGGAAAGCGAAAATAAGATATTAATCACTCAAACAACTTGAGCTTGTCATTTGTTCTTAC
Source organism: Hydractinia echinata (assembly GCA_030067915.1). Classification (NCBI taxonomy): domain Eukaryota; kingdom Metazoa; phylum Cnidaria; class Hydrozoa; order Anthoathecata; family Hydractiniidae; genus Hydractinia; species Hydractinia echinata. The sequence continues at coordinate 834,887 of JASGCC010000087.1, forward strand.
CTATTAAATGCTCCTTCTAAGGAGGAGGGGCTTCTATTAGAAGGAGCGTTAACTTGAGGGGGCGTTGATTAAATACTTTGGTTTTAGGGGAGGGCATATATTAGAGGATTACTATTTCAAGCGAAGTGAAAGTTTCTTAAATACCTGTCTCTCATACCACATAAACAAAGTCTTCAAGAGAGATGATAAACAGTGCTCAGCAACAGAGCTTAGAGAGCTCAAAAGCTAGAAGATGAGAAATGTTAGGTTAGATGTTATCATGTAAAATATAACCCCACCACTAAACTTTTTGATGATAAAATATAACTAATAACTAAAGTTAAACCTGGTCGAATTGGGGATCTTCTCCACGTTGTAGTGACTTTGATAAAGGCCTTTCCTACAAAAAAAAATTTTAAAAGGATTAATTATAAAAGTTTTTTACGCAGAAATTACAGCTTTAATTTCTTAACAAATGCTACACTTAAATATTCTTTTAAGACAATACGATAAAGATTATGTGTAGTTATTTATTGTTTAAAAAAACACAGGTAAATGAAAACACCTCCTTCCAATTTCTAGTTGTTCACTTATGGGCTAAATTAAATTGACATGGAGGATGTTGTCGTAATACTCACCAGTTTTATAAAATTCTCAATTTTTGTCTGCGATGTATCAACAAAATCATTGATCAAGCACATCAGTGCAATTTCACCTGGATTCTCAGGTAAAGAAGGCACAACTGGGCTAGCACTGTTTTGCGAGGTATATCCCTCATCTTCTTCACTAAAAACGTTATTAGTCCCAGACTCAGGTTCCAGGGGGGATGTTGTTCTGGGTACTTCTGCAATAGGACTATGTAATTGATCGTAAATTCGTCTAATTTCAAATGCAGAAGACTTTCTAGACAGCAGCTGTCTTTGATGGGGCTGTGGATTTTCTGGAGGTGTTTTATTTGGACTGGCAGTAGTATACCTACCAGGACTACCAAGCCTGTCTGGTGCACTGACCTTGCGTTTTCTTCTCAAGGACATGATCACAAATTGATTTTTTATATATTTTTATTTACTCATTCTTGGAGAATAGCAAAAACAAACAATATAGAAGTGAACTTAAAATTAACTAATAATGAATAACTTTGACAGAAATAGAAAGAAAAAAGAAAATCTCTCTTTCACGAGAGATTCTAGATAGATGCATGAATTAAAATACCAGTTAAAAATTAAAAAAAAAAACAGTTAACATTTAACTAAAAGGAGCATTTGGTATCTGAAATTGCCAATTTATATTTATTCTCTTTAAGTCACTAAATTTAAAGACTCTTAGCAGTTGTGTTGTATCGTTTAATAACCTTATTAATGCATTTCACTCTTATCCTTGGTTCGTTGACCAAATACAACGCAGAAAAATATGAAGAGTACGTGCAACCATCAGTTAATTTACTTCAAAGGCTACAACTGTAATTGAGGTATTAGTTAATGAAGTAAATAAAACAATCGTTCATATTCACTTGTATCTGTGTTCTTTTATAAAAATATCATTCTGTATTCCAATAACTTTTTTTCTTTTGTCCTGATTGACTATCTGAAATAGATTTGGCTGTATTTCAGTAATTCTTTTTGAGTAAATAAACAAAAACATTTGCAAAGAAATCATCCTTTAAAACAGTTTCTAAAAATCACGACACATGGTATCTCTGGACAAGAGTATAAGTAAGTTCACCTATTCGAATCCGGTAACAATTGCCATAAAAGATCATTAAACATTCATGTTAAAATAAAGAGTATTTATTTTTCTAATATGATAAAGCAGCTACTGTTATTTAAACTTGATCATTTGTGTCTTTTTATACAGATTACATCACTGATATTAAAAACATGACAGTATCAGATGATCGTTTGATGCTTAATTACTTACACATTATTATCATATTATACCTCAATAAAGACAAACAAAGTGGTATTCAAATCTTTCAGTCTGAGAGACATAAAAATTCTACTGTTCTGATAGACATCCATCATTACCTTATTACCTCAGATTCACTCTAACTGAATTTTTTTTTAAAACTTCTTATACAGTATGACTTGTAAACATTCTACTTTCCAACATCTAAACGTCACTAAAACACACTAACAACATTTAATTGGAAAGGAGTTAGTGTGTGTTACTCTTTACATGTTAAGGATTTAATATTAATGCCATAGATAAGCAGACCAGTAACAATAACTCATATTTACAAAACACTTTGAAACTCTTGCTTAATACTCAACACAAAACATAGTCCCTTTACATAAGCGACATTATAATAAGAAAGAGCTTTATATATAATAAAATTGTGTATACTGTAAACAAGATAGGCACATTGTGCGTCACTTAAGCTATGTAAGCTTAATATCACTTTCACATAATTTTATTTACATTAGATTACATTGTTTATTTTAATTCTTTTCTAACCAATTGACTCATCAATGTTGATATACATAACAATAACAATCTCTGCAAAATATTATCTATATATATTAACTATCAATGTTTTGCTAAACCAGTTGCATATTAGCTGAGTCAAAGTCAGATGATAGATGATACTATGCTACAGCCAGTATAGCATCCTACAATCAAGCAAATTGGAAAACAAGATGTGTAAAAAGTAATGGATAGATTTCTAAACTAACACAGGGGGTAATTTCTGAGAGAAAAACAGAAACTTTCTAATTTACTGTGCTTTTTATAAGTTAGTTGTCAATTTCATTGAAAAAATTCAAATGATCTATTAAACCTTTTGATCAAAATAGACTACAATAGTGTCAATGTTAAGTGCTGTAACTTTGCCTTTGCACTAATTTATAACTTAGGATATAACAGTTCCTCTGCCTTAAAACCTGTCAAGGCAGACAATGAAATGTATGCCGGGACACAGGGGGGTTAACATTATGATTTTTGGGGGTGGATAATTTTAAATATTCCCTTATTTGGGGGACATGATATTTCAAAAATTAATTAGGGGGGGGGGATGAAAAATTAAAGCAGGGAAGGATGAAACACTGTGAAAATTCTTAGTCGATGAAATCGCTTCATTTTGTTACATGATTTGTAAGGATGCAGGTTCCATGTTTTTACAAGGAAACAAATCTCTATCGTATAATAAATAGCATATATTGCAAATTAAACCTCCACTCATAGTTCTCTACAGTTCTTTTGCTGTTAATTTAAAATGTAATTTTGCTAAGTTAAAAAAAAAAAATAACTTCCACACTTGAATCTAAAATGTAAAATACAAACTGTTGTTGTCGAACAAAGTTAGTGTTGATAGTACACAAGAAGTAAACAAAATTCATTTGCTTAAAAAAAATAGAATGGCTTATTTGAAAAGTAATTTTTATGTTCTAAAAAGACATGTTGTGGTCCAGGTGAGTTACGTATATGTTTCCGATAGCCTACATAATGTTACAGACAATACCTTCCCCTAATGTTTAAAAGAAATTTGAAGGGAGGCAATTTCATTTAATTACCACAGCATAATTTGCAGAAAAAACAACAACATACATATGTTACAAATACCACTGTTATTCAAACACCAAACAGTAGCATCAAGAAATATCAGTTAACCCAACCCAAATTGAAAATATTGACACTTCTATCTAACATACAATTACATGGTAATTATTAATCTAAAAACTTTTAAAAACTTCTTCAATTTTTATTTACAATGTAAACTAATTATGTTCTTTCGTTTTAGATAGGTGTTACTTTTTTTTTTGTTAGTTTCCATATAACCACGCTACTAGAAAAAGAGACCTCCGATTTTTGTTCAGTAAATAGCAACCCTTACCCACAGTGTAATAGTCTTTAAGAGAACTGAAGACGAGCTACAAATAAAAACATAAAATTATCAAACGCAATGCAAAAGATTGTGTAGTTAATGAACTCCTTAAAATCAAAATGTGTATTGACAATATTCACCACATGCATGCTTCAAAATGTACATTGACAATATCCACCACATGCATGCTTCAAAGTAAGAAACAACATAAATTTGCATTTGATATATATGTGAGATATTTATGCACAGAAGAAAACATAAGGTTTGTAATTAACTCAGGATGTCTCCAACTGTTTCAAAAAAATCTGATATCCAGAGATGACAAATACAATAATACAGAGAAATAAAAAAAAATAAACAAAGAAAACAAAAGATAAATAATCATTCAACAAAATTATTAAAAAGTAGTTAAGAATTATCACTTAATAACTTTCTTCTTTTAAAAATATGATAAAAACTATCTAACATAATGGTTTTGATTTCATTCTACTTAAGCATAATTTCAATACATTTCAGATATTACGCTAAACTATACTTTTACTAATAAAAAACAATCAAAACATCTTATTAACTGAATAACCCATCTTTTATTTTAAATATATACCTTGCTTTATACAATATGCTTTCAAAGCTACATATAAGGTGTTCAGAGGTTAAACACAATAGGTTCATAAATTCAAGTATTGTTCTCTTACAGCTCCACATTTCACATATGTAAATAAAGTGTTAAAAAAATATCATGTAAACCAATAAAAACTTAATTTTACTTCTCATCTCAATACAACGTGTCCTAACTAAACACTGATTCGCTTAAATTGGATAATTTGTCACGTAATAACATGGTTTGCCTAAATTTAAAAATAACAATGATGTCATGATTTGCTAACATGCACAGCCGGAAAATCCTACGAATAACTTAAACAACTACACATTTCTTATTTAGAAAGAAATTAAGTGAACAGTTAGTTAAAGCTAGAGAAATGATTCCTTCTTCAGTGAGAAAACAAATAAGTAAAAAATCAGGTGATTTCTCAATGCTGTGACAAATTATTTTACACAAGAAGTAAACAAAATTCATTTGCTTAAAAAAAATAGAATGGCTTATTTGAAAAGTAATTTTTATGTTCTAAAAAGACATGTTGTGGTCCAGGTGAGTTACGTATATGTTTCCGATAGCCTACATAATGTTACAGACAATACCTTCCCCTAATGTTTAAAAGAAATTTGAAGGGAGGCAATTTCATTTAATTACCACAGCATAATTTGCAGAAAAAACAACAACATACATATGTTACAAATACCACTGTTATTCAAACACCAAACAGTAGCATCAAGAAATATCAGTTAACCCAACACAAATTGAAAATATTGACACTTCTATCTAACATACAATTACATGGTAAAAGCACATACACCTGGTTCCCACATGGTATGAAAAAAAGCAGAGATTAGAACATATACTGCCCACACCAAGGTTTGCAACATATATCAAAACCCTTAAATGCAATTTACAAAGTGCAATCAATGGTTGCAAAATCAAAAACCTTGCATATTATTTGAAAATAAAGACATGCCCATGAGATTTTAGGTTGTTGAAAGTATTAAATAACCAGAAATAACATTGGAGGCAGAAAGGCCCTGCTAGAACGATTCCCTAAAATATAATTACAAAAAAAAGTAAATATATTATACTTACAAATGATTCCTTCATTAATCTGTCAATTTTTTTTTCGGCCAAATAAGTAAATTCACTAAACAATGTTTGCAGTACATATTCTCCAGGATTAATTTCTTCAACACTTTTTAATAAAGGGAGATCAAACTGAGTGCTTGCAGCAGCTAACTGACCCCTTTGCCATGGCAACATCGAGGCAGATTGTATTGTATCCGAAGATCCAGATGAAGAACCATGTACTGAATTGAAAGGTAAGAAATTATGGTATTATTTTTTTACTAGTTAACAGGCCCATGAAATAATCCACTTAAGCGGAAAAGAATCTGCTGTTTAGACCTTGAACGACGTTCAAAATAACAGATAGGGAAATTTATTTTGCCATACAGTTACCTGCTGGTTCCAAAACACGTACTTTTGGCCAGTTGGGGAGAAATGGACTCAAAGATAAAATGCAATGCAATGACTTTACTAATTTTAATAGTGCTGACGTTAAATTAATTGCTGTCAATGCAATAGTTTCCAAGGTTAAAAATTACACAACCAGTTTTATTTGGTATTTCCAATCACACATGGACTAGTGTATCATTATAAAAACTAGAATTTAGTCCAGTTGAAAAATCGACTTGAAGATACTTAAAAATTAGAGAAAAACAACTACCTGAAATAAGATTTCAAAACGCAAGGAATTTTTTTGTGTTACATGGAGTTTTTTATATCAACATTGCGCAAACGACACATGTGCGACAACTTTTTAAACATGTGGGTTAACTTTTTATACATGCAAAATAGCTTTGTATGGATGTGCAATAGTTTCATTTGGAGTAATTGTGTTTACATGAACATGTTAAGGAAAAAACGAAATTTTGTTTCAATCATTTTGACCAAGATAAAATCAATCGAAATGAAATGAAACAAGAAGCCCTGCAGCTTAAAGATTTCTGCCATTAGCAATAATCTGAAAAAGTACTGAGTAATATGGGGGAACAAAATCATTGAATATTCTAAAATTTTAAAATTCAATTTTTGATTATTTTACTTCATTTCTCTATAAGAACAATTTTAAAAGAAAAATAATAAACCTGAAAATTGATGAACAATAAAAACAAAATAGGAACAATGGCAAGGCTGAACATTTATCGATTTTCTCTTTTTTTCTGAAAAACAACTTGGAAAATATCTTTTAAGGTGGCAGCAAATTTTTTTTTACATAATCAGTTACGGAAGGTTATTTTCAGACTACATATTCATATCTTTTCTTTTATAACACACTTGTCACGATTTTATAGCTATAATACATTATCTTTCACCAAAAATATTCAGCCTCGACAATTCCTCTTTAAATTAAAAGTCATGAATTAGTTCTGCTTTAGTCTACGTGCTTGTGAAATTGTACAGAAGGAAATTTCATTCATTCATTCATTCTCGGCTTAACGTCCGTTTTCCATGCTAGCATGGGTTGGACGGGGTATATTAACGACCCTCTTCCAATCTGATCTAGACTGTGTTAGATCTAAACTCAACTTCCTCTGTATCAAGTCTGTCCTTATAACCTCCTGCCAAGTTTTTCTCGGTCTGCCTCTGGGCTTTGCCCCAGGAACTATCAAGTCTCTACACTTTCTTACCCAATTATCCTCCTCCATTCTTTCCAAGTGCCCCAGCCAATTCAATCTTCTTATCTGGATAACATCTTTAATTCTACGGATACTTAGCCTGCTTCTTAGCTCATCTGAACTCTTTCTGTCTCTCAGACTGGTGTTACACATCCACAAATGACGTAATTATGAAAGGGAAAGGTAATAACATCAAAGATGGAGCATTATAAGACGATCTTCATTATGCTACACTGCACGAGCTTTAACTTTCGATAGCATATAAACTTTAAAATAAAGTATTGTTCATTGGATAATAAAACAATTTGTTGCACTGTTAGGATTCTTATTGGCTTAAGACTCATTTTAGCCTCGTTCTCAGAAAAAAATCTGTCAAGACGAGTATTTAGGCTTTAACCTGGATAAGTTTTAGGCGTCCAGGTTCTGGGCTGTCTCTATCTATCTATCTATCTCTCTATCTTCCCAGGCGATTTTAAAGATTCCGCCTTTGCCCGGCGGAAATCAATAAGTTTCATTTTCCCAAAATTCAAGGAAACTGGACATTACTCTTTAAATATACAAAAGTGTCCTAGAAAGATGGAGGCAAAGATTAATTTTTTTTTCATAAGTAACATTAATAGGACATTTTTTGGTTAGAAAAATTTTTTACTCATTTTCTATATATTTTGAGCTATATAAGTTCTACTTGTAGTAGTATTTTAGGATCTATTTAAGTATCTTACAACTGATTTTATGGTAAGCACATGAAGTATTTAAGCCAGATTAACCTTAATAAGAAAGGTGATTAACCTGGAAACTCCTTGTTCATGTGACCCAGTTTTTTCTAGTCGTCGCATAGAATTTAACGACATGTTTTGCTACCATTTTAGAAAAAAACAAAAAAACAGGGGGTTTTCTTACAGTAGAACGACTTCGCATGTGAAAATATGGTGCATGACACAAAAAAAATGATTTTTATTTTTTTTAAATGCATTTTCTTAAAAATACTTCACATTTTTTCACTGACAGTCAATGATTCCATAAATATAGCACGTAAGCTCTGTAGAAAACCTAAACCTATTGAAAACTAAAAAAAAATTGCCCTGGCAAATGCGCAATCAAAACATGGTTAAAACGGGCTAAAATACCTTATTTTTGACAAACTGACCTCCCAAAAAAATATTTAACAACCAAAAATGCGTTTGACAGTCGTTGAATATTAAAATAATATAATGCGAAGTGGAAACAACTAAAATTAGAAAAAATAGAAAAACCTTACCCCTGGCAAATGCACTTCCAAGTTGATACACTTCGCAACTTTTTTAAATAATCAACGTAAATAGAGAATTTCCAAGATAAAAACGCTGTATTTTTGCGTCGTTATCGCAAGACCTTTCTTCTTTCTACTAAGTTGAAATTCTAATGTATATATTTTTAGTTTCGTGCGAGAGATTAACCAGATTGCATTCTCGTGGGAGATATAGGCATCGAAAAATCTTGTTTTATACTTCTATTTTGTTTCATAATACGATTATCTACGAATTGTACATTAACAAAGCTATGTTCTCACAGAAGATAATAAGAAAGGAGAGGGTTCATTGCTGCTTTCTCAAAAAAAATCAGAGTTTTTCAATTTTACCCACCCCCTGGTAACTTAATTAGGTTTGTCAAAATGATGCCCAACTAGATAAACTTAAAACATAGCCTTCCACCCTTGTACAATTAAAACAAACAAACGGACTGGAGACTAACTTGAGCATGAAAAATTTCTTCCGCGGCACAAACTTTTTTGTGAAGATTTTTGAGAAGAAAAGAAAGCGCTAGAAACTTTATGCGGGCTTAATTATTATATAAAAACGAAAAAAAAAATTTCGCTCCCCGTGAAAACATTCTACGCGACGTTATCAGAAAATAAACATTTTTGTAAATACATGTGAAGTTTTTTAGGAAAACTGACCATGTTGTAATTTGTAATTTTTAAAATAAGGAAATTGACACCGTGGCATAATAAAGATTATTAAAATCATTTCAATTAGGACAAAATTAGTAACCAGTTCTCTCTAATAGAAAATATGGGGGAATTGCTCTAAAAAATTAATTTGTATGCATCAGTTTATAATATCACCAAAACAAAGAAGCAGGCTTGAGATGGAAATGTGTCTAGTTATAAAATAATAAGAGAATTCTGAGTACAAAAATTATACCTGTTAGATTATTTATACTACTCAGCTCAGCATCTTCTAAAGAATCGCCACCACTATTCTCAGCCATATTAATTTAACCTAAAAATTGAAATCAATGGGGAAAATTTGAATGTTTAGCTCAATACACGCAGACATACATTTATATATGCATTAACCCTATTCGGTCTGGGGGGGGGGAGGGGGGGTGGGCCGGATTCCGCCCCCCTGACGGTTTTTTTTTAATAACTCCTTATTGCTATGTTATATGGCTTTGAAACTTACTGAGTTTTAATATTTATCTATTAGACACCTGCATGCAAAATTTTTAGGTCCCATACCATTCAGAGGCTTTAATATTGGCCATTACTCGAAACTACCCCTAAAAATCTCTATGAAATTCTTATAATGGGGAAAATTAATAACTTCTGTTAGGATTAACCTTAGAACTTGAAACTTGCAACAAAACTTTATTTTATTAAGAAGAATCATTTTGCATAATTTGAACACGTGATTAATCCGATTTCCCGATTTTTTCGGATTTCACCCGAAAATCGAAAAAACCCCGGAAAATATGTTAAATGACCTTTATTTAGCTTTCAGAAACTTCAAACAGAATGCAAAAATTCGCTCTGGAACAATAGTAATTAAATTTTAAGCAGATAGTGGCATTTTTAACAAATTTCAAGCTTCTGATAACGTCACAGAAAATGTGCTGACGCAAGCAAAAATTTATTGCTGCCATTTTGTTCCTTTTATGACGTACTATAAGCGTGCCAAGTTTGATTCAATTTGAATAACCCTATGAAAAATTATTGAGGGGGGGCGGATTCCGCCCCCCCCCCCCCCCGGTCATAGTATGTTCGAAAAACCCCGGACCGAATAAGGTTAAAATTTTAGATTATGTCAGGACTTGAAAAATATTTCCCAATTTACCCTGATGGTTACCAATAAAAAAATATATATATTTTAAAGATTATCCCCAACATTTTAGGAAAGAAGAAAATAAGTAGAATAAAAACTAGAAATAAGGTAATTTTTGTCGCAATTTTAGTACACTTCTTTTCATAAGCAACCCCAATGTAAAGAGTGTTGCATTTGTTCTTACATAAAGTTAATTACTAGGGGGTTGTTAATGCATGGGTATTATGAATAAAATACAGACCAGATATGAAGGAGAAAGATATTCACAGGGTTGACATTTATATTGTCCAAAAAGTTTTTTATACCTCAGATTTTCAATTTCATGAACCTGATTATAGTTTGTTAGAAAAGGTTTTTTACAATTTTTTTTTGGTAAAAGAAGTAATATTTTGTTTCAGTGACATTATTAAAATTATTTTTTTCACATGAAAAAAACACTACCAAGACTGTTTGACTTAGAGATTTACAATTCAGGCGGGCCACAAACATGATCACCGTTCAAGCTTCATCATTGGAAAAAACAAACAGTATGTACCAATGTCCAGAGAAGTAATTTTATTTACTAGAAAGGTTTGACCATGTCATAAATTAAATTTGTGCAAAATATAAATGAAATCACCCATTTTTTTATAGCCAATCTGTACTAAACGAAGGGATAAACATGTACAAAAACCATAAAATCATTGAAATTAAAAGTTTTTTTTCTTTTTTTTTGGCAAATTTAAAATTATTTAATCAAAGTAAAAACGCAAAATTTCCATTTTAGGCATCACCAAATGTTTACAACTGATGTAGTTCTTAGGATCTTGTGTTTGTTGTTGCTGAGGTCTTCAACAACCATTTTATCCAGAATTTTTAGGTCCAGATGTAGACAGAGAAACAGCAAAACAAATTTGAGTTTAGATCTAACACAATGCAGATCAGGTTGGGGAAAGGCCAATATACCCTGTACATGCCAAGATGATGAAAAAAATGTTAAACTAAAAATGTTGATGATGGAGATAATAATTTGATATAAAGATTAAATCGGTACAACCTTTTAAAACATTTTAGGCACATTCTGACCCTAATATCAGTGAAGTATGCAGAATGTAATGCTGTTGTTTGACTTCCCCAAACTTCGATCCCAAAAAAATCAAGTAGTATAAATTAAAACAATTATAACAATTGTAACAACTGTAACAATTATTTCGTTAGCAAAAACGTATTCATTGCAGAATATTTATATCTGCTTTATAAGATGCATGTTTTTTTACACAAGTGGTAAATTGAAATAGTAGACCTTCTGTACGGCTGCCATCTTGTGACTTTTGATCTTAAAACGATAATATAATGACAAGGTACAATTTTATTTTCTTCTCAACAAATCAAGAAAGAAACTTAAATGAATTTGTCAAGAAAGGTTGAGCTGAGAAATTATTGCTACAAGAAACATGTTTTTTTGAAGGGATCTAGCAGGAAATTTATGGTCACAAATCCAGAGACCTCAAATCTACTCTATTAAGCAATATGACCAAAAATCAAAAAAATCTGGATACATTATTGAATATGCTAAACAGAAAGACAGAAAAACTAATTTTTATTAAAAATTATACATATTTATTTAATTATACATATTTATTTAATTACTAGTCGATAAAGCCCATGGAAAAATCCACTGAGGCAGGATAAAAATGAAAAAGAAGCGTCATTTGAATTTTGATTACGTCAGCAACTTATCCACCAAAAAAAAATAGAACCTTGTTTTCACGTTGCCTCTATTGTGTAGAGCTTAAACGGCTGATTAAGAAAATGTATATGATGATGTGCTTTTCATGAACGGTTAATGAGATATAACACAGTTTAAAGATTTTGCTGACGTCAGCAATGGCCCGTTAAACCCAAATTTTTTTTTTTTAAAATAAGTATACCTGTTGCCTTCATCGTATAGATCTTGAAACGGTGATCAAGAAAATGTATAGGATCATGTACTTTTGACAAACGGTTGCAGAGATAGGGTTTGAAGGTTTTTCGATGATGTCATCAACCCGTCCATTCCGAACCGGATTTGGGGACCCAGGTTTGGGAAACATACCCAAATTGGTCCCAGGTGGTCCCTAGTTACCTACGCGGTGAAAAATCATTGACGTTACCACCTCATTTCCAAGTTATTGGGCCTCAAAGTTTTAGGTGCACTGTAATGGCTTCATTAATTTAATACAGGATATTGACGTTAAAGAAGTGTTATTTTCGTCGCGCCGTAACGTCAAAAAATTTAACATATTAGACATGCATTTTTCGGCAACATCAAAGGAAAATGAAGACATCCACTTTGACTGTCACAGACACACAGACAGACACACTTAGCGTATTATTATATAGACTAGTCGATAAGGTCCGTGGAGAAATCCACTTAGACAGAAGGACAATGGAAAAATAGGTTCTTTTAGATGTTTTTCTGACGTCAGCAGTGCATATACAAAAAAAATGTTCTTAATATCTTACACAAAATGTCAAATATCAAATCGCATTAAATCCTCCACACAAATCTTCCACAAAATAAAAAAGAACAGCTTGCAAGGTGTAAAATCTAGTTGATAAAAAGTTACAATAACGACCCTCACAACATCGACACTCACAACACCAAACTCACATAACCGACAGTAAGAACACCGACAGTAACAACACCAACAGTCACAACACGGATAATAACAATGTCAAAAATAACGCATCTCAAACATGTACATCTTATAAGTGATTATGTTGAAAACTCTCAGTATTTTATTCTGAAATGTGAAAAAGGAGGCCTCCAAGAGTTAGCACAAATCAACAAAAATAAGTTTTTTACACATTTTAAATATTGTCTTTCCCTTAAAAGCTTATACAAAAATATGAAAAAGCCATAGTTTGGAAAACATGAAATTTAAATCTAGAAAAATCAGTCATTTCGGTTGCATACCATCCTCTCCCACAAAAATTTAAAACCAACCAGTTAAGAACACAAAAATTTTCTCTTTTAGTTCGTACTGCCCTTTACCAACAATTTTAAACCTAAATGTCAAAAAATCAATGAGCAAAGAATAAACTTGAATCAACAAAGATCATTATGTGTAGAGCTTGAAACACTAATCAAAATAATGTATAGAATCATGTACAACACCAACAATAATAATAAAGTCAGAAATAACACATCTCAAATATTTACATCTTATATATAAAGTAATTACACTTGAGTACGTTGAAAACCTTTAATATTTCAATCTGAAGTGTCAAAAAACATCAAATTTATATCTGGAAAATCATTTATTCGATTACATACTATCCTGTTCCCCAAATATATACACAAATTATAAAAATTAACAGGTTAAGAACACAAAAAGATTTTCCTTAGTATGATGATCTGTAGTGACCTTTACCAACCATTTTAAACGTGAATGTCAAAAATGAATAAGGAGTAAATTTGAATCAACAAAGATATTATTTTTGGAAAACAGAGTGTATATACACACAAAAGTTAACAAAAGTTTACACAAAATGTAAAACAGATCGGTTTTTGAGGAGCACATCCAAATCAACAAAAATCAGTTCATTTAGCATGTTCTATATTGCCATTGCCCATAAATCTTCCACAAAAAGTTATGAAACACATCAAATTATAGAAAAATCAGGCATTTCATAAAATATAAAAAACAAAAAAGTTTGTCAGAACAATTAGTAATTTTTTCATCATCACCAAACAAAGTTATTACCACAATTTTAAAATTGTTAACAAAAACGTGAAACCATGGAATTTTCTTTCAGCAAAAATGACATCACATACAGTTTAGTTCTCCCCAACAAAAGTTTATAATACGAACTATGAAAAAGCCATTAGTTTACACAACAGCCTTCAGTGGAGGCCAATTCCACAAAATTTGCTCTTTCAGTATATCGCATGTGGTCTTTTTCCCACAAAAGTTTACACAAAATTTGAAAAAACAGCAGTTTGCAACACAAACAAAAACACGAACAACCTTACCATCCTCTCATAAATTAAAATAAAGTCATAAACCCACGTAAATTTCCAATCAAATGTCTACACCCCCTGTAAAAATAACCTGGCATTATACATGGAGGCTGACAAAAGTTTAACAGGATGTCAGAAACAAAACAATAAAAAATAACTTAACACACACGCTTTAAATTCTGAAAAAATTTATTCCACTTGTCATATTGCACATGGTCCCCTGTGAAAATGTGAAAATAATTATACTCTTATGGGCATAAAAATGCATCCTACTATCCTGCAAAAGTTTAAGTCTTTGAAAGATTTTGTAGGTAGATAGCTAGCTTTTACATCATAATTTGTGCTCATAAAAGAAGAGAAGTTTGGAAACTAAGGTAGCTAGCTATAGATAATTAAAAAAGACGAATAACAACATAAGTCATAGGTTAGAGCTAGCCATGGGGATGGGAGTAGGACTTGGAGGCTAACATTAGCCAGCTAACAGTAGCTAAGACAGCCAGTTAAATATACTTAAACTGGGAACACTTAGTTAAAACTAAAGCTATATAGCTATTTATGCTTAGTAAGGGATCGTCTCCACGATCGTTTCAAATTTGATCGTTTCAATTCGTATCATTTTTTTTTTGAAACGATCTCTATACGAATTTGAAACGATTTGAAACGATTAAAACCAACAGTAATTCGTATCCCATTCGTATCAACATTTATAAATTTGCTTTAAAATCGTTTCATTTCAGTTAGAATCGTTTCGCAATCAGTTCGCAATCGTATCGTAATCGCTTCATATAAATTCGTTTCAACTCCATTTTAAAATCGTTTCAAACTTTTTTGGTAACGCTTCGTTTCGTTGCCTGTAGATCGTTTCAAAATCGTTTCTAATTTATCACATTGCAATTATCATGTGTACTATTTGTAGCCGATTTCTACAGAACCAGTTAATAAGTAAATTCTAAAGTTTTTAAATAAATACGCATAGTTTTAACTACGTAGCGCGCTGCACTCGAAATTTCAAAAATTGTGAGAAAGGATAATTCGCAAGTAACTTATTTGTTTTCTTAGATAAGATTTATCTATTTATTAGACATAATATTCACATATCGTAAAATCTTTTTTCGCAATGTAATAACAAAATATGGCTTTGTTAGACTTGGTTTTTTTATAAGTAAATACGGCAAGAAGTTGATGTTCTCTCGCTATTTTTTTTAATACAAAACAGTCCTGGTCATTGAATGCCACGATCAAAAACGGTCGGTGTTATTATGAAGAACGTAAGGTATAGAGAACATTAAAGTCAGCCCCTTTCCTTCATGCTGACACTCTTATGCTCGGCTGGTGCATTACACTGAGACTCGAACGAAAGACGGAAGACCATTTGGAACCATGCCACAAGTCAGTCCGACCTTCATCGTCACAGAGAATACTGCGAGAAGAGTGCACACCCATGCAAGTTAAATATAACCAGAACATGGGAGAGGTTAGGTGTCCTGTACCTTAATACAGCTTTCGGACGAATGTTCTCGTGATGTAATACCAAAGAAAAAACATGTTGAATAAAGTTTAAAAAATCTTTTTAAATCAAATATGTTTAGTAATAATAATCAGAAAAATTGTATATCGTATTAAAAAGAAGTCCAGAAGTTCTGTCTCCCACACGAAACAGCAGGCAATAAGTCAGCCCTGCCCTCGGTTTTGTGAGAAGAGATGTTCTGCGAAGACTCTAACAATTGAGTCTCCTGTACAGTTTTGCTTCATGTTAAGCTGTGCCAGTGACAAGCATTTTCGAAGCATGCCACCGGCGACTTCTGCGATATACAACCTAATGATGCCCTTAACCTAATGAATTCATCTTGAAACATAAAAAGCCAGTAACATTCGAAAAGAACAACAGGTGTTATTACGCAATGCAACGTATTCAATTTCTAAAAATAATTTATTTTTAAACGCGCATGTTTTCATTCAAGTTCCGAACTTTAAGTCGTTTTTTTCTTTGATTTTTTTAACATATGAATACTCTTTCGTAAGAAACCTGAACAAATTATTCAGAAAGCTAATGTAAAATAATTTTTAAGAATCGATTTTTATTGCGTTTTAATTGTTTTTTAATTAAGCTTCAAAGAAAAACAAAATTTGTTTTACAATTCGTTTCAGGAGTTGTTTCAGAATCGTTTCAGAAGTTGATTATTGATCGTTTCGGAACTTAACTTTGTTTCTAAATCGTTTCCCATTCGTTTCCCATTTGTTTCCCATTCGTTTCATTTTTTAACTCACAAATTTTATTTTATTTTAAATCGTTTCGTAATCGTTTTGTAATTTTAAAATTTGTTTCATGAAACGATCTGAAACGATTTTAAAAAATGATGATACGATCACGAAACGATCATAATCGTTTCAATTCGTATAAAATGTGAAACGATGGTGGAGACGGTCCCTAAAACACATATAAAGAGAAACAATATTAATGTAAAAATAATAACATTACAGTGAGCAGTGAGTTCAACAAACCAAAGTTTGCCGTTTGTTAGACAGCTAACAGCTTTATGTAGCATTTTGAATTTTAGGACAAACACATTAGTTACGCGCCAGGGGATACATTAATTATTCAACAAAATGTAAACAAATATGGTGGCTAGTTTTTTTTAAAAAAAAGCGGAAAAATATATAACTTCAGGAATTTGAGGCTTTTAAGTGGCTTTTCCTGGAAAATGCGAGTCTGCTTGCTCAAGCGACATAAAAACTATAAACGTCTGAAAACATCAATGTGATTTCAAATCCACTTCAAACTCTAGCCTTTATTTTCTACTTCTAACTTTACTACTTTACTTCTAGCCCTAGCTACCACTTTTCACTTCACTTCTTGGACTTTTCTTTCTCTGAATTACTTTTTGCACTTTTTTCAAGACGAAGGGACTGTTTTCTTGTTGTTGTTTTTGTGTCGAGGGTTACCATTTTTCGGGAGTTAGCCGTTAAAATTATTTCAGCAAATCAAGTTGCTTCATTTAGATCACGTGATGTAAACAAAGTAAACCCGCTGGCAAAATGGATATAACTTTTTCGGAGACTTCAAAGGAAATTTCGGCTACATCAAAAAAATGAACACATCCACTTTGCCTGTTACGGACAGACACACACAGTCTCCATATTATTATAAGAGATACATATTTATTTAATTATGGCGAAAATAACAAGCACACTACTTTCTATTGTTTAATTCATTTCATTTAAAACTTTTCTGCAAAAGAAAAAAAATGTCAGAACAGAACTTACAGGTCTTAGCAAATTTATTATTTTCAGTCCACCGCAAGTTTAATTAAAAGGTACTCAATAAACTAAGCAACCGATTTTTAAAGCTCTGAAAGAAAACTATTAGGTGAATACCATACTATATGCACATACAGCACTTCAAAATATGACCTGAAGTTGTACATCCTTAATCTTCTAAAGCTCAACCCAGACACTAAACAGTTGTAAATTGCTAAGAAACAATTCGAAGACTGTTTTTATTTTAATATAACTCACTGTCAGTTTTTTAATTAGTTTATTTAAAATCCTTACTGACGGATAAGCACAACAGTAAGTTTGCAAATCAAAACAAACATGCATAGCCAACGTTTCAATGGAATCCAAGGTGTCACATGATATTAAACTTATGTTGCAGAGTTTAAAAAGTTTTTCAACAAATCATATTATATTTTTAAAAATCTCTTTTTATTCTCAAGATTTTTCAGTCAAACGTTATACAGCAGTAGTTAAAAAAAATAAAATGACTTTATTTACCAACGTTATATCTAATTTTAGTGAAAAATTATAAATTATTTTAAAATGAACATGAACTCTTGTGGCACCTGTGTTTTCTTGTTATTTAAATCACTTATATACTCATAAAACATTAATAAACTTCTTCTTTTTACAAAGGCTTTATTGATTGGAATACAACTTCTGACTGTCCCTATTCTTGGCAAATAACTCTCTGCAGACAATTAATTATGGACTGTATGTTAGAAATGAACATAAAAAGTCATACTTTACAGTCCCACAAGTAAAGATGGACATTAAGTTTTTGGAGAAAAAAAGCGTTTAAACTTTTGGGTGGGATATTTTAACTTAAATCACAATTATACCATATCAACACCCAATTTTAAGCTCCCTTTTTGTAATTTTTTCTTAATTAATTAAGGCAAGACAAAATCATGAATTTCTTTTAAAAAAGGGATAAATTGAGAGAGAAAAATATTATTCCTTATTTTCAAATGATCTTGAGTTTTTATGTTTGATACATGTTGTTGTGGAAACTATTAGATATACAGAAAAAAATATTTAAAAAACATATTTTCCCTAATTTCTTGATTTTATGATGCAAAATGTATTTTAAAATATATCTGACTATTTTGTTTGTTTTAATTTTAAGACTTTTTTTGAAGATTCAATGAAAAATAGTAAAAGCAGTTTAATTTTAGAGAAAAAAATTGTTGTCATAACTAATCTCCGTAGCCGTTGTCGGTCTGGCGGTTTGTTTGTTTGTAACGGTATTTACCATGCACAAAATCTTGAAGCTACAAATAACAAATTTGATATAGTTTTATCAGCTTTGC
The DNA here is from genome assembly GCA_030067915.1 of Hydractinia echinata. Lineage (NCBI taxonomy): Eukaryota > Metazoa > Cnidaria > Hydrozoa > Anthoathecata > Hydractiniidae > Hydractinia > Hydractinia echinata. Next base: position 853,628 of record JASGCC010000087.1, read on the forward strand.
TGTGGATTTTGCTGTGGAAGTGTTTGTTTGTCAAAAAGTTTATCACATGCAGTGGCATTCGGTTGCCAACTTTGTATTTTTACTTACCCTGTGTCATTTATTTATTTTGGGGAGTGAGGGGGGGTAATTTGTCTCTTTCAGCAATGACAGCCAGAATAATGTTTAAGTACAAATAAAGTCAGTTTATTTTGATCTTACATGTTCTGAAAGAAGTATTTACTTCGGCATTGTCAAAGCGATGTTGAAATGTTTCATTTTGTTCTCTGTTCATAGCAAGACATTTAATTTTTTGTATAGATATAAAAATCAAAGGCTATATTATAGCTTTCAATTAAAGGTTGCTCCTATAAAGGAAATAATCTAAACACAAGTCTTCTGAATTAACAAAAAGAACATTTTCTTTCAGGCAAACAGACAGCATTAAACCAGCCAAACAGGTTCAAGATAAATTAAAAAGACATGTGTTCGCTACGTAACTTCTGTATCTTGGGGGTGTGCTATTTATATGATGGGGCCAATCCATATGGGTTTTATCGCCACCATACACCCATATAAGATTCTAGCCATTAATTTCAGATGGAGCAGCTCAAAACTTTGCCTAAGTTGTTGGTCTATACAAAAACCTCCCTTAAGTCCCCTATTAGAAACATATAATAATATACTTTGACGTTTCCTGTTTCACACAGGAACTTGTAATCAAGATGGGGATCAAACTTACATGCAGGTTTTGAAAGTAGCATATGAATTGATTATCACTTGTTGTTTCTCTCTGTACAAAAAAAACATTGCCACTATGACATATCCTCAGCCTACAGTACTGGAAAAAGGTTGTTTAACATATCGAGCGCGCAACGTGCACGGACCCCCTCTATACGTGATGTACCGCGTTTATAATAATAAGAAACAATTAAAATAAATTGTCGCGATCTATTGAGAATCTAGTATCGTGACAAAATCCGTCTCGATGTGTCGCGATGGTAGGTGATAACGAGAATAAAGAGAAAGTTTTTTTTAATGAGAATAGAGAGAAAGTTTTTTTTATTTTAAACACATCTCTGCTTTATCTTTTTTTTTATTTTAAATAGGTGTATATTATAAGAAAAATTTTAACTTTCGTATTTATTGAAGTAATTCTAGCGCATTACATTTTCTATTGCCGTTCTTAAATTTTTAAAATGGGATCTAACGAAGCTTTTCTATCGCCGTTCTTCGTTCTTAAACTTTTAAAACGCGATCCAAAATAGCATTTCTATCGCCGCTTTTTGTTCTTAAACTTTTAAAACGCGATCTAAGAAAGCATTTCTATCACCGCTTTTCGTTTATAAACTTTTAAAATGCGATCTAAAAATACATTTCTATCGCCGCATTTCGTTCTTAAGTTCTTAAAATGCGATCTAAAAAAGCATTTCTATCGCCGCATTTCGTTCTTAAACTTTTAAAATTCGATCTAAAAACACATTTCTATCGCCGCTTTTCGTTTATAAACTTTTAAAATGCAATCTAAAAAACCATTTCTATCGCCGCTTTTCGTTTATAAACTTTTAAAATGCAATCTTAAAAAACATTTCTATCGCCGCTTTTCATTTTTAAACTTTTAAAATGCGATCTAAAAAAACATTTCTATCGCCGCATTTCGTTCTTAAGTTTTTAAAATGCGATCTAAAGAAGCATTTCTATCGCCGCATTTCGTTCTTAAACTTTTAAAATTCGATTTAAAAAAACATTTCTATCGCCGCTTTTCGTTTATTAACTTTTAAAATGCGATCTAAAAAAACATTTCTATCGCCGCATTTCGTTCTTAAACTTTTAAAATTCGATCTAAAAAAACATTTCTATCGCCGCATTTCGTTCTTAAACTTTTAAAATGCGATCTAAAAAAACATTTCTATCGCCGCATTTCGTTCTTAAACTTTTAAAATTCGATTTAAAAAAACATTTCTATCGCCGCTTTTCGTTTACAAACTTTTAAAATGCGATCTTCAAAAACATTTCTATCGCCGCATTTCGTTTATAAACTTTTTAACTTCAATCTAAAAAAGCATTTCTATCGCCGCTTTTCGTTTATAAACTTTTAAAATTCGATCTAAAAAAACATTTCTATCGCCGCTTTTCGTTTATAAACTTTTAAAATGCGATCTAAAAAGTTAAAAAAATATAACACAAAGGAAGTATAATTATATTTAAACATCCGCGATCATTGTTGAATACACTCTTATTTTTAAAATAGTTCTATTATGAAAAAGTGTTAATGGCCTCGATAGCTTCGAGAATGATATCGAGACGGATGCATCGCGAAGCCCTCTCGATACAATTTGAAAGTAAAAAAACGTCTATCGCGGATCGAGAATACCGTCGCGATACGCGAAGCGCGATGTTAAACAACCTTTTTCCAGTACTGTATAAGCCTAAAGGCTAAAAGTTTAAACGGACCGTTTAGTTGTAAGAAAAAACTTATAAGTTTTGTTGTTGCTGGTAATACACCTGCCTACATGTTAAGATAAAATGTTTTTTTAACACTAGCACCGGTTTCGATTAGAAACCGAAAAAAGATGCTCAAATCTTTAGTTTAAACAATAGCTCATTAATTATAGCAAAAGTTGAACATGTCCAACTTTTAAAAAAACTTATTAAACCGAAAAGAGTTGTACATCTTTCCTGTTTACACGGTAAGTTTTTTTATGTTACATTTAAACGGTCCGTTTAAACTTACCGTGTATTTTAGCCTTAAGACCCACAATACTTATTGTATTGGTAAAGCCTTGTCATGAAGGGTGCGATGGCATGCAATTTCTCCCCCATTGTTTCAAAGCCTCTGAACTTATTTTTTTTCATTCCATCTTTCTTTGCTTCTTCAGGCCTTACAATGAATAGCGAGAACACTATGTGCGGCTTACACAATATACACAGTATTTGTTCATCATTCAGTAAATGTGGAATAGAACATTTTATTTTATTGCTATCTTTGTAATCATTTATTAAATAAAATAGATATATAACTTTCATATCTGTATAGTCTTGATTACCTATCCACTAAAAGGATTTGTATTTAAGATCATTAATTTCTTGTTTCATTTTGATCCAAACATTCAATACATTTTAACTAACAAGAATTGGTATTGAATGGTTTTTAACCATGTTCTAGTTGATTTCTAGATTATTATCAGTTTGGATACTCTATTCCTCCAGCTTTTTAACCTGTTCACAGGGTATGAAAATTTGAACAACCTGTTGTTCTTTTTACCCGACCAGGCCTGCAAGTTTATAAACTCAACTTATTGAAACATTGAAACTTACTTATAACTCCTCACCTTAGTTTGTAGATAATTGCCCTTTCACAGCCCTGAATAAAGGTAAGGTTTTACATCTCTTAGTACTAAGTAATAGACACACAATTTTAGTTAATGTTCATGAAAACCAAACTTAAAGGGATCCCGAGGTACTTTTACAAGTTGGACTCACCTGAAAGATTTGCATGAGAAATGCTAAATGATATATTCACTTTTTGTTAAAACTTCATGTAACTCCAGATATAGCTTTTTAAATATTTATTTTTCTTGCCGCCTTAATGGCCGCTTCGATCTTCTTGTTCGTTGAAAATTTCAGACTAGCTCCAGTCTTTTTTAGTGGCACGTGACTCTGTTACGTAGTATTTCAGTAGCGCTTTAAACATTACTGACTCTCACTCGCTATTATTAATGACTTTCATAGCCAAAAACAATTAAAATACTGTCGCAACAAAGTTAAAAAAATTCAACGTACTTTCCACATCGATCTCTGTACGAATGATTTGTTTTTGTTTAAAAAAAATAATTCAACATGATATTCTAGCCGTCTAAGCAATAAAACAAAAAAATAAGATATTAGCAGCAGGTGTGTGCATGATTTCTTTTATTTCAAATTTAAAAGAATTTATTTCAACAAACAGGTTGTAAAAATTACTGATCTATAACCTGTCGACCTAGGCGGGGTATGATTCTCAAGTGAGTATTGCCAACCTTGTTCTCAACAATCCTTGGGGACGAGGTTGCCTAAGTTACTCAGTAGATGGATATATTTTTTATTAAAAAATATTAAAAAATCAATAGAAAAGAATACTACTTTAATTTATCCCACGATACAGAGAGGGGCAGAATTTACTGTCTAATTAAAGTTTGTTTTATGATATTCTTCCAATATGTAGCGCAAACATCAACGTAGTCTTGTAAATTAAACTCATCATTTTTCCCTTTTGCGATAGCGCGCTAAAATAAGCAGGGTTACAAAAGCAGGACAGACATCGAAGCGCGAAAGCAGAAAAGAGAGACAGGTATCCTGTCTAACATCAACGCTGCTCTGTACCTCCATGATTAGACCTTTTAAAAGCATACTCAGTCTTGGTCATGATAAACTGATTAGGAAGTAAGTTGTACACGTGCTATTTACGAACTGAAGGTCGGGGCATCATTAAGTTGAATATCGCAGAAGTCGCCGGTGACATGCTTCGAAAATGCTTGTCAGAGGCACAGTTCAATGCAAAGCAAAACTGTACAGGAGACTCAATTGTTAGAGTCTTCGCAGAACATCTCCTCTCACAAAACCGAGGGCAGGGCTGACTTATTGCCTGCTGTGTCGTGTGGGAGACAGAACTTCTGGACTTCTTTTTAATACGATATACATTTTTTTCGATTATTATTACTAAACATATTTGATTTCTCTTTCCCCTTTTAAAAAGATTTTTTAAACTTTATTGAACATGTTTTTTCTTTGGTATTATTACATCACGAGAACATTCGTCCGAAAGCTGTATTAAGGTACAGGACACCTAACCTCTCCCATGTTCTGGTTATATTTAACTTGCATGGGTGCGCACTCTTCTCGCAGTATTCTCTGTGACGATGAAGGTTGGACTGACTTGTGGCATGGTTCCAAATGGTCTTCCGTCTTTTGTTCGAGTCTCAGTGTAATGCACCAGCCGAGCATAAGAGTGTCAGCATGAAGGAAAGGGGCCGACTTTAATGTTCTCTATACCTTACGTTCTTCATAATAACACCATTCATTTAAATTTCACAACAAAATTACGTCGGCAAAAACTCCGCGCTGCCGCTCTCCTGAATGTAATAATTGCAGTTTGTTGTTCGTGCATTGCCGTAGGAGGCAACTGAACTATGCTGTGGAAAAACAAATACTTTTTTCCGTTGTTATATCTTCGGCTATTTTTTACACGTCTGATCCCACAAGGCCTAGGGACTTTTTATGTGTGATTTTACCACGTCAAATTATTGCCGACGCGGGGGAGGGGGAGGGGTGATGCAGCCCCCTCTCCCTTCCCCCTTTAACTTTTTCTATAAATTTTTATGGGCTTATAATCACACCTTGATATTTTGTTATTTATATTTGCCTTCCAAAATATATCCTTTTGAAATAAAAACCATACACAAATGTGTGACATGTTGAATGATCAGTAACTTTCACAACCTGCGTCTCAAATAACAGTCCTTTGAAATAAAAATCATGCACATTTTATTTTTCGTTTGATTGCTCAGCTATGTGAGAACATATGCAGAATTATTTCTATTTTTTTAAAAAAAATAATCGTTCGTAAAGAACTTTATGCAGAATTATTTCAATTTTTTTTAAAAAAAATAATTGTTCGTAGAGAGCTTTCGTTTCACTTTGCCGCGCGAAGGTATATGTTCTGGCTATGCAGTCAGTAATAATTAAAGCGCTACCGAAATAATACGTAACAGGGTCACGTGCCACTAAAAAAGACTGGAGCTAGAATGAAAATTTTTAACGAAGAAGAAGGTCGAAGATAACCAAGATGGCGGTCGAGCGACAAGAAAAATAAATATTTAAAAAGCTATATCTGGAGTTACATGAAGTTTTAACAAAAAGTGAATATGTCATTTAGCATTTCTCATGCAAATCTTTCGGGTGAGTCCAACTTGTAAAAGTACCTCGGGATCCCTTTAACATGCGCATAAAACATCTGGCTTATTTAACTAAAATGCAAATTTGGAGAAACTTGACCTCATTATCAAAGTTTTTACCATTTTTTTAAGTGTCAAAAGTACAAAGCACTACAAAGCACTACAAAGCACCGGGTAAGGAGTTGTGAGGACATTAAAAAACCAAAATCTAGAAACCCTGGTCAGAAGATTTAAAATATAAAATCCCGCTAAAAATCTCTATGAAATCCTTATAATGGGGAAAATATAATAACTCTTGATAGGATCATCCTTAGAACTTGAAACTTACAACACAACTTTATTTCATCAAAAAAGAATCAATTTGCATAATTTGGCACGTGACTAATTTGATTTCCTGATTTTTTCGGATTTTACCCAAAAATCGAAAAAACCTGGATTTTCGATCTATGTAAAAACTGGAAAGTATGTTAAATAACTTAAGCTTCAAGAGACTTCAAACATACAGTACCGCCTGCATGTAACTTTACATGTACGCGAGTTTTACGACCTCATGTAACGATCTCATGTCTACATAAAAAACGTTCACATATCTTTTGTTTACACACGAACTTAATTGCTTTCTATTGTTATCGTCGTGCGCGAGTCATAACAATAAGATTTGATGAATCCTTTTGTTGTCACATGTAACATGCATGTTATTGTTTAAAAGTGTTAAAGATCACGAAGGCTATTGAAATATATTATTTTAGAAAAAAGAACGAACATAACACTTAATATTTAAAAAAAACTATTGTTGCTACTTTTTAAAACTTTTAGTAGCTAATAATTCTTTATCATCGAAGCATATTTTTTAACATGCAAAACTTTTAAAAGGTATTCTTATAAAAAGCAACGTTTAACAGCGCAAACGGAAAAACCCTACTTTCAGGACTTTTCCCTTCACGATAAGACTTTGAAAACAAATTAATTTCAATACCGGAGAAAGAAAAATCTAAAAATCTTGCACTGCCGACGTAATTGCCGACGGAAAATTAGAAGAAACCGTAGTTGCATCGGCAAAAAAATTGACGACGTAATTTTTTTGTGAAATTTTAAAATAACAATAATTTTGATTTTGTTTGAGCTGTGACTACAAAATAATTACATTTGATTTTCAGTAAGTTAAGCCATTATCACTAACTAAAATCACTCAGGCTACAGAAATACTGTGGTACCATTCGATTTGTAATAATAATCGAAAAAATTGTACATCGTATTAAAAGAAGTCCAGAAGTTCTTTCTTCCACACGACACAGCAGGCAATAAGTCAGCCCGGCCCTCGGTTTTGTTAGGAGAGATGTTCTGCGAAGACTCTAACAATTGAGTCTCCTGTACAGTTTTGCTTCATGTTAAACTGTGCCATTTTTGAAGCATTTTTGAAGCATGTCACCGGCGACTTCTGCGATATACAACCTAATGGTGCCCTAACCTAATGAGTTCATCTCGAAACATAAAAAGCCAGTTGGCAGTGAACTATTAACCTAACGAAGGGAAGGTATGTCAATAAGACTTGTACTCCATTCCCATTTGTCATCGTCTTAGGAGATCAATGCATCAAATTTATGAGAGGTCTAACCCTAATAAAAAGTGAATGACGAAAGTTATTGCCAGCTAAAAAATTTCACTACAAAAAAATATTGTCGACGCAATGCCGGCGCAAATCAGTTGAAATGTATCTCACGTCGGCAGTTTTATTGCCGACATAAGAAAATTCTAATTTTAAGGGCTGGCCATTATATCAGCGTTTATCATAATCCAGTCACCACGACATAATCAGGGCAAAAAAAACCTAATCGGGCCATGCGTACATAATCCGGCCGTCCTGTTTATAAACAGGCCATTTACGCAATCTGGGCAGAACATAGTCAGCAAATTTCTAAAACAAAATTCCAGGACTTTTTCAGACAAATTAACTAAAAATCCCAGGTTGGTATTGCGATTTTCAGGGATGTTCCAAAAATGTTACAAACCAGTTGAAATAACAGCTGATTCAGAATATGTTATGTCTGTGTCCTAAAGTCCTTGCAAAAATTATTTTTCCATCAGCAAAAGAAAAGTATTTTCCAGGACCAAAAAACCACCTATAGTGCCACAAGAGTCATCCCTTCAATATATTATAGGTGTATAAGATCCCAGGGATAAGTTTGAGCACTACTGAAAATTGATTGGTGGCAACAAAACAAAACAATCAAAGGGGGCTGTGTGATTGAAAACAGATGTTGGAAAGACCAGTATTTAGTAGAGCCTTTGATGATGCTTGTGGATCAGATTGTATAATTGCTATTTTTTCAAGTTTTTTCTTACTGTATTGACCAGCTCAGGTTACTGTGACACATGCAATGACATATTTTCAATATTGATGGTAGCCTAGCACCTGAGAATCAGTGAACCTGTCCCATCATAGGACTTTTTCTCTCCCCACAATCAAAGATGCCAAGAGAAGTCACTAAGAACACCTCTCAATAATCTAAGGTTGGAATATACTGGTGGAACGTCTGTACTCTGCTAGCTAGCATTTTTCAAATACTCTTTATAGCTAGCTAAACTTCTAGCGCGCTATAATAGTTACACACATGCACATCCGTGTGAGATAAACTTTTACGAGCAAATCGTACTTACATTGACAAAAAATTCACTGATCCATATGGGAAGTATTTGTACGACTTAATCAAATTAATGCCTGCTTCATTTCTTTCACTTCTTCTTGTTGCCTTTTTGTTTTGTCAAAAAAACAGACATCTAAAAATTCTTGTCCCGATGTCCCGGAATATTCTTGGTGGACCGTACAGCTACAAAAATGATGATTCAGCATCATTCTCTAACTCTATTAGAACATCGAGACGAAAGGAGTGTGACGACATATCCTTATTATCAACGAAATATATCATATCAGGAAAAGGGATGTCCTTAATATATCATGCATCAGCATAGTTTTATTCTGTATTTCAATTACATACAACCATGTTACAGTGTTTTTCTACGCGAAGCCGCAGTTCAATCGAAGAGCCAGAAAAGGGTCGCTTGATGTCGACCAAAGCAAAAGTATCATTGATTTTTAAAGAAAACGAAGGTCAATCTCGGCCAAAGAACTATTTGTCGGCTCCGCATGTCCAACCTTGTTCCGTAGGCCTGTGGCGTTTCTTGATATGAAAATCGCAAAAGTTTTTTTGCACCCTCAAACCTAGTACCCAGTAAAGCGTGTTAGGCCTAATGCAACCTCGTTTCCAGGGCTTTTTATTTCTTATTGGCGCTGCGCTCTCGTTGGTCCGACCAATATGCAAAAAAGAGACAACAGGTACTGGGATCGAGGTTAAAGCCTAACGAAGTAAAGGAATATCTAGTGATAGTACACAAAGTCCCCGGCTGTAAGGTTTATCAAGTTTTTTTTTTAAAAACTTCGCGATATACTACATTTAGTAGAATTAAATGTTACAATTTTTCAAAACACCACTGTATTTGCAAGAAGCTTTGTCATAGGATGACAGTATATGACAACATCTTGTCGATTAAAAACCCTTGTACTATGTGATAACCTTTCAAGTATCTTCAAAATCTTTAGTAAACTGTAAACTGATCGTTTACATTTTTGCATTCACCTAAATATGGTTAAGGACGGGTTAAGAAAAAGGTTATGGTGCCCATTTCAAAATTATTTTGCGTTTGCATTATGCGTTAATGCCTTTGGGTACTAGGCATTCTCATTTCCAGTGCCTGTTTCACTTTTTTTATCTCGGGACGGCCAGGCCGTCCCGAAGTCAGAAAAGATACAAGATGCCCTCGGGACGAGGTTGGGTACTAGGCTTTTAAAACGCATTTTAAACTTATGTAACAGATGCGTTTTCGCCATTCTGCAATCATGGTAAGCATAAAGTCAATCTAGAGTCAACAATGCATCATAATTTGAGTTTTTTTTCTCATATTTTTCTATAATTACGAAGATTATATATTTCGTACGTATTGCTTTTGCGTGATGATAAAAAAACGCACTTTAAGGGAAATAATTTTAGCAAGAACTAATATTCGCGAAGTTGGCAAGTCCTAATATTTCGCGAGATTTAAATTTCGCGAATTTTGGCGATTAAAGGATTTGATAACATTTTGTTTCTCAATTTATACATTTTATGAAGGAGACATATAAATAAAGACTGCTAAAGTTGAATATTACATGGACATCCAGGTAGATCAGCAGAAAAAAATTATTTTTTAAAAGTCAAAAAAAATTTCTAAATTTCAAGGGAATTAATTTTCGCGAATTTCGCGAAATGTGAGTTCTCCAATCAGAAATTGATTAAACAGGATTCCCACTCTTTTTTTTAAAACAAAATTTGAGAAGATTTGAGGACTTTTCAGGAGATTTTTGTGATTTTTGTTAACAAAATTGAGGAGATTTAAGGAGAAAAACTTGCACTTGTAAAAATGAGGGAACACACAGACTGGCATCTCAATATTTTCTTACAAAAGATAACTAAGGAAATTTGCTTCAAATACGAACACAGCAAAAAAAAGTAATGTTTGCAGGCCACAGCAACGACAAATTGTGGTAATTCAAAATAAATAATAAACACTAGCATATATAAAAAATAACCAAATGTCAAAATTTTCTTGAGGAGATTTGAGAAGGACACCTAAATTTTAAAAAAAAATGAGGACATTTGAGGAGAATTGAGGAGACCTTTTGAATTTGAGGAGATTTGAGGAGTTATGAGGAAGCGTGGGAACCCTGTTAAAGCTCTTAACAGAACTTAAAACTACAGTTGACGCTCTCTGATTCGATATTCAAGGGGAATGAGATATTCATCGAATTAGAGAGCTTACTCTTCGGCAGCTAATTGTAGGGGGTGTAATAGCTAGGGGGGGGGGCGGGGGGTTAATAAATGGGACGAGGTGGATTTTTGTAGAAATCCATAAAATGGGGGGGTGTCATTACGTGTGGGGGGGGGGGGGTATTTTGGTTAGATTTGTTTTTCTTACGCTAATTTCGAACAATTATCTCAAGTGGCAAATGTGTTCGAAATGGGTTGAATATGATAACCTAACAGTTTCTTTGTGTTTGTTTGTGATCATAATTATGAATGTTGAAAGATAATATCAGCACTGTGTTAACACTGTTTTATAGACATAAGTTTTATTAAAAGACGTTGTTCCATTTTATTTCACCTGCAGAAAGTGATATTTTCTTTCAAAATCCTTAAACGGGAGGGGTTGCTAATAAACAGGGGGGTGGGGGGTATTTTGACAAAAACTGATAAACGGGTGGGGTGTTGGGTGGTAAATGTCGAATTATTAGAGAGCGGAATGCAAATAACAAACGAGACTATTTTGTTTTGAACGTTCTGCAGTGGCAGTGCGAATATCAAGTTTTTTTTTGGGAACCTAAGTTCTTGGGGGAAAAAGTTCGATATTTGCCTGCTTTTTTTTCATAAATCAATTGCCCTATTTATATCTTTTAAACCACTTAATACATTATTTCCAATTTTTATATATAATCTTCTAGGGGATTAATTGCGGTCAACACGTCTTTGAGCGATGGTTTGGCAGGTGGCATCTCGTTTGGTTCGTCACCATCGGAATCGTCATCACTTGAGTCGATAGACTTACCGGATACTTCAGCAATTGGGTCAGCGTCGGACAAGGCTCCACTGACAGATGTTTGCGAGTCTCTACGTCTACAAGTTCTTCAACCGATAATCGGTAATCCACACTGAAGTTGTTCTTCAACTTTTCGAGATCGGTCTCCAATTCTTTCACTACATTCTCCTCAACTTCCAAATCAGCAAATGATGGGTTGTCTTCATCATTCAGGCTCTTTCGGCAGTTTCGAGTGATATGCCTGCTTTTTTGAAACAATTTGCGAACGTTTGGTTAGGAAGAGAATCCCATGATTTTCGTAACATTGTCATAGCGGTCAAAATTGTGGATTTGGGGAGTTCATTGTTCTTCTCCAAACTCAGAATCTGCTTCTCGGACCGCATTCGTTTGAACCATTGAAGAATAGCTGTATTGATTTGATCAAATTTGTCAGTTTTGACCCTTTTGGTTGAAATACTGCCTTTTAGAAATGCCTCGACTACTTTGGATTTATTTGCTTTCCATGTAAAAATTGTGTTTTGTGGAATATCAAACATCAAGCCAACTTCCTTGTTAGTTTTTCCTTTTTCTAACTCCAACAAGGCCTTGTATTTGCTCTCCAAATTGACATCTTTACGTTTTCGTTTCGTTGATTTCACCGATGCAGTCGCCATTTTTATTCAACTGTTTGTATCGCCTCACCTGTGTTTTGAAAAATTTTAGAAATCGAACGTACGAAATTCGTTCGAAATTCGAAATTCAAAACCGTGTAAAGGCCTTTTTACATACACTCTAGAAATCGAATAAGGGAGCAAAATTCCTTCTCGGGACCTCAAATTTGTATCGAAAACGAGAGCTTATCGAATAAGAGAATGTCGAATAATAATGGAGCTTCGTTTATGAGAGTTTCTTAAGGAAATTTGACGGTGACTTTTAATTTGATCGAAAACGAGAGCTTATCGAATAAAGGAGCGTCGAATTAGAGAGCGTCAACAACTGTAGAAGGTTCCCAATAATGTTTAGGAGAGGAGGGAGGTTTAAAGAACATACTTTTTTTAAGCGGAAAAACTGTATCTATAAGAGGAGAACAATTTTTACGGGTAAGGGCGAATGTCTCTATAATAATAGCCGTAATTTGTCTGTCTGTCCGCAACGGGCACACGAAATAGCGTATAATTTAAAGACGGACGACCCCGTGGATTTTTGCACGGGTAACGCCTAGTGTTCTAACTTATTCCATGAAATGAAAAATTCGTGAAATTAACGCGGTTTTTCAAAATTTGCGTTAATTTAATGACCGTTAATTTCATGACTCGTTACTTAAAATACTGTTAATTTGGTGACTTTTTTATAATATATAAAGGCTTAAAAAACATAAAAATGCAATTTTTTTTTACAAATTTTCCTCATCGGACGATAGCTCAACGGTGTTCTTTTTTTCAGTGATCTTTTTTAAAATAGCTTTTGTATCATCTTTATACTCTGATCCAAGTTGAAAATTAACTGAAAGCACTTTTTCTTCCAAAATTTTTAAATTTTTAACATTGTCTTTCCAAACAACGAAAACTCTTATTTCGATTTCCAAACCGCCTTGTAATAGAGGAGACCGCTTCACTACCGTGGATTCGACTGTTGCCGTAATTTTTGCTTCGAGTGATATCGCATATTCTCAAATTCGCGTTAATTAAATGCATTTTTGAAAACAACCTTGCTCAACCGCGTTAATTAAATGTCTTTTTCAAAATAATTTCATTGAACCGCGTTAATTTCATGACCGGTAATTTCATTCTTAATTTCTTGACTCGTTAATTTCATGGAATAAGGTAATATTATCGTGAGGTAAAGCATGCAACTACACTCTTTCGATTTTTTGTGTTCAATGCTTTCGCAAACTTTGTTATATTACCAACCACTGCTCTGAATTCTTGCAATTGTAATAGACTACCGCAATACTCTCCCCCATGGCAATTATAACGTGTAACAAACGAGATCTTACGTTTCATAACTACAAAGACAAGCTTGTTAACATTACTTTTACATGGTTTCTACGTCCTTCATTGAATCTAGAATCTAGCGATTGTAATTATTTGTTTACCCGTTTGAATAAACTTAGCAATAGTTTGAACAACAGCTGTGAAGGAATGATACAAAAATATGTCGCACAATTTTTACTTTTTACGACTTTTTAGGACTGTAACAGGCATAGTTGATAAAAACCATCCTTGATAAATAATTGACATGAACTGGCTAAGATGTCAAGCCGGAACATAAATCTCATGAAAAATAACAAAATATAAACACAAGGATGTATTGCAAGAGTTCCTTTTATGAAACGTAACTTAAAGTACAGCAAGCATGTCTTGGGAAAAACTAAACAGATTCATACTTAAAACGTGGAAAAAAGGTACTTGGATTTTTGTTTTCGGAATTATCTCAAGAAACGTTTTAACCCATAGCTACAGGGAATGCATTAGAAGAAATAGATAGATAAATGGTATTTTATTTGCGGTTACACGACCGCCAATACCTTATAAGGTATTGTCTAACCATTTAAGTCAATTTGATAACTCGAGTTTGATCACTCCACATATGTAACATGCTGGTTTGGAAATCCACTGATTCACGGATAATTGTTATCAACCTCATTCCAATGCCTTTTTTAGAGTTTTTATGTTGGGTTGACCTAAAAAGCCGGGAACGAGATTGACATCGTAGTAAAATCTAAGGGGAGAATCGTTACCCTATCATTGTTCCGTTAAAGGTTACTCTAAAACAAAAATGAACAGATATTTTCAGAGTTATCTCGTACTTATTGACAAATTTAAGCAGCGGATTAAAAAAATAAATTAGTGTTACACATTCGAACTTCGTATCCAGGGCTCTTCTAAGCCAATGATTTTTTTGATAGAATTGAGCCGTCCAGTCCACAGTTCATAAGCGTAAAAGATTCCTGGTTACAAGGTTGTTTGATATTCCATAATTCAGTCTAATTATATATATACAAGTTGGTTGCCATGGATTTTTCCTTTTTATACAGACATTGAAATAATGGCGCTAACCAAGGGAGCTTAGACACGAGGTTGCTATTTATATGAAATTTCATGGTGTCTACTCTTCATATAAAGTTTTACATAAAGTTTTATAAAGTGGAGGTATGGAAACAAAGGGTGTACAGATTTCCTGAACGCATTATAAACCTCGTGTTCATAAATTGCTGCGACGCATTGTCGGTTGACGTAAAAAATACCTTAAACATTTTTTTTATCGTGGAAGAGAAGCAAGCAATCAGATTACAAAGATAAGCAAGTTCAAATACTATGTCTTAATTATTTACTTTAACTATCTCATTTGGACGATTAATTATCTTCCACCACAATAAAGGTGTTCAAATCAAGCACGAAACGCGTCATTTCTTTCACAGGAAGAAATGTGAAAGAGTTTAAGAAGAATTATGAATGTTTGGTTTGTTTGGTAGAAGAAGAAAAATTTATCATTTTAAAGGATTTTATTTTGTTAAATTTTTTAAAATGCTGGTAAATTGATTTTATTTTGATAATGGAAAAGTCATTTTTACTTTCTAGCTTTGACAGCGGTTAGTATACAATTTATCTCTTCTACTGTTCTCCATATCTCTTTCTGTCTGTCCGCAAGAAAAAATTGTGCTACGGACGCACGAGAAAGCAATTGCGATACATTTTTACCCTCTTTGTTTTGACGAGTGAATTTCCGTGGAATTCGAAAAAACCCGTGTATTTTTGGATTTTTCCACAACTGCTATAAAAAATCTTTTTTGCGTTTACCCGTTGTAGTTCTTACTGGGATTTTGATATGATGGTTCAAATGATAGCTTTAAGTACTCTGCTTTCCTTAGGACATTCGTTGAAACCAGTGTTTATGCTTTATTTTGAATCACTGATTTTTGCAAGCTGTCTTCAACTGTGTATCACAGTTAATCATTTTTACCTACTGCGCTATTTCGAACAGTGTGTAGTTGATGATATTTATTCGCCTGGTTTCTATCTTTTCTAATCATTGTTTGAAAGTCCTTCATTGAAAAAAGTATAAAATTTGTCCCGAGAAAAAAGTCTCGCGTCATCAATTGTCATTACTATCTCGCCTGCGAGGAGCATTCAAATACAGCTGTCCGTCCTAAAATGGAAATTTTTGACTCTCTGAGCACCGACACGGGAGTAGTCGTGTGTTCGAATCTCATCTTGGTAACTATTTTTACTTTTTTTTTTTCTTTTTACTATCTCGCCTGCGAGGATAGGTTTCCAACTCGTAACTAACTAAATGTCCCAAATGGTCAATTGCAACGTCACAGATTTAAACTTCGTACCTAAACTCTCTAAGTACTTGGAAGTCATCTAAATGACGTTTCAGGCCAAAAGTGGTATTTGTTTTCGACAAAATTTGGCACACTTAACAAAAAAGGTATGCTGAACATAATAGTGACATCATAATTTTGATTTTTGTCACCTAAATGTCATTTTAGGCCAAAATTGGTCCAAAAATTAAAACTACTTTATTTTAGACAAAATTTGGCAAAGTTAACAAAAAAAGTATGCCGAACATGATGGTGACATTAAAATTTTGATTTTTTGTCACCTAAATGTCATTATAGGCCAAAATTGGTCCGAAATTAAAACTACTTTATTTTCGACAAAATTTGGCACATATAACAAAAAAAGTATGCTGAACATGATGGTGACATCAAAATTTTGATTTTTTGTCACCTAAATGCCGTTTAAGACCATAGGCTGTATTTTTGTTAGCAGAAATTGTAGAATTGGGTCGCATTGTGGATGTTTCATAGTTGTGCATTTTTAATACGAGATAGTTTATGCTGCGCCCGCATCTTGTTCTTGTTGCCAGAAGTGGTTTCTAGCAAAAAAATGACAGAAGACGGCATTACAGTTTTCGGGATAAATTTAAAATACAGAAAATTTATTATAACCTATCCCTTTTAGCGTTCGCTTTCAGTAAGGTCATAGTTTCAATCCTCTTTGCTTAACGTTTAACACGAGAATAGGATTGATGCCTTAAGAAGTTGTCTAGTTGAAAGGCTGTTGTGCTTGCACGACTTCCGTAGCTTAAACGGAAGTTTTAAATGCACTAGGACGCGCTTCGCAGTACCCTCGTCGATAACAGTACCAATAGAAACTGAAGAGACTATCCTTGGAGATAATTGTATGAAATTCCAGCAATGAAATGTTTTATTTTTAAAGTTAACGTCCAATTTAAATTGACCCTAATTTATGATTCTTCCGAAAAAAATACTTTAGAAAAGCTTGCGAAAAATGTTTGGTCGAATGAGTTCAGTTTTCTATTAATTATTCTGCTTTTTAGATAATGATTCCGAAGCAGCACAACTAACACCAAAAGAAGATGAAAATGAGGAGAAAAAACGAGGATCGTGGGGAAACAAAGTGGAATTTATCCTAGCATCTATCGGAATAGCTGTTGGTTTAGGAAATATATGGAGGTTTCCTTACCTGTGTCAGAAAAACGGAGGAGGTAGAAAAAGAAGTCAATTTTGAATCAACTCTATTTTTGTCGATACTTATTTTGTAGCACAGATGTAGTCTAATTACATCTTGTGCTATTCTTAAGGCGACATATTTTAATGCAAATTTCGCCATTTTTGTTGCGTCATCGTTGTCGATATTATTTTACAACATACTTCTATGATTCATTACATGTTTACTTTTCAGTATATATTGAATTTCGAATTTTTTAGGTGCTTTCCTTATACCCTATTTCACGATGATGATCATAGAAGGAATTCCGCTCTTCTACATTGAGTACGCTGTTGGACAGCGTTTTAAAAGAAGTGCGATAGGATGTTGGAGCAGTATCCACCCTGCGCTGAAGGGTGTTGGTATTTCGTGTTTAGTGACTTCTATGTTTTTGTGCATTTATTACATCATAGTGATTGCATGGTGTTTTCACTATCTCTTTGCCTCGTTTACCTCAAAGCTGCCATGGAGACTGGAGAATTGCCCAGCGTAAGTCCACGTTTCATACTAAGGACATCGAGAACACCCCTAAAAACCTATATATTCGTGTTTAGTTTTCTCTTCTGTGGATTATTAATTCTTAAGAAAAAATTAGCTTATTCACCTAGGCTTCTAAATATGTCAAAATGAAAAACCTGTATTTTGTTCAAAATGTTTACCAAATAGAGAAATATACGATACGGGAGATAATCTGAGGACCGGAATATGTACAACGAGCCATTCTCTGTGCATTTCACTTGTATATAAAAACGTATCAAACGTTATGAAAAGAACGGACAACGCAACATAACGCAAAAAAATTATTTGCAACTGGATATTCTTCTATGTTTGCCAAAAACAGAAAAAGAATACAATTTCATGTAGTGTTTATTGTGATAATCCAAGTGATAATCCAAGCAATCTCGTACCCAGGGACAATATAAAATATATATTTTGCACATATTTCAACCAGTATCTTGAAAAAATGACATTTTTTCATTTTCGTTTAGATATGATGAGTACAAGAATTTGTCGGACAGTTGCCATGGCAATAAATCAGTAACGGACTGCTCTGCAATGAAGAACTTCTCCTCCTGTTGTGTGCATGATCCTCAGTTACATTATTTCTACACAAAAGTGTTACACGTCTCACCTTCTCTTGATGACGTTGGAGAAGGAGTGCAGTATAAACTGTTTGGTTGTCTCTTTGCTGCTTGGTTGATATGTTATATATGCATCGTGAAAGGGGTTCAATCCACAGGGAAGGTAGAGACGATTCCCCTTACGGCACACTTCTTCGTGCTTGTTTTGTGATGTTAATTGGTTTAAACTCAAATGATTTAGTTTTAAAATTTTCTCTTTGTGAATATTTTCTCTTGCAATGATATCTTAATGGCACTGATATTCAAATCTTTTGTAACATATCGAAGGAATAAAAATGCAGATGCAGGACTCATAAATAGCATGGTTTAAATGTTAGACACTCTTATTCATCTTAGGCAGCTTATTTCACAGCTACGTTTCCATACCTCATATTGATTATCCTATTGGTATATGGGCTAACTTTGGAAGGAGCGGAAATTGGCTTGAAAGCTTTGTTTAAACCCGATGTAAGTTTTTATTAACATACCAGCATTTTTCACACATAGTTCGCCTTCCAACACGATAAATCTAGAAGGAAAATATCCTTCCAGATTCTAGGTATAATTATTCGCTGTGCATTTTTCAATTTTCCACAAATCTCTAAGTTGTCAGTTTTTAACTTGTAATTTTTTTTTCAGTTCAAAAAGGTCTTGGAGCCGGAAATCTGGTTGGACGCAGCAGTTCAGATGTTTTTTACGTTGAGTTTGGGATTTGGTGCATTGATCTCTTTCGCTAGTTACATGCCTATCAAAACAACTGCGTGAGAGATGCTTACACCGTTGTCTTGATTAATTGCGCTACTTCACTTTTTTCTGCAATTATTGTTTTCTCTATATTGGGACATCGAGCATATCAACTTGGTGGACAAGTTGATAAGGTAAAAGGAATTTATTATTGTTTTAAGCATTTTGTAAAGGGGTTATAAAAAACAAGGTCATATACGAATGCGTGCACAAGGAAGGTTCTTTGGTACCCATTTATGCACAATTTATATGGGTTGTCATAGCTAATAGTCTTGCTCATATGCGACATCGTTTCCAGGTACTTTACAAAATTTTCAGGCACTGTGAGAACAGTACGATGTTTCACAATTATTCATCTCCATAATATTTATTTCCGTTTTCTTTATCAAACATGATTACAATTATGCTCAATAATGAAAGCATCTGATTCTGTCGAAATAATAATGTAACAAACGTCCTACGTGGTCCGGAATATGTCAAGAAAACGTATTTATAATAGTTTTTTTACTTCTAGATTGGCGGTGGACCTGGTCTTGTTTTTATAACCTTTTGCGACGCATTTCTTCAAATGCCTGTATCTCCACTTTGGTCTATTCTGTTTTTCATCATGTTGATTCTATTGGGCATTGGTTCAGAATTTGGTACACTTGAAGGTTTTATCACGCCATTCTATGATATGAATTGGGTGAAAATTCCAAGAGAGATTTTCACAGGTATTTGATCCAGATCTACGGTTATTTTAACTACTGCGCTCGTTTAATTAAAATACATTTTGCATGCGAATGTAACGTTTATCAGGACTCCACCGTGTGGCCATCTTGAACTGTGCGTCGAAAACAAACCTGCTACTCGTACTAATTTTAGCGGATAAATATTGTCGCTAACTTACGACTATAACTAAGTTACATTACCGGTAGTGATATGTATAGCATTGCTCTAACTTGCTTGCCTGCCACACAAGCCGGTTAGCGGTCAGTAGATGGCACCAAATGGGCTGACAACACTACATTTAAAGTGCGCCAGAGCGGGGACTCGGACTCGAAACTTTATGATTACAAGCCGAATGCGCTACCACTACACCGCCTCCGCTAGATTTTAAAGCGGACGAAATAAATTGGCGTTGATTTAATTTGGCGATGAAATAAAAATTAAATTTGGAGTGCCTTTAATTTGGCAATGACAAAGATAAATAAAATTGCCGCTAACTTAATGTGGCGCTTCCGAATTGAATCTCCAATTTCGCCTAATTTTGTACGCGCCAAAATTTCTAGGAATAAGGTGCACTACTTAGGCGATGAATACCTAAGACTCCGCTTTTTTCCTGTAGAAGTGCAGCAAGATAAACTGTTTTTTGCATGCCAATTTGTTTAGGTATTGTTGCTGCCATCATGTTGTTGGTTGGGATAAGTTTTGTTTCGTCACCTGGATATTATCTCTTTCAACTTTTCGATGAATACTCTGTCTCATTTGGTTTAGTCGTCATAGCATTTTTCCAAACAATAGCTATCTCGTGGGTGTATGGTACTGACAGGTAAGCAACTCTGAAACCTCATTCCTAGGGCTTTTTGTCTCTTACCAGCGCTGTGCTTCTCGTTGTCAGATATAGAAAATAAAAATAACAGGTCCTGGAAACGAGGTTGACAATTCTGTTATTCTTGCTAATGAAGATGCTTTTGCAAATTTACCTTTTCATCGTTAGCGACACCATTCAGAGCGGCTGGGGTATCTGAGAAACATTACAAAAACATTACTACAAAAAACCACAAGATTGCAGCCATTTTGGAGCTTGCAAGTTTGTTTATACTTGAATATTTTGTAAAATCGGAATTAATGACCACTGGAATATGCTTCCCAGGAAAAACCATGATTAAAACAAATACAATTCAACTAATCTTCCGTTTACACTTACCTCAGAATACCCTTTCTATCCCGAGGTGCATTGCGAAAGTGGGACATTAAAATGATGTCGCAATTGATGAAAAGGTCTATTGTCGACTTTAGGGTGCATTCACAAATATTTCTGGGATATAGACATATAGAAAATCACTAGTTTACAATTTTTAGCTCAATACTTGGGATATAACAGGTTATGTGGTTAGGTCTAAAGTCCTAAATGGTACTAATTTTTAGTGACGTCAGCATGAGCCCTTTTTCTGAATTTGCAAATCGTTAAGGGACGGGGACACGAGGTAATATTTTCAGGCGATAGTAACAAATTTATAGAAACGTTAACTTGCGTCACCGCTGTAGTCTTTGCTGTCGCAAACCGATTTGATTTTGTGTCTTGTTACTGCTAACAAAAAAACTATATATATAACTTACTATATAATTGCTTTGTGTCGCCACCAAGTCAACATTTGCAGAATGCAATAATGATGTGACGGGATGTTACCTGTGGCACGGATGTGTGGCGACACGATGGTAACGAAATTAAATGTTACTTTTGCTTGAAAACTGGTTTGGATTGATTCGTAAAATTGATTCTACATGACCTATGCATCTGCAAAAAATACCCTATCTCAGAACGTCTATTAAATTATCATGTTCGCGAAATGATAAACCTTTAATAAATACTGAACAAACAAAATGAAATAATATCGATACCAGTTGATGTTGTTTGAAAATGTTCAGAAATGACTAAAAACGTTTTTTTTGCGCTGTTTTTCCGTCTCATATTTGTCCGGCTATTTAAATCCTAATGGATTCCATGGGATGTTAGCTGCTTTGTAAATCAGCGAGAACACTCAACACTTTATTTCATTTTAGATTTGCTGATGATATTGAATATATGACTGGTAAACGACCTTATCTTTTTTGGATGATTTGCTGGAAATATATCTCACCAGTAGCTATCTTTATAATTTTTGTTGCAAATTGTCATCAACAAATTACAAAGGGAGCAACATATATGGCTTACGTTGGATGTGCACAACAATTGGTACGTACTTCACATAATACTTCACATAATAATCCAACATCGAGTTTACATTGCCGTTCTTTTTCAAATTTTCACAACTCTCAACAAACAAACTTTCACCACCGCCTGTCAAAACGTATAGCCATTAAAAGTCTGCACAGAAGGGAATAATAAATTTTAATTGCAACCTTGTCTTAAGAAGGTTAGATTGAGCGCAGGGTTTGCAAAAACTCAAACTTTCCGGAATAAAATGTTCGCGAGTTTAATTTTTGCGCATGTTAGGTGAGTGATTATGTAATACTGCGTGTACTGTAATACTTAGTTGCGTTAATAATCTTGTTTAAAACAAACGAGAAACTTCAATCCATATTTTACGTTTTATGTTATTCGAACTGCCAAACACTTTCAACCGAATAAATATCCATTGTGTTTGTTGAAGAAGTTCTCATGTGAAAATTAAACACGCGAAAATAACACTTTCAGGTACTTACTGTCAGACACGAGGGTTGTTCCACGTGACGACTTAATCGCAGTGCTAGGCCTATCCTACTGCCACTACTTATCTATTTCATGAAATACATTTGAATTATTTCACTATTTAGATTTCATTTTCACCATTTGGAAGTGGCGTTGAAGGGTCAATGAAAAAAGTTCCATACAGTACGTGGGCGCAAATCTTTATTACAGTGATAATCCTGTCTGCAGTGAGCCCAACTTTTATATATTTACTTAAAGACTTAGTACAAAATCCAACAAAGTGGAAAGAGGGGTTTCGCAAGAAGTTTTGTACTTTGGCCGAATACCATCCTGATCCAAGCATAGTTGATCCAAGTCGAAGAAAATCACCAGAAGAAATTGAAATAGACATAAGGAAAAAACTTAATGAAGCTTGACCTTAGATTTACAAAAACGTCGCTACAAAGATAAGCTCCTTCCTAACCTTGTTTGTTTCTGCTACCTCCTAGCTGTGAATTTGTTAAAATATCCCGAAATTTCTAAATATTTTGACCTTGGTGTAAACAATATAATTTATCTCGCTTTTTGGTTAGTTTGGACGAGTTGATGCATATTTGAAAATTAGGGACGTGCAAAATCCTTCCCTTCAACCTTGGTCTCAGTCCTTGTAACCTCTATTCGTGTTTCGTTCTCATGTGTTAAATCAAGGAGGTATAAATACTGGCAGATTTTGAACCGAAATTTTCTTCTTAAATCTTAACCTTTAGTAAAGAATTTTTGGCGGAAACAAATATTTTTGATTGGAAAGGTTTTTAAGAAAATTCAACTTAATTTTCCATGAAAAATAACTACTTTAAATTTGCATTTTGAATATTAAACAAGAAAATTGTTGACAATGCAGTGTCTTTATCAAGAACATAATGTACATCACTGCACAAAATGATACAAAGATCAATTGAAGAAAATATTTGAAGATTATCGTTATTATTTTTTTATTTTTAATTTATTTTTTGTTATTTTTGTGATTTGTTATGGAAAGTGCAGCTTCACGGAATTTAATTTTGCAAATAGGGTTGCTGAAGTAAGTTCTGCAGAAATATATTTTCGCAAAAATTCCTTTCCTGAATTTATTTTTTTAATAATAACAAACTCCACCCTTTTTTTGATTAACAAGAAAAATTGCAAAGATGATAATAATGATGTTGGAAGGATGAAAAACGTTTTATATAGTGCAGCCATAATAGCTAAAATTATTTTATACGAAGCATTTTATTTATTAAAAATTGTAATAATATAGAGTGTTGTAAGCAATGAATAAATGTAACGTAAAACCAACACCCAAATTGTGTTGTCACTTAATATTTATAGGAAGTGTGGTAAAAGCAGTATTCTTGTCATATAAAAATGCTCTAGAGAAAACTGGCACTAGAGCAACAGTCATGAAGAAAGGTTCTGGTATTACAGATTGTGACAGCACGTGAGATTAATCTCGATTCCAGTTTTTTATTCGATCGTAAGACCTGAATCTTACATATCCTCCTAGCCGGGATATATTACTTTTGTAATAGCAGAGAATATGGCGCGCGATATACTACCAAAATTATCACTTCAATAGAGGTATTTTTGAAAATGGCGCTGTATCCTTGAAACGCTCTGTAAACACACTGTCCACGATTTGTTCGGCTGTGTCTTTGGATATGTTTTTTACGCATAATATACTTTCAACTGCTTTTCGTTTCACGCAAGTCTAAAGATAAAAAGTGGTGATAAGGTTTTCACTTTACTTTACCACAAGCAGGGTTCAGTAGCATTTTTCTCAAAAGAATTTCCTGACTATCAATTATGGAAGACATTATTTACCCTGACGCTTGCACAAAAACTGTCACTTTCTCAGATACAGTTTTCCCTGATTTTCCAGCACGTGCTACCTTAGAAGGAAGAAGTTTTAAGGGGAAGAAATTTCTGATTTTTCAGCCCATTTTAAGAGAAGTCACTCATACATAAGAATATAAAATTCTCTTCGACTCGTCCCACTCTACATTTCACCTCGCTTAATTTATTTTATATACAATATCTCCAGTTGATTAATAATAACAATAGCAATTTTAATTTTAATTTTAATTTCTTGTACATAAATTAAGTGAAGCGATACCTGATAATGAGCCTTTACAGAGGTGGGTTTCTCTTTCCAAAATGAACAATCACCACTCAAATTTGCTGCGCGAATCTAGAAGTACATTTTTACTTCATCAAGAACAAAACTCTAAAATGACTATATTGTGGGGATAAAAAGTTTTCTTTAAGACATTACTGTTATGCTGCTTGTGTTATTTATAACTTTCCTGTCCCTGTCCAAAAAAAAAGCTGCAATCATTTTAACTCTGAAACGTTAACAAGCCGATCGAATTTCGGGAATCACAGTTTTCTGTTTTGTTCTGTTTTGTTTTTGAAGAGAAATTCCACCTTTTAAAGAAGATTATGTTATCCACATCTTAACATTCTCCACTTTCTTACCTCTGAACAAGCCAGATGTTTTAAATTATTCGTGTCATACTTCACACGACACACATCATATGCATGTACCAACTCGTGTGTCAGGATAGTGTTGTATTGTTCTTGAGATGACAAATTGTTTTCACACAGGACGACCTGCCAGATTAAAAGAGAGAGAAATATATCACTGGCATGAGAACGTTTTTATCAGATCCAGTAAAATCACCTGGAATTTACTGTTGTAAATAGTTTAACAGTAATTTTAAACAAAACTTGTAATAACTAGAGTAATGCTACTTTGACATCTATCTGATTGACTACTAAAGTCCAGTACTAACCTCTTTAGCTTCTGGGTCAAAGCCACCGAGCAGTGTTGAATCGCATGGTTCACATAATAGTCTTTTGTTTTCCAAACTAATTTCACTAGAAAAGGATAGACATGGTTATGCAGCTGTATTGATCATCCAGTAAGGAAAGTATCAAGCTTTAGATGTAACGAACACAAACTTTTGGTCAGATTTAATCTCATTGCAACAAGGCAACGTATCTTAAATTATCCAGGTGGTAGGGTGGATTTCCTGAAAACTATTAAAACTCTGCTTAAGTGCATCAGGCAATATGAGTTCACAGCTATTAAATTTGTTAAACAGGTAAATCATGTATTTGTCAATAACAGAAATGACCTTATTACCCTGTTGAAGTAAATGACCCTAAACTTTTCAAAAACGTTTATTTACTTTCATTATTTGGCCAAAAATAGTCAAAATTTGGCGTTAGCAACTCAAAAAAAATTTAAAATTAAGTCGCAGGACCAGGACAGTAATTTATGAGCTACAAACACAAAATAAACTGTGGTCGAACCCGCCTTCCCCTCTTCTGTAGGAATCTGGTTATAAAAAACCAATGCATAAACCTTACTAGAAATGCTAAGATAATTCATACCATCCAAGTGCTTTAAGCTGACTCAACATAAATTTGACTGGTCCAGCTGTAAATAAAATAGGAACTGTTGAAACTGCTGCATAGTTAGGTTACTATAAATTCTTAAATGAACACCCGATTAAATTGCCCACTCCAAAAAAATATCCACACAAATCTATGAAGGTTAGTAAATGAAATTCCAAATAAGCCCCAATGTTAGGAATTGAAAAAATCCCAGTAGTTTGCATAACGGATATCAGAAAAAAGATTAAACCTTGATCTTCGCTGCTCATATACAACAACTACCGCTGACAATTTGAAGTACTTATTACATACTACAATTTCTCTAACTTTAATAAAAGGCCCTGGTAATTAATGTCCTGCCCTGGAATAGATGCCCTGGAAAATTAAAAACTTAGGTCAGACTTGTGAATTGATGACATTAAATTTAAAAAAACACATTTCATTAGTATCAAAACAGCTCAAACCGCAGATGATTGTTGCTGATTTTTAATTTTAACAAAATTATTGAATACCTGTTATTAATAAATTTAAAGAAAAATACATTAAAAAAATTCCACTTACAATATTTGCATGCCACATTAGCCTTCTTCATACAATTTAAATGTTCTTGATTTTGATAAGATGGCATCAATACGAAATCAAATGAGGGTCCCTTTTATTTTAACTTCCACAACTGTTCTTTGTTGACTAAAATAATATATTTAAAAGTAGACAAAATATAAAAGCATACAGGGGAAATTATATACGAAAATTATTTTTCCAGCAGTTATATTAAAATATCAGGTCTGTCCTTGTAAAATATAGAAGAACAAGATTTAATAGTTGGTAGAGCAGTTTTTTAAGATATTAAAAAATAAGAACGACAAAATCTACGACATATCCAAATATATCTTTCAGCAAGCTTTCACCAACGCCCAGGTTGGCATGTTCACAATGATTCTATTTTTTTTTTATTTTTTTTTTTTTACATGCTAGAGATAAAATACTAAACATAATAGGATATAATAGGAAGAAAATAGAACTATTATAATAATTCCAAAGGCATAGATTTTACCGTGTTATTTAAAATGGGACGGTCATGCTCAATTAATAAGCTCTCCATCAGAGTAGGTTTAAAAAATAAAAAAAAATAAAAAATTTAGATTCAGTGTGAACATGCCAACCTGGGCGTTGGCGAAAGCTTGCTGAAACAAGATTTAAATTAATGTTAATTCCTTCCCCTTAACAGTGATTCAAATGGTTGAGTGAATGTTACCGTAGCCCCGTGTTAACCCCAGCCATGTGAGGGAAAAGGGGGAGAAGGCACACTGTGTGGGCCGTTGGATGTTGCAGGGAGTTGTCTGGCAGGCGAGGACCCTAACTGGGTCTGCATATGTGAAAATGATCATTAAATATTCCAACACTCCCCATCTAAGCCTGGAAATAATAGACATGGTATATCCCTCAATGTTTGTAAGGCTAGCCATGTAAAATATGCACATCTTATCTTCTTATACTTACATAATCACATGGTTTCAGTATTTTTAATTCAATTTCACATCAGCAATTTTTATTTTTAGTCTATGATGTTCCTTTATGTGTTACTTCATTATTATGTTGCATGATTATTCTCAAAATTTTGATAAATTGAGCCTCAAATATTTCTTAAATTTTCTTTATCTGACTCTGAGAAATATTTTATTTACAAGACTTTTTTGAGGTTTGGACTATGGGTTTGGTATAAACAACATTTGCTATGTTTCTATGTATTTTTACTATTATATGTATATATAAGTTTCTTAAAGTTAGAGATTTTTCAGCCTGCCAAAGTTTCTTAAAAGTTTCTTAAAATTTAGTTTTTTTTATAAACTGTTTTTTTCTTTGATAATTACATCAATGTAACCCAAATTTCCCACTTCAAACATAAAATCATTGCAGTAAATGCACTTTGAAGAATTAAAAATAAGTAAAATGGTAAATTTATGCTTGAAAGGATTCTTTGACTCCTGCATTATTTGACTCCTATAACCCATAAAAACTGCTCTAAAATATTCAAAATCATACACTGTAATATTCCATAGAAAACCTACATATCAACACAAAAATATATCAAACAAATTTCTAGAGGGTCAAAATATATTCTTCGTATGAACTAGAAATTCTGATATTTTTTTCATTATAATTTAGACTCTGTTTCCATTATGACGATTTAGCGTTGCAAAATTCAAGACGCTACGATATTCTAATGGAAACACTTTTGACTCATTTCGTTATAAAACGGAATACACTGTTCAGAATAACTTTGTTTACAGGACTCACTCTTAGATTCCTTTCAATCGTGAAACGAAATAAATGAATAAAATAATATTAAATGAATAATTAGTAAATAATAATAAAAAAATATTAAAATGGAGCTAAACTGCAAGTTTTGCTCATGTCAATTGTGGTGACAGAAGTACAGTTCTTTAGCATTGTGGTTAGTATAGATTAGGTTTACCTTATTCATTGAGGATGTCATGTACAGCCTTGCACAGTGGGGTGGACCTGATCTTAAAGGTTGCCAGGGATATTAGTCTCACTTGACTGTAAAGGAACTAGACCCTACCCAGGTCTTGATTATTAATGGTTGCATATAAGAACCCAACACCCACACTGCACAAGTGCTTCAGATGTACCTTACAGCTTACAGTTACCCACCCTCCCACCCTTTTTATATACACCTACGAATGGTGGATGTGAGATACCAATTCAATTTATCACCGTGGTGCAATGGAATCTAATCAAAATCGAAATATCATGGACGTCTCCAATGCAACTAAAGACAACTGCATCACAGTTGTTATGGGAGCACGTAGCACAACACAACTAGACAAATTGCTTCTGCTTCAAGGTTTCCCTGGCATTTCTTTTGGCTCATGTTATGTCAGGGTTTTAGTCCAGAGTTAGAAACAACGAGTCTGTAGGTAGCATCTAATTTAATTGGTGGGTATGTCGGGCCTCCTTCATCAGCCGTTTAGGCAAGTAATGTGTTGATACAAGTCATTGTAGAAACGTACCTTACGCTCAGGGTGTTTATACATGTGTTCACCACATTTGCTGACACTCATTGAGGTGCGCCTGACGCTCAGGGCATCTCAATCAGCAGCACTTGAATAGGAAACATGCGCCTGACGCTCAGGGCATGTTGATGCTCCTGACGCTCAGGGCATCTCTCATACACCTGACGCTCAAGGTATGAATAAAAACACCAGTATTCTCTCATACACCTGACGCTCAGGGCATGGAAGAAAACACCATAATTAGCATGTGTCTGACGCTCAGGACATGTCGATGCATCTAACGCTCAGGGCATGAAGACGCCTATAATGCATATCCTGACGCTCAGGATATGCATTATATATATATTTGTGCATATATGACGAAGCACGAAGAAGGCACCTTCATTCCTACCCATTCCCCAAAAATTCCATAAATAGTCTACGCATACTGAATGTGTTGTATCTACTCATTCAAATAGAAATACATTGTTTCTATAAATTTGTGTTATTATTCAAGATCTGCCATTTTAGAGAAAATGGCAGAATGAGCTAGGCTAATGCAATGGCATGTGAAAGCCTAGTATAAAAATGGTAGCTGCAATCACTCTACAACATTGAAACATACAAATATAAGAGAGACTCTTCGTCTCATTCTATGGTTTAGGCGAAAAAGAAAAATAGAAGAAAAATATGTACATACATTTGTTCAGTCAGATTGTCGAGAATCTTTATTGTCTAACTTCTGTCATATTGTGTAGTTTTAGGAGGGCTTTTGGTAGTTTAGCTTTAGTTAAATTTAGATATACTTGCATTTTTTGTTTAATCAAAGCTTCTTTTGTGAGAGTTTAATGGTGAAACAAACGTGTTTTCCCTAAACCGAAATCCCACGTGACATTCCAACCAGGAGACAATTTCTCCTTGGTTAAGAAAAATTATGCAAGGTCTCCTGCTGACTAGTGAAAAAGCAGGGAAGAGATGTGGTCCATCTGTGGTTCATCAAACCTGTCAACAGTGTACAGCACTTTAGCCCTGAAGATTTTTCAGTAGAAATATGATACCTCTAGCTTACAGGTAGTACTAACATCTTTAAAAGTTTTCAAATTTTCCTAAGAAACCAAGCTGGATTATACTTACTTTTATACTGAAACGATCCTGAGAAAAACGAGCGGAGCAAAATTAGTGGAGCGCATTTGCCACGCGAAGTATACCACGGAACCGAAAAATTTCTGCAACACCAAGTTTGAGTTTGTCGTAATTACCCGATACTCTGGTAACGGCGCATAATAGGCCCCTAAACCAAACTCAATCTCAGGGCTCTTTTCTCTCTTTTTGATAAGAGAGAAAAGAGCCCTGGGATCGAGGTTGGCCCCTAAACAACCTCGTCTCTAGGGTTCTGTGGCCCCTGAGACGTTATTACGGCTCAGGAGCCACAAATTTTCGCCGCTTCATCAACAAGGCAAAATGCCTTGGAAACGAGGTTGGCCCCTAAAATCTTCCATTTTGATTAAGATAACCACTATACAGGAGAATGAAGCTGGTGCCTTTTAATTAAAAATAAAACTATGTATTTAAACTTGTGGTTGTCAGCTTTCATGCTACAGCTGTAATTTGTCGTATTAACTTCTAGTGAAAACGTTTTTCAATCCTTTTTTTAAAAAGTATATAATCACATTACCGTAATGCTTCGAATAAACGCCCGTGGCGTTTATTAAATTTTTTGACATTTTTAGGGGGGCGTCTATTCAAGGGGGCGTTTAAAAGAGGGAGGCGTTTATTAAATTTTTTACACTTCGTCTCTTTTGCAGTTTTTAAGGATACCTATAATATAAACTTTACAATATATCTAGTTCATCGTCATCTTCGTCAATAATATTGAAATCAGGTCAAGCATCAGCCACATCTTCTTCTGTTATATCGAATGGATTTTTATCTAAATCCTTATCGGCGAAATTCAACATTGGATTTTTCAGTAATTCTCTACCGGCTTCACCTTTTTTCTCTTGTTTGAAGAGATCAGTTCATCCTGCAAACCGTCAATCGCCAACGCTAAACCACACGATTTCATTGATTTCGCCAATTGAGGGAGGGGCGTCTGTTCGAGGGGGGGGGGGTCTATTAGAGGGGGGCGTTTATTTTAAAAATGACTAAAAAGGGGAGGCTTCTATTCGAGGGGGCGTTTAATAGAAGGGGGGCGTTTATTCGAAGCCTTACGGTATTATATATATTGCATTTTGCAGCTTTTTTCATATACTAAATTTAACTTGATATTCAAGAAAACTCATTTTTTAAACCATGCAAAAAATCCCAACATTTATCTCTGTCGTGTAGAAGTCAGCGAGTTTTTGAACAGTTTCTTTTCATTTCATGAAAAAGAGAAACCTGATTTTGCATCTTTGTTGATGTTCCAATGATTTTTCGGTATGAAGTGTATCACTTTGTAATCCCATCACACTTTGTAATCCAATTTTGTCACACTTTGCAATCCCTTCGCACTTTGTAATCCAATTTTGTCGCATTTTGTAATCTCAAAGCTATCGCAATTTTTAATCCTTTCATGTCGCATTTTGTAATCCTTTGACCTGTCGCACTTTGTAATCCCACCTTGTCACACTTTGTAATCCTCGATATCTCTGCGATAGAATACTCCCTTATATTTCTGAGACAGAATACTTTTTGAAACGCTTTTTGTCTAAAATAAGAGAAAAGAGATGGCAGTTACATATTTTTTCGAGTTCTCGCACATCACGTAGAAATAAATTCTAACACGTGACATTCCTATTTTCACCTTACATTTTACATTACATTTCACCTTACTTTCCACCTTACTTTTTACATTACTGTAGCTCACTATAAAACCATAATGTAAATTAAGTAAGCACCGGATAGTTTAACTTCATAGTGGTAAATCACTATCTTATTTTATTGATGACATAAATAAGAACGTCTATGTGCCGGTTTGTTTTCGGTTTATAAAATATTACCGAACATAACTTCGATTTGTCCATAGCTGATTTATTTCAAATGCTGTAGTTAACATATCTCATTGCTATTTTTTGATTCTGTTGCAGATGATGACGAGACAAATAAGCTTAAAGTGTTCTCTGCAGAAAAATACGATAAATAAAAATTGTGGTTTTAAGTTTTGGTAAATTCAGGACACGAAAATGCATGCATATCAACAGAATAGATATTCTCCTTTATATACACAAAATA
Organism: Hydractinia echinata; assembly: GCA_030067915.1. Lineage (NCBI taxonomy): Eukaryota > Metazoa > Cnidaria > Hydrozoa > Anthoathecata > Hydractiniidae > Hydractinia > Hydractinia echinata. The sequence continues at coordinate 885,569 of JASGCC010000087.1, forward strand.
TATGGTATTGCGTAATAAAAGGATTATAAATTGCGATAGGTTTGGGATTACAAAATGCGACAAAATGGGTTACAAATTGCCATGGGAACAAAGTGTGACAAAATTTGATTACAAGGTGCGATGGGATTACAAAGTGAAACGCCACAGGTAAGAGGGTTTAATATTTTCAAAAATCGCGCAATATGATTGGTTGAAACTTACATCATAGCAGGCCATATTTTCTGGTATTGCATGCTACCATGGCGACCGCGTTTACAGTTTAAATATATATGGCAGCATGAAATGTAAACAAACACAGAAAATTTCATAAATGCAAAACAATAGTAAACATATCTACTACACTGCACTTTACTGTAATTTATTTTCAACTAGCAATGATAACATGATAGGTTTATAAATGGATTCCGTAGTTTGCATTTTTAGCAGTAAGTTCTTTTGGTTCTGCCATCTGCGTTCTGCCATTTTTTCACACAAAGGTAGTGTTAGGACTTTAAAATGGATTCGAATAAATCAGAAGGTATCAATCTACACTCAATAATAATTTAAAACCTCAACGATATTTCCGTGACAAGAAATCCACAGGAAAAGACCTCCCTCCAGCAAGTTCTAGCATCTTTTTTCTTGTTACGAAAATGCCAGAGTCAAAGAGTATACCACTTAAATGTAAATGTCACGCAGGAATTTATCTATTTTAAGGGAAGAAACTTTTACGGACAAAACGTTTCGCGAGATCAAAAAAGAATAAAAAAAATTGCTTATTATTTACTTCAAAATGATAAACTAAAGGCCGGTTTCCATACAACTGCATTTTGCGCCCAGTCGTAAAAAGCGCCGTGACTTTTGATCTACGCATGCGCATTATCAGAATAATGCCGCTGACCTCGCGCTTTTGCATGCGCTGGGGCGATTTAAAAAAAGTTGAACAGGCTCTACTTTTTGCGAGCTACATTCTGCGCTTCAGCTTAACAGCCAATCAAAAGGTAGAAATCTACATGAATTACGAAAGAATTTTTAATTAGATCATTTCAAGATGGCTAGAAACTTCTCGTTTCTGTGTTAAATTTTTGTCAAAGCTAAATGAATGTAGAGAATCAGAATATATATCAATCAAGTGAAGTAGATGAAAAACAAAATAACATTAATGAGTCTGTGGAGGCACAAAGAAACAATGTTGTAAACAAACTTCAAAAGACTACTCGTGATCTGACAACATTAAATCCTTAAGCAAAACGTTGTATAGTCCTTTGATTCTTCTTTCTATGGAAAGTCGTCTCATCCACATGTTTTTCTTACGTATTTTACAACGTTGTTTATTTCTACGCCATAAAAATATTGCTAGGACTACTCTCAAATTTTGCAGCAACAAATATCGTCTGTTTACATCAGCCATGTTTTCCAAAGAACACGTGAGCAAAAATCGCTAAATGGAAATGGTTCGGTATATGTGATAAAAGTCGCGGCGCATTTTACGACTGGGCGCAAAATGCAGCTGTATGGAAACCGGCCTTTAAGCTTGCAAATATTTAGTTGTAGCAAATAGAAGAAGGTTGGAAGTTTAACAACACTGAAACAAAAACGGATTCTTTTAGAACAACCAAACATGTTTCGACAAACTCTGTGTGTAAATATAATTAAAAAAACTATTTTGTGAGATAAGAGCAAATATTTTACAACTAGAGACACCTCGTGCATCTTTAGACAAAAAGAAGTAGTGCCATAGCGACATTTATCTCTCACGCTCCCATTTAAGCGGAAAAGTAAAACGACACGAATCTAAGATAGGATATATAACATTAAAAATTAAGGTAAAAATTTGTAAGCATTGTATTAATAATCAATAAAATACCTCGATATTGGTGTTCTGTTACCTGTTAAACGTTTAACCCGATTCAGGTCGGGCTCTGAATGACCCGGACAATTGTTGGGTGGGAAGGGGGGTCGATAAAACTTCTGATCTAATTTCAAATTTAATTGACAGGTACAACACTCATCATAAACTAGCAAAGATAGCAGCCTCATTTTTAACATTGATCAGGTGGTTAATTGCTGACATCAGCAACAATTCTAAAATTTCGGATATTTAATTTCTGCATTTAGTTAAACTCCGATTGTGTCAACAAGATCAGGGTTGCCACTCTCTTTACACAGTCAAATTCGGGGAAATTTGAGGATTTTTTGATGAGAATTTTTAATTTTTTATTAGATGACGGTTTTTCATAAAAAAGATTCAAGGATATTTTCATATTTTCCCCCAAAAAATAAGAATTTTTGAGGAGATTTTAACCATGAGTAAAAAAGTAATTATTGTTGTTCAAATATACATTTCTATGTATTTTATTTTCAAATTAAAAACATGCGACGGGTTGCAAATTAAAATGATGATATTTAAGTAGAAAGTTGTAGAAATCCACTTTTATGGTAGCTAGGTAAACCCTTCTTTTGTTATGCTTCCTTTCACATGCTCGAAGAAAATGGAGAGAGGAGGCTTGGTTACTTTTAGAGCAATTTTAAAGAAAATTCAATATTGAGGAGATCCAAGGGGTTTTGAGGAGGCGTATCAAGCCTGAAGGCCCCAAATGTGTCAATTTACTTCAGTAGACAATAATTAATTAGAATTTAAGACATATTTTCATTTAAAGTTACCACAGTTATTTCATATAAAAAATTGTATATCCATCGTAAAAAATCATATATCAATTGTCATATTATATATATAGGGGTAGATTTTATTGAATCATTTCTTATTACTTTTTTCGTTCATTAACGCCATTTCAAACTTAACTACGAAGAAAACTAGAGTTTCTGGCAAAAGAGATTTTACTATATCACCAACAAAGTAGAAACGTTCTAGTAAACAAATAAATGTCGCAAGTTCGACATACGAGTAACGTAAGTAGATAGATGTGCTCTCTTGTCTCGACATGACGCATGAACGACGGGAGTATAGAAACGTACATTTCCTTACGATTACTCAATAATAATACCAACCTCGTACCCAACTAGACCTTATTCCCAATATGAAAACCTTAGAAGTCCTGGGAACAACGTTATCATAATACAAGACCTTCGTCAGGGCAGGTGATATCATTGGTTCACAGGCCAGCCATACCGCGTGTAGTAACGTATAATTTATAAACTGATTATATCAAATATGTTTTGTAGTCAAAGATTTCTCAAGCACAAGTCAAATAATGTGCTACGACGAATAGAAATTATTTCAAAAACCATGTAAATATGTATTTTGAAATCACTGATAATTTTGAAAACAACAACTTTATGGTAAATATAATTTTGTTTAACATCCAGCTGGACAAACAGTGTAATAAATACACTTTGTTTTGGATCCGCTTCCCCTTCTATAAGAAGGCGTTGTCGTTGCTCTGATTGCAATATTTGCTTTCAATTTGTATTTATACGGCAAAGGTCATATAACTTCATTCGTAAAGAAGAAGAATAAAGTAAAGTAAAAGCAGAGAAGTATTTTCATTTAGAGAAAAACTTTAAAACGCATAAACGAATCAAGTAAATCATGGGAAAAGTCGTAATATTATTTCTTCTGTTTGGTGAGTCATGATATTTTCCATTGAAATCACTAACTGGGGGGATTTAGTGTAATTCAAATGGATGCTAAACTACATTTAGTGAAAAGGGTCATTTAAAGTTGTACATGGGTCGCGGTGGGGGAGGGCTTTGGCACGCCATTTTTTCGCTAGATAATTATTTTTTTTTTAATAATTTTTTTTAAGTAAAAAAGAAGCTGTTTAACGTCTCAGAGCGTTTTTAAAGTGAAAAACTTTCTTTGTAGTCCAACCATGCCCTCCCTCTGTCCTGTTGTAACAATCTACTCTGCTGTATATAAGCCCACCCTTTCCACATTATAATATTAAAACCCATAATAATACAAACCTTTTTCATTTAGACTTGTATTTTTATTTTTTAGGACTAACTTACGGTGAAAAAAAATGCGTACCTGCAATTAAGAGCGGCTGTGTAAAGAAAATAGGAGAGAATGTTTTAGAAACTTTACTCGTTAGCTTTAGAGATGGATCAAGCGAAAGTATAGAGTGGAAAAATTTTGACAAAAGCGTGCAAAGGTAAGTGTTCGAAAAAACTTAAGCTAAAAGAAATTGCACACTCAGATTTGAGAAACATATAACTAGTCCTCAGACAACTTAGGTAGGCTGAAATTTCTAACACGGTTAATAAAAATATACAAAATGACATAAATAACAGAAGTTTAGAATGAATTAAATTGGTCACCCTGTCACAACGGTACTTGTTTAAAATTTAAAATTAACCCACATGCCAAATATTTTTCTAAAAATCCAAAATATACACGATTTTGTCTTTCATCATTAAAGCTGTGTACTGGCCGTCCGCTGTTCCAACATTAGTGGAGCTGAGTACCAAAAGAAATCATTTTGATATCTTAAGGCTGAAATCGCAATTTGCCATAAGCAAGCGAGGCGAAAATAAAAAGGGGGTTGCTTATAACACGACAAAAAATTTGATTAAATGTCACTTCTTATAGTCACTCGCAGGAATATGCAGAAAATACTCCCTTCGTACCCTTTGGAGGATCATCTTTTACAATGCTACAACTTCGTTCCCAGGCCAATTTGCCTTTTTGATCAATTTGATAGTGTGGCGAGAGAAGCTCTCAGGGGCAAAGAGACATGCTTCGTAATAGCAGTGTTCAGGGACCAAGAGACTCTGAAGGATAACAATACTAACTTCTAAACACTGAGTACTAATTTTGTATCTTCCATAGTTTGATATGCAAATGTGCACAAAAAGCTGCAAAAGAAAATTACGAAGTGTTTGGCGTACAATACTATGGAGAATGTTGGGGTTCAAAGAAAAGTATGAGAAATATTGCAAGACATTTTAAACCTTCCTCCACTTGTGTTGATGGTTCCTACAAGCAATGTGATGAGAAAAGTGGTGGTGAATGCGTGGGAACGGAGGATTCTACGTACATATATACGATAGGTAGGTTGGGAATTCTGCGACAAAGATTTCCTCCTTCTTCTGGTTTCGCCTGATTTTTAGTTCAAACATAAACGAAGAATAAAATTGATGGCTTAACAGCTCGGGTTTTGTTAAGATCCTGATTTTGTTAAGATGATAATTTCTTCTGTATTTAATAAACGTGGTATAATCTGAGAGGGTGATATACAACCTCGTTCCCAGCGCCTGTTGTCTCTTCGCCGTCCAGATGTCAGAAAAGATACAAGATGCCCTGGGGACGAGGTTGGGTGATATAATTAGCATCGATATTATAGCATAAGTCCTCGAAATTACCGGGTCTTTCTTACTGTCTGTTTTTCTCAATTTTTCAAATAATCCTGTTGTTAGTACTGAATAAGATAGATAGATTCTCTTAGGTAAAGAATAGGTGATGAAACAAATTTTTGTTTATTTTCAATTCTTGTCATATAACGAATAAAAACGCTTGTTCAGGTGCGACAGATAAAATTGACGGTGGGTATAGTGATTGGACAACATGGTCCACCTGCTCGGCAACATGCGGCAAAGGATACCAAGATCGATATCGTTTGTGTAACAATCCATCACCTAAAAATGGCGGTGAAAGTTGTGAAGAGAATGGCGAACCGGAAGAAGTTCGAAAGTGTGCAATAGCTCGTTGTGGACGTAAGATTTCTTTTTTTCAAATAAAAAATTCACATTCTCATCCACCCTCATTCCCAAGGATTTTTGCTATGACGAGGAAAAAGGCGAAAATCTCTGGAAACGAAAGTGGTTCTCATCATATTAGAACCTTTAGCTTCATTTTGATAACGTGGTTTATGATTTATATCTTACAAATGTTAAACCTTCTAGTTAGATAATTCTATCTCCAATTTTCTGCTGAATACAGTTTGAAAAATGTTTATTAATTTTTGTAGATTTGTTCCGTTCTTTTAGCTGCAAGGTATACGACTGCGACATGCTCGGCGACTGATACTACATACTACACCAAAGTTGATACAGAAGTTGAATTGACTCCCTCAACACCTTTCTGTGCAGTGTTAGTAAATGCTCCTGTACCGAGCAGTAAAAAATATACCGTCTCCGTTGATGTGTACAGTAATGAGGATTACAGTAAAGCACGAATTGGATTAATGTTCAACGTAAAAGATTTGAAAAATTATGATTTTATATACCTCCAGTAAGTAGATCATAAAGCGACTTCACCCTGCTTCATGAACATGGTGTTTGCTAAACCTTTTTCAATTTTTTCAATATTTTTCAATATTTTTGTAATATTCAAGTGTAAAGTAGACACAAGAATATTGAAGTAGGTATCTTGTGTAAACAATTAAGCAGAAGGTTTTCAACGCTTTTTCACAGGGAAAAGATTTATGTTCAATATATTTCAGGTCAATTGGTTATTTTACAGTTCAAGGTTTTCAAGGTCCAGCAAACACCCTGATTGAGTTTATAAGAAGATAACGCAGCAGTCTCGGCCATATTTTTGCGAAAATTAGCTTTCCTTTTAGCTCAAGGCTTTTAGCTTTGACACATGGCCTTTAAAATTTACTTTAAAATGAGAGTAATAGGCTTCTTTCCGTGCGATGTTATGTTTTGATTTTACGTTAAGAACAACAGACATGCGCATTCATTCCTGTCGGTAGAATATGTGAACAACAGACTGAAGAACTCAAATAAATCCATTCAACAAATTATTTGCTCAAAATTGGTGAAACTTTAAAAAACTAAGAATATAGTAACAAAAAAAAATTAAATTCAGTGCCTTTTGTATCTTGTGCTTCCAAAAAATCTGCATGAATTAATTCTGTATGAAAAGTATAACAACTATTTTACCCTATATGGTCTTGAATGTGTGCGCACGTACAATAATTCCCAAGTTACGTCAACATTTGTCTACATTGGCAAGACATCTATGGAAGAGGCAATAAAAAAACACTTTTGTTTGTTTTCAGTTTTAGATCTGACTTTTATTGCTACACGACTGGATCAGTTAGAAATGGATTAGAAAATTGGAGAAATAAAAAATCTGATCAATGTAACCGGGGTTTTAAAGAATACCAGTGGACTCAACTAAAGTTAGTTGTAGCCGAGTCATCAGCAACGTTAACAGCCGACGGCTTACCAATTCTAACCTGGCGACCACTGTCAAGTGTAACAGGACGAGCTGGTGTTTTAATCAGAAATGATTTTAAACGCCACGAAGTTTTTTTTAAAGATTTCAAAATACAAGTCTGAATAAAGATTTTTTTTAATTGGATATTAAATAAATTGTAGCATTTGTAGTATTTTTATTTTAAGTACAGGAAAAATTCTTTGCATGAAAAATTCAATTAGAACAAAGGAAATATTTGAAAGGATTTTTAACTTGTGCTAAGTGTTACTTCCATTCATTTTTATTCATTTATTTATTTTGCAGATCTTCTTTCGCGGAAGCTATCAACAATAAAAATAAATAGAATAAAGAAAAAATTATTCAACTTGATTTTTATATTTCAAAATATCCTTTACGAAATTATGTACATATATACAATAAATAAATAAATACATCACCACTAGTGAATCACCCACGGATAAATGACTCGTGTCTGTAAGAAGAAAATAGAAAAATATGCTCGAGTAACCGCGATCATTTTTGTTATGAACTGTTACGAAAATTTAGGGGTGAATGAGGGGGACAGAGCTATGGTGGTAAAAAATGGCGAATTTGGGTGTTACGTAATTATTGAATGGCCCCAAGTGTCTATTTACACTTACAGTGTTTTGACAAATTCGGTAGGTTGTCTTTAACATGCAAGGTAGAATCTTTTGTAATGTACTTTATGTATACATGAATGTGCTATATTTATATCCCCCCCTGTGATGAATTGTGATGAAATTTTTTTTGCATAAACATGCCTAAACGGGGAAACTTAAACTTTGGACTTTGAAAAACTGTTTAAACGTTTTAGATGTGCAGAATTACTTGATAGAAGTAACAGGCTAAAATATGACTTGCTGAGAGGAGTGTTGATCAGGATATTTAAATCCTGCCTGTTTTCTCTAATTTACCTTTGGAAAGTCCATATCGTTGCAGCTGATAGTAAAACCTCCAGTGAGACCATGATAAACAAAATTGCGCATAATATAACTTCTGCTCTCAATCTAAGAAAAAAAGAACAATGAAATTCCAAGCAACACGATCACATAGAATTAAATGGTAAATATAGGCTTAGACCAGTTATTTTGAAAGTCGCATTTATTTTTTCGTATGTGTAAGATTTTGTGAATTTATTTTTGCGATTATTTCACGGAAATTTTATTTTGCAAATAAAGCATACTCGGGTTAAGTGAGACCTTGGATAAATGTGACTTTCCCTTAGTAGGGCTGATTTTGTCGGTCCCAACAACCAAGAAAACGTCGCTGAAGTAGGATCATCAATACAATGATGACAAATAAAAAACACTTTTTGAACAAATTGTAGACCCCACTTATTAGATTGCAAAGGCTTACCTTCCATTGAATTTCCTTAAAAACATTGCTGAAAATTATTAATAATCTGAGTGTTTGTGTTTGTTACTTAAGGACATGATCAAAAATATGAGGCTTCATTGTGGACATTGAAAATTTGTGAAAAAAAATGATTTTGTCATAACTCACTCAATTTTTAGTTTAGTCTAATAAAAATTTCTCAGATGATGGGTACTATTGTACTTTACAAAACTGCGTTGGAAAGAAATTAAAAAATATTTTTCTTACAGAATTGTGATAAAAAATTAACCTTGTTAAACTTTTATCATATTTGTGAAAATCTGGATCTAATTATAGAATCTTTTTAACTAAACTATCTTTCCATATAAATAAGAATTAGAAAAAAAATAGATATTTACAAAATCTATTAGAGCGTTGACAAAATATTGATAATTTAGTAACATGCTAATATTTTATCGTTATTTGTTTACGCTTGACATTTCTAGGTGTCTTTAATTGTTATATGAGACTTGTTCTAAATGAAATATCCAAGAATGTGTAGTTTAACTTTTTTTGTTTTCAAGCAATACTGAACTTTAGGCTGTTATATTTTTATCACTTTTTTGTTTTTTAAGTCAAAAATCATAAATTGTGTTCTAATATGATTCTGTTAGTATTATGTAACAAGGAGAAGTGATTAGAAAATCTTAAAAAGATTTTATGTCACTTTTTATCATTTTCAAAGAAATCCACTTGTTAAATTTTTATCATTTTTTTGTTTCCTAGTTTAGTGTTAATAACTTATCCAATTTTGTTCCTACCAATATGGTTTCTTCAAAATGTTAAAATTTTATCTTTTTTTAAAGACAGCACAAAATCTCTTTTTTAACAAAACTTGAAGTAATTTCATAAATGATATTCACTACATGTCAATGTCCACAATTCAGCCAAAAAGAGCCTCATATTTTTGATCATGTCCTTAAGCTCCTAATCAATAGTTACATCCTAATTCATTTTCACCTCCTTTGTCAAATTCCCACATGGATATTTGTTAGTTCGGCGATTTGTTTAATAAAGCATATTGCATAGCAAAACATTATCAAAATCCCAAAATTTAAAGTACCAAATGTAAATTTTGGTTAAAAAATGTACCCAAGAATAAAAATATTTAAACACCGGAGGAAAAATATGTTGCCCATCTTACACATATGTTTGCCATAACATCATGTACAACTGTGACACTAGGATGGGTAGAGCGAGAATAACAGACCAGATTAACGTTTGCTTTCGTTCTCCCAAATTACCTTTATAACCTAAAGTGAAAAAGAAATTCACCATAATACTGCACTCTAATGGATCAATTGTTTATTTAAGATATCAATCCTCCACAAATAATTATATCTCCTCTTATTTATTGTTTTTTTAACCAACAATTTGACGTACGTCACTAACGATAAGAAATATAAGGGTATGTTAGTAATTTTACTTATGAAATCAAATGTGGTATTTTCCATCCTTAATCAAAATTGCCACAGTAAGAAAATGCCAATCATAATGGCAACGTCATGGTATCGTACATTGGCCAAAATTCTTCGTTTTGACCCTACAAAGATTTTCCTTTTCCAGCTTGTACAAATATCAAATAAATACATACCGAAAAATAATCGAAAGCCTTCGATAACTGCAATGAAAAACAACAATATGATCTCCAAAGCAAGTGTTCCACCAACATCAGGAAAGGGTAACATAATGCCTGCAAGCAAAACAAATATAGAAATATATTTACAAAATAACCTGCAGAGTGTTTCCCATAATGAGAAGTGGTAGTGGTGGTTTTTGGTGGGTCTCTAAGATACATGAATTGAAGGAAACATATGAAAACACAAGATCTTGGTATAAATTACGTAAATTTGCAATATAATAACTTAAAGAAGCATAAATTTACATTCTAATATATATAACATTCCTCCTTACCTTTGTACACATAAATCAGCAATTCACATATCCAGTACAACAAAAAGAAATATACGTTTAAATGCAATAGGATCTGCAGTGGCAGAGATGAAAGCTAAACCATAATGTTAAGGCCAATTTGTGTATGGTATAAGGTAAAAAGCTATCCAAACCAAAATTCTTTGTTGTGCACTACTCAAATTCAATTTTATTGCATCTTAATAATATATTATTTCATTAAAAAACTCAGATTTTAGTCTCCATAAATGGAGTTCTATTGTTTTTTACAAGCATAGTGTATGGTGGCCAAGGTGTGCCATACGAAAAAAAAAAACATTTAAAAAATTAAAATTAAAAAAATTAAAAAAAAAAAGGTAAAAAAAAATTTTTATTTTATTTTATTTTCCTCGCCGTGGCCGAGGAGTGCCACAGCCGAGGCGTGCCACACTGACGTTATATTCTTTTTACGCAAAAAGAAGAGCCCCAGTAAAAAGCTGAGAACAAGTTTGCAGGGTAGAGATGACAAGACAATAAAAAAACATTTTTTATGCGTGCAAAGCTTCTTTCAATGTTAGAAATGATCTAACACACTCATTTGGCTGTAAATCGCCTGTGTTGAGAAATTGTTCACATTGTTTCCTGAAGCTTTCTTTCAAGTAATCATCAGAGACTTCCAAAACTCCAGAGCAGGCAGCAAGTTGCTCAAGTTGCTCTTCTGTCACTGCAAGACTGCATTTCTCCAGTCCATATCGCTCTGGAAAGGCGTATATATGGTCTGGTACACCATCCGGTAAGATGGTATCTTTTTGAAACCTGAGTAAATAAAAACAACACAATATATTAATGGCTGACGACCACTCTAGGCAAAAATGTGCAAAAAAGGGACTGACCTTAAAACGCGAGAGTTCCAGTTTTGTACAAAACCTCCATCTCTCTTTCAAGCACAGGTATGCTGCTTTTGGATTTGCAAGGATCTGGATACAAACTCTATGATCCAGAGATCGCCACGTCAGAGAATATAAAGGGCAGTCACTCAAATGAGAATTATTTTTGTTCGGAAAACTTAAAAAACTCACATTTTATCCTACTCATATTCAGCTTGAAGAAATAAAAAATTTCAGTACTTCAGTTTCTATTTTCATTTTTGATAGCTTTATTTTACAAGGTTTTTTATCCTTCTTTGGATTGTTTTTATCCTTCTTTGGTTTTTAAACTTTACACATTATGTTTTGTTATTTTAACAACTATTATAAAAAATGAGAAATTGTAATTAGTTAATTTATATTTTTTTATGTATGGATATTTTGTTATTTTTGTTAATATACAAAGAACACCATACCTGCCTTTTAGTCACCCTTAGAATAAAAGAATTTTGAGAGCTCAAATCTTTAGGAAATGTCTATTCCTTTCTTGCCCTAAACAAAAGGATAAAAAGGTGCCCTCTGTACAAGATTGGCTACACATTTTGTATACTTGATATGCAATAAGAAATTGAACTTTTAAACAAATTTTAGTTAATTCAAGTTGAGCCTGGTCACATTTTTAGGCTATTAATTAGAAAATATAGTCTTGTAAAAAAGGGTGTACATGATTGACGAGTCAATGAAGCTATGAGGTATTAACTATATTGTCTTTGCACGCATGCATTTTGAAAGATAAGAATTGATGTTTTCAGTTTCTTTCAAAATATATTCGGCCAATAAGCGTTCTTTCAACTGATTTGGGACATAATCAAAGCGTATCTTAAGGCTATGATTTCGCCGTTTCTAAAGGTTATTTAAAAGCATGTTCAAAATATTTTGACGGCACGCTTCGGCTTGTGACACTCCTCAGCCACATATGATTTCAGATTTTTTTTTTACAAAAAAAATTATTAAAAAAAATCTCTATTTATTTATTCATTTTTTCCATAAGACTTTATGTTCTATAAAAAATATTCATTCTTCTCAGCCTCAAAATATGCTTATCCAATGTTAAATTTTGAAGAATCTCAGCATAGATAAGCTTATAAACTTTATGCTTATAAAAAAGGTGTAGAGAAAAATACTTAAACTGTCTCATGCAAACTAGAAACATATTTCTTGTAGGTGCAAAAAAATCTGTGACAACTTGTCTTAAAAAGGATACATCAACAACCATTCTTCTTCTTCCTGAAAAAATAAAGTAGCTTGAGAAAACTTAACAGTAAATTAATAAAAGTATATGGTAAGGTATCATAGAAAGCAACATCAGAAATATACATATTTATTTAGTTACCATAACTAGCATTTGGAGGCGGTACTGATGCAACATTTATAGGAGAAGCAGCACCAGCAGTAATAACTTCTGATGTTGATGGACCAGCATCTTGTTCCATTGTAGACATCTCCATAATATATACTTTGTCTATTTAACTCTTAAATACAAAACAAAATTTGTGTAAAAAAGCCTTGTTTAAGTAGTGTGTTCTCATAGACCTAAAACAAGCTTTTAATACTGTTGATTATAATATATTGTTTTATAAAAAGGCTATGGTGTTTCAGCATTAGAGACTTTCCTATTGGTTTTGGTCTTGCTGATTCTTAAGACACAGGGTTGGATTTGCGTTATGAAAATGTTCTTTGGCGAGCTGCATGGCCCTGGTGGTGGTTCCCCTGCTTTTACAAGTACGTTGACTTAAACAGTAAGTGGTAAAAGAAGAAAAGGAATAGGAGCAGGGCGGACAAAAAAAATAATTATTGCGGAGCTAAGCGTAGCGAGCTAAGCGCAGTGGAGCTGTTCTGACCCAACTACGGACACTGGCCCAACTTTGGACGCGGGACTGTCCCATCTTTAGACGGGACGGCAGTACGTTCGCATTTGGGATGGCACATCTATTGACGGGCCCGGCCTAGCTTTGGACATATGTATGCAAATCCGTCTTAAGTTGGTACAGGCCTAACTATTGACAAAGGAATCTCCCGCTTTTAAAAACCGTGTCATTGGATGGGACAAACTCAACTGTACACAAAAGACTCTTGCAATTTTAGAAAATGTGTCATAAGATAGGACAGGCCTAACTATTGACAAACAATTCCCATGCTTTTAAAAGACTGTGTCACGAGATGGGACAGGCCCAACTATTGACAAAGGATTTGTGCTTTCAAAAATTGTACCAAAAAAGGAACAGGCTGTTTCTGAAAAGTGTCAATAGTTAATTGACACTTTCAGAAACAATTATGTTTTTCTATTTTCTACTATACAGCGGGAAAAAATCAAATTTTTAAAAAAATTTTCACGAAAGTGTCACTTTTTTCACTCGATAAGTCAAATTTAATCAGTCTCAGTTATATATCCAAATTTTTTTTCTGCTTACTCCTCGCTCTGGGAACGAGGTCGATTTTTTTAAGAACACTGTCCCATTCGAAAATATCATTCGAATAAAATTGTGAAAAAAAAAAAAACTAAAGATTTTTTTTGCGTTGTTCATATGAGTTGCGTAAGTTAAGTTTTTGTTAGGTAACAACAACAGCTCATGCAATACGTCACAAAGAACAACAAATGATTGGATTTATATAGCATCATCTCAAAAATGAATGTCAAATAAGGTTAGTAGTTTGAATAAAGTTTGATGTCTTTGCACAGAGCCCACGTTAGCTTTCTACTTAATACACAATCAAATTTGAAGACACTGCAATGCAGGCCAAAAGCCAGAATACTCTATGCATAGACAGTCAGGGAAAACAGCAAATTATTATTTAAAAGCAAAAAAAATAACATTAACGCGCTTTCCGCATCTTTATTTCACTCTCTTTGTGCAGCCAAATTTCAAAACTTTGATAGTTGCAAATATCGTCGCATTTGTACGACGGAACTAAAAGATATTGACCAAAATCGGCAAAATATTTTGTGCATAGTCTAATTAGCTTATCATGGCCAACTAGGAGATTCTTTCTGACAACATCGTCTTTCCGCAAGCGCCATTTTGAAAACCACATTTCAATCGACATCCTTATTAGGCTATTTGATATCCTAATTAGGTCATTTTCGCAGGAATTTAAATAAATGTAAATATTTCGTCGACCCGTTGTTAGTTTTCGTTGAAATTTTGATGAGTTAGGCGCAGCATTGGTAAGAATCAAAACAACAAGTAATATGGACGCGAATGTGCGTATTTCTTTTGCAAAAGTTAAAAATATGATTTCATATCCTAATTTACGCTATCAGCATGGCTTAGTTAGGAGATGATAGCCTAAGGCCACCATCAAAAATATGTTGTGTTCGCGTCCTGAAGACCCCGCAAAAATGAGTCGGTCGGGCGGTCGGGAATATTTTTTCCCGGGATTTTCAGATCGGAGCAAGCAAATTCGTTCCCAGGGCCGAAACAGTATAGCGCCACTCGACATCGTTTGTAGACCATTTTTCGCCGCCCTGTAAACTGTCAGTAGCCACAGGAGTGTCCTAAAGGAATTAATTTTTACGGAAATTAATTTTCGCAAGTTTTTTTCAATTTTGTATAAATTAGTTCTGGCGAAAAAAAAATTATTTTTGAAAAATATCTCGCGAAATTTTTTCCCGGTTGTTTTTCCGACTTACCGACTCGGGTTTTTATTACCAAATGTGAGTCGGTCGGAGGACGCGAACACAACATATTTTTGATGACGGCCTAATTAAGGTTTACATAACCTAATTTGCTGTTTTCCCTGACTGATGATAGAGAGTACACATAACATTGCTCAGTTAACCTTTATTTCTGCTTTGTACGAAAATGTTCTCAAGGTGTATTACTAAAAGCGCATATTCAGATTTTTTGATTCTCATTCTCCGATTTTTCTAGATTTTTTGTCAAACAAACAGAAAAACCCCGGAAACGGAAAGGTGCGTTTAATTAATAGTGTTTGCTGTTTATACGCTCTGAAAACAAATGCATATTGTAAATATCTTTTCCCAGGGCTTATTTTTTCACAATCTAATAGTGGCTAGGGCCGCGCCAGCACGCATATATCAAAAAGTAAAAAAGAAGCTCTGGGGACGAGATTGCATTTCACTCGAGGAACCGTTTAAGATCTTATTTAAACTGTATATAATAAAAGTTCTCTTCATATTTATAATGGAGTATGGTGTAAATATTTTGCTTGCGAACATAGGGACCTGTTCCCGCTCTGCAACCCTTTTTATATTGATTTAGTCTTGCTAACTAGCTATATGTTACTTCGCTGTGATAAACAAATGTTTCTTTCTTCTTTCTGAAACTACGCTTCTTTGACTTCCATCATGAATCATAAAATACCGTGTCCGACTTTTGTAAATAAATATGACTTGTCTCGATAACTCCTATACTATCCAAACAAAATTAAATAATCTGCCTTGGATGAACAAGCATTAAAATTCTATATGGCGGTTAGATTCAAATCTGAGATCGCTTGCAAGAAAAGATCAAGACGATTGTGTAGAAGTTGATCTGAAAGAGGTATCAATACATGTCATTATCATATGGTTGAGTTTTTCTCGCATGGTAATTGGCTAATCTACACGAAATATATGCTATATTTTTTATTCCTTTTACTGAGCAACGAGTGCAATTTTTACTTATTTTTTAATTCCACTTTTAGCCACTGAAATGCTTGCTCGCATATTATTTGAAATGGCGTGTAATCAATATAGAAAGTGCAGCGGAGGATTGTCAAGGCGAAGATATTAGGCATAGCAAGTCCCATGGGGCAGACAGTAATTCTTAGAAAGAAACTACTTTTGGAATTTGTTGCTATAGCTAGCTAAATCTCAAACCATGTTTTATTTTGACCAAAACATTTTACGTTGGGAAACCAAGGCTATCCATGTTAATTTATTTCAATGGATTGAGTTTACCACTTCGTTCTGGACATTTGCCTCTGTGTTTCAGCTGTGTACACAAGAAATATCCGTGACATATGCTTTGGTGTCTTGAAATTTCATGTATAGCTATATGTATAGCTAGCTAATATAATGATAGAATGATAGTGATGTAAATTAATTTGATTTATATTCCTGATATTGAAATAACTAAATGGGCTTTGCTGCGCTTACCAAAAAAAATTGTATTTATCAATCTACATAAGGCATATATAGGGCACACATCTCATTCATGAGATTGTCTTTGTTCTGACCCAACTAACTATTTTAGATGGCCTGTCAAAAGACGCGTCAGTGCATACTCAGTTAAGATGGCCCATCTATTGACAGGCCTGGTCCAACCTTGGCCAAATGTATGTAATTGTTTTAAGTTGTTACTGGCCCAACAGTTGACAGAGGACCCTCGCAATTTTAAAAAATGTGTTATCAGATGGCATGGGGCAGGACACTTGTGCTTTTAAAAGAAAGTCCACGCAACAGCAAACAATTTAAACCCAACCTACAGTATTACAGTATTGCCATATTAGTTTTCAAAGCCATGAATCACATTGCTCCTGATTACATGCGCTCAAAATTCCTTTTGACAAAAAACTGTCATAATCATCAAACAAGAGGAACTTGTTTGATGATTATGGTTAGGTTCACACTTCCCTTGGTCAACACAGAATTTGGCAAAAAAGCCTTCCCATTTAGAGCTGCAAAAGTGTGGAATAATCTTCCAGATCAAGTGACCTGTGATGGAAGTCTGCTTTCGTTTAAGAATAATCTCTAATGTATTTGGCAAATTCTAATGGAGATCACTTTTTAACTTTTTAATTTTTGTTTTTTATTTTTTATTCTTTTTCTTTTCAATTTTCACAGATTATAAATGTTACTATGTTTGATTGGGCTGAGGCAGTCTAAGGTTTATCATTTTTTGTTTCTTTTTTGTTCTAGTGGCCCCCAGTGGAAACAATCCACTAACTTAGGTTTTTGTGATTTTCTGGGCTAGCCACTTTAAATATTTATTATAATTATTATTATTTAGTAGCCAACATATACCAGCCAAATCAGAGAACATAGATGAAAAAGTATAGCTTCGTTGGCCTACCCTCAGGGACATGCAAAATTAGGCTTATAATGAGCGACATCAGTATTTCATGCACATACAAACCATTTACATATTAATGTTATCTTTGACACTAAACCAAACCTCACTTAGTCATTAAATTTGAAGTATAATGTTACGTTATCTGCAGTGTATTTTATATGTGCCTTTTTATTTTGTTGATTGTGACATTTTATTGTTGCAAAAGTGATATCATTATTACTTCACCTGAACACAATGATCATTTTAACTTACTTTTTAGGAAGATTTTATAAACATGGAAAACTCATTCTGTTGCGACGAAGATGAAATATCTAAACAAAGATACAACTCTTCTGTAGAAAGTCTGGAAGAACTAGATTGGGATGGGCTGCTTGAGCTGTGTAAAGAAAAAGAAGAAAAACTTAACCTTGCTGGTACTTATGGTTTAAAATTACATGAGCAATTAATAGAAACACAAAGTCATATTGATGAAATGAGAGCGCAACATGAAGCAGAAATGGAGGTGTAAAAATTTGGAAAAAATTCTTTTATTTTATTGATGTATTTAATAGTGATTTAATTC
Organism: Hydractinia echinata; assembly: GCA_030067915.1. NCBI lineage: Eukaryota > Metazoa > Cnidaria > Hydrozoa > Anthoathecata > Hydractiniidae > Hydractinia > Hydractinia echinata. The sequence continues at coordinate 903,467 of JASGCC010000087.1, forward strand.
CTGTGGTATGTGTATCACAAAATGCAACTCCACTCATACTCATAATCAGGCATAACTTAACATAAGAAAAAGTAATACAAAAAGGAGATTTTTAAAAAAAAGTTAATAATTGCCTTGACCATCTAAAGTTCTACACTAATAAATATGTAATGAATATAACTATTTTAAATAACTGACAAAAATATTAGCTGAGGTTGACAAAAGGTATTTGGCAATAAGAGATTGTTAGGGTAATAAAATATTATTAGAATATACGACCCTTGCACAGGCGTATGTTTTGCCTGTCACACTCAACAAACCATCCCCTGATTCCTTATGCTTAAACCCAAATTCTCTTGCTGTGAAATTTTACATAAATAATTATTGTGATATTAAATTGTTTATAACTTAAAAGTTTACTAAAAGTTTTGTTTTTTAGAAATTAGTGCAAGAAACCTTTGAACTCAGGAATAAATTGGAACTTAAAGAAAAATCTATTTACTCGCAACAACAAGAATTTGAGGCATATCAAAAACAAGTCTCAAAGAGAAACGAGACAGATGAAGAAGAGTTAAGAAATCAATTTAAAAAGGACTTCAATTTACTTAAGAAAGAAAAAGATACAGTATTGAATGATCTTGAACAAGTATGTATTTTTTTTTTATTATATCTTTAAAGACTAAAATATCGTATTACGGTTTGTCCTGCACTTACAATTTGCCCTGCTAGTGCCAATAAGTAAATCATGTTCTCAAACCAACCAAAAGTCTGTAAAAATGCTACTCTTTGGACAGAAAAACATGAAAGTAAATTTGTGGTATGTATGGAGATTTATAGACGACCTTCAGGTAAAGCAAAAGGATTGCATAAACTAAATATTTGATCATGACAAAATCAATGACAAAATTTAATTTGACTGAGGCTTAAAGTGTTTGGTGACACTCCGGCCAATAATTTCATTAATAAGCATAATGTTTATAAGCATTTTCAAGTTCAGACAGGTCAGGTTTTTAGGCGTACTGAGCATAGTACCCAGCTTTGCTGATTCGTTTTTTGTTTTGTTTTGTGGGTATTTTAATCAGACACAGTCTTATAAACAACAAGACTTTTGTGTAATTATTTGTCACTGTTCTTTTGAAGCTAAAAACAGGACCATTTCATCTATTGATATGTAAGTAGTAAGGCAACGATGAAGTTTTAAAGTGGTTTCTCCAATAAGCATGACGTAAGCATTCTCCAAGCCTAATTGTGTTTTTCGCGCAAGTGTATCCCAACCTGATTTTGAATTTTCAGTTGTGAAAAAAAACATGTATTGTTTCATTGAATCATAAACATTAATGTGGAAATCTGTTGTTATTAAAAAAATAATCAGTCAATTAACAGCATATTGAGCTGGAATACTTAGCCAAATAAACTGGGGCTGTGATATATTTTTAAAAAAAAACCAAGGGAATACTTGTGAGCAATATGGTATAGCTGCAAAATATATTTAATAAAAGCGTGCATATTGGTGTATAAAGCTTTTGAGTGGATTTCTTGCAAATAAACTTTTTTGAAAAGTGTCTCAAAATATACTTACAAATCATTCAGTCAGGTGTGTTACGCAGAAACAAAGGTTTCATTTCAAAGCAATAAAAAATGTAGATTACTGATGACTCTCTGCATTTTTGTTTTTGTCCTCATGAATGCCTCTTTTTATTTTCACTTTTTTGTTTATATGGATTATATGATAAAAATATGCAAAATACTTATATTACGTAAAATACTGAGGCGTGTTGGCACGTGATATGTAAAGGCACTAAATACCCAAAGGCTTGTTGTCAATTAGGCACGTATAATGAGGAGGCATGTCAGGCAGTTAATTTAGCAGATTTTTTTATAATTTAATTAGTTAAATAAGCTGTTAAATTAGTCCAAGTTGGTGCGAGAATTAAAATGTAGGCACGGTGAACAAAAAACATTTATTTATTTTGACTGCTATGAGAATCTGGATTTTTTTAAACTTTTTAACCTGCTTTTGATTTTTTACATTGGTAAATTAACCAGGAAAATACAGAGAGAAAAACTGTGCTTATAACATTTTTCACAGTCAAATCATTAAAAATCGTTAAATTTTAGTGGTTTGTGTTTAAGATATCTTGCCTCTATCCCAAACGTTAGCTGTGATATTTCTTTGAAGTTGACATCAGACATATTAAAAGCTGCTTGTCGGACCCAAGGAGAAGTCTATATTGTCTTACCAGTTTGTTTTTTAAAATTAATATCTTTAAAAACAGTCAAGAATGATTTTGCATATTGCTGACATCAGTGTATTTTCAGTATATTTTTTTTATATTTAGACTCAATTAAGAGAGAGACATGCTAATGCAAAGATAACTCAGTTAGAAGAAAAGATACACGAACTTCAAGCTGATAATCAAAAGAAAGTCCAACATGTCACAACTGAGGACAACAACTCCGAAGTGTTTCAACTTCATGAAAATATATTTTTATTGGAAGAAGAATGTGAACAAAATAATGCAAAGATTCAAGAACTGCAGAATGAAAATCAAGCCCTCTCACTAGACTTACGTGCCAAAGTTTCAGAGTTGTCCAGCATATCAAAAGAGCTTGAAGAAGCGGAAAAGCGTTCCACCAGTTATTTTAACCACCTGCAGGTAGCCATTTTACATTCTCTGTTGATTGCCAGTGCAGTAATACCTTAATTCTATCCTTAATATTTTTATTACAATTTTGTACTTGTTGCAGGGTGAACCTGCCTTTGTCTGGAAATTGTTTTACCTCGTGGAAAGACTACAAAAGCTCTTTTCAGAATAAAGAACACTTTCTGGTGTTCTGTAGCAGTTGTTTTTTGTACTTGTTTTAGCAAGCAAGAGAAGAATCTACCGAAGTCAGAGTGGAACTTGATGCCCTGAAGGCTGAACTTAGAGGCCTGGGACATTCAAAAACTGGCAACTCCTTATTTGGTGAAGTATGCGTCATAAATTATTAATAGATAACATATTTACATCTGAGAACAACTTGTTTGTATGGGATTTTTGTTAATTTTCAGCTTGAAGATAAGCGAGTTGAAATGGAGAAGAAGTTGCTTTCAATGCAAGTGAAACACGTGTCACTTCAAAAAGCCTACTCGTTTGTGAAATCTCAACTGCACAACATGAAAGTAGGTCGTCATTACTCTAGCAGCAAATTGGCAATTCATTTATTTGAAAATATTTTTTTCGTACATGGTAACTTTGACGTGCTATAAGAGATCAAAATCGTGCCTCAAAATATCCGAATAGTGTCCTAACCTATCTTAAAATTGATAATCACTCGAGTCTCGTGTGTCTACTATTTCTAGTGATAATTAATTCTATTTTTCCAGACGCAAGTGGTAGCTTTATTGCAAATGAACTCTGGTCGAGCTGATGGAGAAAGAATTGTACATTTAGAAAGAGCACTGTCACAGGCAAAGGAAGAAGCATTGGCGCTATCGAAGAAAATAAAGTCACAAGATGCTAGTCAGGTAAGTCGTCTACTGCAGTGAAAGCTTGTTGAAAGAGGTTACCAGGCTTATCGTCAGGTTGACACAGTTTCGTACAAAATTAAATACCACCAACTTACTTTAAGAGTATAAAAATCCCAACGCAAAGAATTAGCCCTACCTCCTTTAATTTTCGTAAACATTAATTACCTTAATGTTTGCTACATTAAGGTAATCCAAATTGTTGATACTATGTCAAAAGATTGTGTAGTGACTTTCATACCAATCACTTATTGTTCTTCGTTGTTATATATATTCTGCGCGAAAGCTAAGAGATGCGGAATTACCAAATATACATTGTTGTGCAGAAAGTTTGAGCGAAAAAAGACAGCGAACATTAAGATATTTACCTTATTTATTTCGTGGTGGCTCTTTTTTGATATAGGCAGGATTTGCAAACCCATATTTATAATGTAACTTCTACAAAATTAGGTGTGTTACTCTTAAGCTGTTGTATACAAATGTTTGTGCTCGTTCACCTATTTTTTTTCAGGATCTTTCTGCAGAAGGAATTCAAGCTTTAGCAAGGTCACTGCCACAATTTGAAAGCAATCAAGACATGATCAATTTCTTATCTATTCAACTGGAAGATTACAAGTAGGAATATTTTCGAATTTTTTACTGTTTTGACAAAGAAATGTGTGTAACGATATTTGAAGAAGAAATACACACTTTTGATACCACTTGTGCGTGAAAAAATGTAGAATTAACAGTGAATATATGAGATCGGTGGCTGAGTAATATTCTCCTTCCAGTCTTCTAAACATGATTTATTAAAAAGCGCAAACTCTACATTTCATGTATGCGAAATCGTGTTGTTTATTATTTACCATGCAGAATTTAACCAGCATGCATTTCGATATCCGCCACTCGCCCAACGTTTTGTCATTTATTTTTTACAAACATGGTTAGTATAGTAAGCAATAAAGGTGTATATTTTTTTTAACTATTTTTTTCTTCTGGGATTAGTACACATTTTATAGTATCAGAAACGGAAAAAATATTCTCATTGGTCATGCATATTGATTGACCTGACTTTGCACGCAACCCACCTGGAAGAGACATGTTGGTATAAGTGTTTAGGAAAATATATGTGCGATAACTGTAAAATTGCTCCATGAACAGCTTCATTTGTTCTTTAGGGCAAAATTACGAAAAACTGAGGAAGAACTGGAGCAGACTTACATGATAAAGCTGGCTGAAAGTGATAAATTGCAAACAGCCGAACAAAAACTACACGAGACGGGTGTCTCGTCGGAGAAGTTTAAAAGCGAAAACATGAAGTTACGGTTGAGACTCGATGAAATAAAAAACAAACTGCAAGCAGGTATGACGTTACTTTAACATACTTGTTCTAGGGAGGTCAGGGGGTGTGGAGTTGCAATTTTTATGAATTTTGTCTATTAATATTTCCCTCTGTGACCCCCTATTTTAGAATATTTTTGAAATATTTCTGTGTTTTTTTTAATTGTTACCACATAATACCTTTTAATAACATTCGAACTCGTGCGCAGTCTCCTGTTAGTGTCACATTTTCTCCCGGTAACTCGAACACCGGATAACTGGAACTTTCATTATCTCGAACCATTTTCTAGGGTCCCTTGAACTTTAGTTAATACTTCCTTATAAAAAATTCGACCTAACGGGTGCTTCGCTTAACTCGAACATTCGTTAAGTCGAACTATTTTTCTCGGTTCCTTGGAGTTACCGGGAGTTAACTGTACTGGATAAAAGTATTTTGTTTAAATGCACTGTCAAATAAAACAATCGTCCTTCCTAGAGCCATAGTCATAAGAAAAATGATGACTATGCTAGAACATAGTATGTTTTAGAAAACTATAGCAAACTTTGACGTGTCAGAAAAAGTAAAGAAAAACACTGGATAAACTTTTGCAATTTGTCATTCGCACACAAAAAACAAACAAAAAAAAGTCTAATTTCTATCCATTTTGTCCAACGTATAAACTTGTACCTGTAGCGTTTTGATATGAGCTTGATATTGTTGATCTTAAAAAAATATTAAAATGGATTGTGCGCTGGCATTTTTGGCCGATGCAATCACGATTTTTCTGCGTATTTGTAGGCGCCGTCGTTTTAATTACAGGTTAGAGAAAGAAAATTGCAGATTTTAGCTTAACGTTAAGCATAGAGTATGCGTTAAGTAAGGTTACGCGCAATTTTTCGTTAAAAATGTTATTTTCACTTTTTCTTTCGTTATTCTGTAATAAGCTAACTAATGACGACCTATTGTTGTTTCATTCTCGTTATTTAGAAACACAGAAGAGAATATTAGTGGAAAAAAAATTCAACTATGACTCTACTGATGATGTCGTTCCTATTGGAGTTGCTGAACCTCCAACCAAAGAAAGAAAATCACTTCCTTACACATTAGCAAAAGCGAAAGAGAAAGAGAATGAAAAGTTCGCTCAAACTTGCAGTAGAACTAATAATACGAAGCCTACAAGCTTTTCATCGGGAATGAATTGGAATGTTCTACCCAAGGAAATTTTAAAAGAGTTTAATATACAACGGAGAGACAATATTGAACCGAACAGGGACAGGATTGACAATGTATTTAAATCACCAGCTGTTAGTGCATCCACACAGCAACCATCGAAGGAAAACAGAACTCCCCTAGACCGTCACAATACGAAGGGACGTCCCACCCCTGAAACTTCGAAGGGACGTCCCACCCCTGAAACTTCGAAATCTCGTAAAGTAAGCTTTAAAGAAGAACCAGAAACAATTGTTGTGTCTTGTCCCAATGCTTCAGTCATCGATGAATCCGCGGAGAACTTTGGGTTACCTGAAACGGTGTGTATTTGTTTTCCTTAATGTTTTGGGTTGTGCAATATCATGCTGAAAGAAATAGTCGGAAAGAATTGTTTTCCTTGAAAGGGGCTTAGTAGCTAAATGTTTTTGAAATAGCCTTTCTACAGTAGAAATTAATAAATTCATCTGGTCTGATAGGATGTTTTCCCAATTTCCTCCTTGAGGAATGGGAAACCCTGTAAAATATAAAAAAATTATTTATTTTTTTAATATAAATAACCAATCACATTTGAAAGCTCTTAAAAAAGTGGAAGAGTTATTTCACAGGCAATACCGATCGCAAGTTATGGCATATTAAATAAGTTTTTTTTAATAAGCGCCCCTCTCAAATAGGTGGTCACCCAAAAAGTCAAAATTTCAAATATGCGACCGGGGAGTTTAATCGTGCATTAACGGTATGTTAAAACTTACCTCTCACTTGAAAACAAGTTTATTTCTTATGGAGAAAGAGTTGGAAAGTTGTCTAGGAATATTTATTGATTCTCAAGATTTTAGACTTACGCGAAATTATGACATCATCTCCCTGATGCTGAAAAGCAATGTTATCAATGATAATTGAATATTAACATTCATTTCAATATGCTCCAAATATCAACCTAAATGGCTGAAAACATATATACATCCTCATATATTGGTAAAACCATTAAATACAACACCTCACTTAGATCCGGGAGATGTCATGCATAATTAGCGGAACTTTTTAGTCAAAAATCTCGAGAACCAATAAAGATTTTTCAAAAAAATATTCTTAGACAACTTTCCAAACTCTTTCATATGAAATTAACTTGTTTTCAAGTGGGAGGTTAAGCTTTGACATTATTTTACTTTGCCCCTAAAAGTTCCGTGGTACCTAATTATTCCCAACTAAAAGTAAATGAAAGTCTATAACCGCTTTCATTCTTTTTTTCGCCTTATACAACAATTTTAAACGTTTTAATTTCATATCTTATTGTTTGTATAGAATCACGAGACCAAGGAAAAGATATCTTCGGAGCCAACAAATTCGCCATCACCGGAACCTTTACAATCCAGCTCGGTGGAAAATATCAATAGGAACATTAAAATTGATAATGAAGCCAACAAGATTTTTAATATCCCAAAAGCAACAAACGATGATAATCCCGAATGCAAAATGCAGTAGTTGGATGGATGGGAAACTTTGAAGTTGTTTTGTAATTTTTCAACTAGCCCTCTGATTTGTAAAATACACACATATTTCACACAATAAATTCCTGAGATTTCTCAGGTGTCACAAATCTATTTTTATTCCTGAAACATCTTTAGAATTAATCATTTAAATTTTTGACAAGCAAACAAGTACGCCTTGCCACATAAACGAGAAATTACAACCGAACAAATAAAATACGAAAATAATTGTTCGTTTTGTAACCAGGAGACCCCCTGCATTATTTTTCTTACCACTGAGAAACTGGAATTTTATTAACCTCGAAGTTCGTTTTGTGGCTCATCTTCGCCTCCATTTTGTTCTTCTGAAGTCGGGTAAAGTTGCGCCGAAAATTGCTTAATTAGGCGACGTCACAAAATGTTCCGCATATAGAATTTATGTCTAGACAGTCCATATGCCGTCTTAGGTCGGAAGAGACGTCAAGAACAAGAGTGATTCTTCGAAGCTATTTTATTCTCTTTGCTTTATTTTATTGCTTTGTCAAATATTAGTTTATAAATTTGTAAATCAATCATTTACCAATCTCATTCAGGGACATTTTTTTCGCTTTCTTTTCTCATCAAAAATGAAAAGGGCCCAAGCATTACCATGTTGCACATTCTTTTATAAGAATCATATACCTTTTAGGTTTGAGCATTTTTCATTTTCTACACAGCATATTAGTTCCAGAACCCTTTAAAACTACCCACAAAAAGTTCTACCGTATTTTTTAATTTTTCAACAAAAAGGAAAATGGTGCGACAATAGAGAAACCTTCGTGAGGTTATACCCCGACAGGTGAATCTGGGTGTAAAAGACAATTTTAGGAACGAAAAAAAAAACAGCTTACGAAAGTAAAACCGTATCATAAAAGAATTCTAAAGTATTGTGTCGTCTTTCGGTTTATCCTGGTGGATAAGAGATTTTGTTAAAAGCCTAACACCGCTTTTCAGACCTTGGCTAAATTTTGTGGCGTAATTGCTTTTGTTACATTTTTCTGCCTCGTTCTGTATGCAACTAAACCGTAGTATTTTTACGAGCGAACGTGTTCCGCTAGAACATTAACTTCCCGTTATTTGCTGCATGTGCGTACTAACGACCAGTTCAAATTACTGGTTATACTCAGTGTCTACAACGGAAGCAAAAAATATTCACAAGGTGAAGCATAATACAAAAAAGCCAATTTTTCACGTTCCATACATTGTGTTTTAAAAAAATAATACAAATATTAAAGTAGATTGAGTGCAGATAAATAAACGTTTAGCAGACTTAATGCACCAATTAATGGTTTTGTTATCTGTATTCAATCTAGCTATTCCATGATAATAAATTACATTTCTTCCGAGATCTTTCACGTAACGAAAACCAGAGATGGTTTGTGTATGCGATGAACGATTTTTATACCATTAAGACAATAATTTACAAATATATTTAGCACAATCATCAAACTATGCTGTCTTTTCTTGCTCGATTGCTAAAAGAAATGTCGAAATTAAAAGTTGTTGTAATGCGATATGTTATTACGTCAAAAGTGGGAAGGGCACATAAATAAACTTTAAAAATAATGTAGCTAGCTAGGTAACACCACTACTTACTTTCTTTAGTTGGTAAAGGATTTTTTTCTTTAGTCTCAGTTTTCTTTAATTTCGTTTTGTCGAAAGATTCAACTTCTTTGACATCTGGTTTACTATCAGCCATTACTGCGATTGAAAGGTTTTGATCACAGAACTAAACGAAAAAATATGATTCCATTGAATAAATAGACTTCTCGCGTAGCTACATTGCGAATATCATACAAATATAAACTTTTCAACCACGATAAAATTTAATACAAACTCACCAAAAGTTTAAAGTTTTACAGAGAATTCCCCACAATCCAATCTCAACAGACACAAGGTAATATAGAGGTGTGAGCCCGATATTTATAGGAAACGCAAAACCATCGGCCATTGTTTTTATGTCGAGTCTGTAAACAACACATTATTTTTGTTTCCAGACTTGAGAGAATGTAAGGTTTGATCACCTTGTTTCTTACTTGATCGATAAAGAAATTCTAATTTAACATCGGCCGGGCCGTTTGAGCCGGCTGATATTTGGCGGGAAACATAACAAATTTTCTTTGTATTTGACCATATATTTTAAAACTAATAAGTTGTCACAGGTCGAGAAATTTTAGTTAAATTTAAAAAGTGCGTAGTGTTATTAGCCATAATGACTATATTTTATTTTTCATTAGCATATTCCAAAAAAACGAAATTTTGCCCCTCCCCTTTTTAGAAAATATTTGACGTTGCGTTTTGTTGGTTACCGTAAAAAAATCCTATGATCACGTAGGACAAAATGGCGGACGAAAAGTTGTGGACTAGAGAGAAAATCAAATCTAAAATAGAAGATAATGAACTCGATCTCAGTTTATGTGGAATATCCAAAGTACCTGTGAAAGATATGGTACATATTTTTTATACTTATAGCATTTGATAAAACAAGAACTAGCTAGCTAGCTAAAAGTATGTGAATTAAAATAAAGCTAAATTAACAAAAACTCAAATATAGCTAGCTATGTGGTAATCAGTAATACGCATTATGTTTTGGGTTTCGCGTTATAAAAAGCAAAGATTTTATGAAAAATTTAGCCCTTATGAAAAGTGAACACCATGATCTCCCTCACATCATAATGAATGCAGACCTGTAATTAAATATTAAACCAGTTCCAGTGCTATATATAACTACTAATCTACGGCACCATAATGTTATGGCGACGTAGTTTTGTGGTTATCACTCTCGTACTTTGTGCGGGAGACCGGGGTTCGATTCCCCTTGACGGCGATTCAATATGGGCAATTGAATATTACCATAACCCAAGCCATGTGAGGGAAATTGGGGAGATGGCGCACTGTGTGGGCCGTTGGATGTTGCAGGGAGTTGTCTAGCAGAGCGCTGACCCTAATTGAGTTTGCGTAGCTCAAAGAGAGCATTAAATACTCCAGGACTCCCCTTCAAAGCCATGGCCCCTTATGGAAATAATAGACAGGGTATATCCCTCGATATTTGTGAAGCTAGCCATGTAAAATATGCACATCTATCTATCTATGTTACAGATATGGAAACAGTTTCGTGTTGAGAAACAGTTTCCATATTTAGAAACTTTTTTGTGTAAAAATAGGAAATAGTTTCTAAATACGGAAACCAATTTCAGTCTTCCACAAGCTAATTTGGATTTCTTCGTTATAATCATTTGACCAATAGAAAGCCCTACCAATAAACTTTAAATATAGCTAGACCTTTTTGAATGTTTACGTTTTTTGTAGTAAACCCTTTCGGCTTTAACAATTGCGTGTCAGGCAAAAAGATGCAGGCGCTAGGTGAAGTGAGGTCGTTTTTAGTCTGTTTCTTTGCACAAAGGTATCATTACGACTTTATATGAATATATGTCAATCAGAAGTTATCCATCTACACTTGATAATAGTTTAAAGCCTCAAAAATGTTTCCGTAGAAAGAAATGGGCTGAAAAGACCTTTCTTCAGCAAGCTTCCTCATTTTTCTGCAGTTGTTAGAGCCAGAAGGGCTTACCACGGAAAATGTAAACATTCAAAAAGGCCTATTATATAGAAATTATGTGTACTTCAGGGCTTGTTACTACTGGAGTTCTAATCAAATTTCCCCTGTATTAAAGATATATTAGCCCTATCCCTCCAGCCAAACAGAAAAACAGTTTCCAAAGTCGGAAACAATTTCTGTTTTACAAAAAAAATCGGGTTTCCAATTCAGAAACTTTTTCTCTTTTTTCGGAGTTTCATAATATGGAACTGTTTCCATACTGTATCAAATTGAACCAAAGTTTAACAAGGTCAGCAGGACTTATATGCACAATCCGAGATAAGGTTAATCACATTCTCCTCAAAATTTCACCAAGGAAAAAAAGAATCAACCATAGCATTTAATTTGTCGTTAAAAAACAGTTTAAAAGTATGTATCTTAAATGTATTAACTATATACATTAAAATTAAGATGCAGGAAACTTCTTCACTGTGTTTACTGTCTTAAACTAAGTCATAAGAGGCTAAGTATTTGGTTTGTTTGCTTAGTTGTCAACATCAAATATATAATTTGTTAGCATCACCTGACTGATTCAGTTTAAAATTTGAAATATGGATCAGAGAATCAGCAAACAACAACAACAGTTAAACTTTCACACTCATGCATAACTGTTTCCTTCTACCTGTGAATCAAAATCCTGGATATAGAGCAAAATGAATTGATTGCTACACATACTTCCTACTTATTATCCAAGCCTTTTCAATATTTTATGCAAAACAAGTGAAAACCAGGGCAGTTTATTGGCCAAAATTGAACTTGAAATGGCAAATAGTAAAAATAAAGAACCAAATATGGTTGTGACTCACAGGTTTTTTGGATTTTTGCAAAAAATTTACCCAACTGACTGGCTCATTTTTGTGATAAGAAATAACACCATGTTTATGTAAAATATATTTTGAATATGACCAAACCAACTTGTTTTTCATGCAAGTGTGAAATTATACTGCAATTGCATTTTGATATTGAGTGAAATTTAGTTGAGTTGTATTAGGGTTTAATTAAAAGACACAGTACCACTTACACTGGGGAAAGCAACTTTGGATTCACAAATTTAAGAGAAACCACTAAACATTTGCTTCTCATTTACATTTTTATAATATCCAGCTTCTACTTGGGATCAGTGTTAAGTGGCAAAGTTTTTTCATCTTTATTTGCACAGGTATGTCATTTCAGGATAAATTAACGAACTGAATTTTAATTTGCACTTTTTCAGTTTAACATAAAAAAGTTCTTAGTATCGAAGATAATAATATATATTTTTTGTCAAAAAAGAGAGAAAGAGTTTTAAGTAAACTATTATAAACAGCTCTGCTCATTTTGTACTATCATTTCCTCAAAATTGTTGAAATTTATCTTAAGAAATTACGTTGTTAGAGGTCTGTTGTCTATTTAAGGAATGCGTACGAGTGAGTTGTTGTTGGCTAGTTCATGCTTTAACATGATAAAACCACAAAAACATGCACGTCTTTACAATAAATATTTAGTTTAAATTTTTGCTTATGAATTGTAATATGATAACTATGATATTTTGAAATGTAAAGTTTGTATTATAAAGATAGGGAAGTAAAAGGATATTGTATGACCATCAAGTTGTTTATGGTGTATAAGACTGTGTAATGTTATTATAACGTTTAATAACTGTTTCATATGTAAATATTATGAAATTATTTGATTTCAAAGTCTCCTTTTTAAAAGGTGTTAGAAATTTTTTGTTACTACTTTAACATATTTGAAATATTTTTCTTGTTTGATGCAAAATAAAAATTATTGATCGTCATATGGTCTAAATTTTTCAGCATAGCATTCATCAACCAGTCATAAATAATTAACCCTGTTTATTTATTTCCACTCAAACATCTGTGTAAAAAGTTCACAATAGAGTCTGTTGAATTGTGTATAAAAGGACTAGTTCACACAAAATGACAAGCAAAGCATACCACTATTGATTACTTGAATAGTTGTACCTTTCGTTTATGTTTTCCCTTCATAATTATGTTAGCATTTACACATAGCATGAAAATTTGATGAATTTGCTATAAAACGTTTAATACCTTAAAGTTATTAAATTCCACAGGTAAAAAAAAACTTTTTTTGCCTGTTTGTAATTTTAAAGCATTTTGATACTTTGAGTTTTAACAATTCATACTAATCATTATATTTTGGGGTCCCTTTAAATTAATTTTAGCACTTTGTAAATTAAGTACTTGTGGTACTTATTTCTTAAATTTTGTGAAGATATACAAAACATTTTCTCCATCTATTATAAACAGAAGTTTTTTTTTAGTTGCCATTTACGAAAATCACAGTACTGGATTTGTCATGTAACAAGATAAATATATTGCCGGTTAGTGTTTTCTTGTTTTTACATAGCTGGTGTAATTTATGATTAAGAAAAGTTTTCTTTCAAATGTTTGTGATGTTAGGATGATCATTCGAACATCATCCACCATTATTATGTTTTTTATTTTACTCCTTTTTTAATTTATAGGACAATTTTACAAAGCTTGTCCAGTTGGTACATCTAGACCTGAGCAAAAATTCACTCACTGAACTGCCAACAGATTTTGGTTCATTAAGTCGTTTAGTTAAGCTGGACTTACTAAATAATCACTTGTCAGAATTACCACTGAGTTTTCGACAGTTCACGCAGTTGAAATGGTTAGACCTAAAAGGGAACCCAATACAAGAAAACTTGCCTTCTGTTGTGGGAGATTGCTTGAAGCCGTTGGAATGTCAACAATGTGCAAAGAATGTGAGTAAAATCTTCATTATTACGTGTGTACACCGCTTAATAATTTTAATATGCCCTTAATCTTCCATGTTGTCCTTGCAATTTACATGTGGTTACTTAATGGATTTATTATTAACATTCGCTGTTGTTGTAATCAAAGCTTGACGTGCTTGGCATCAAATGAAAATTTGCATTCTTTTGTGTTGGCGCTGTTTGCAAAAAATTGTTTCGCAACACCCAGCTTTAAAACTGTTTTATTGCTAATTTGATTTCCCACCCATTGTCTTTGAATTTAATATTAAATTGAAATTATTCGCCACCTGCATATATTACATTGATTTTGTGTTATAATTTATGACGCTGTCTGCACAAAATGTATCAAAAGAAAGTTTTTATTTATCAAAACACAAGGGCCTGACACCTGGTGGATTTGTTTTCTCTCTTAATTTAGATTGTTGGCTATTATCAAAATCTTTACAATGAAAATCTTGAGCGGGAGAAAAAGGCGAAGAAACGTGAACAAAGTAGGGCATTTTGTTGTCATGTTATCCTGTAGCGTTTGCTTGTTAGTGCAAAATTTATATTTATAATCAAACAAGTTAGAACTTGCTGTTCGTGTTATTTTTGTGTTTACTTTTTTTTAAAGGTCGGCTTTTGAAGCAACAAAGAGAAGAAGATAATGTACGACAACGAAGAAAAGAAGAGAAGAAAAGGCGACACGAGGAAAAGAAATTAAATAATGAAATGAAAAACTCGCAAACAAATAACACAGAAGGTATAAAACAATCCTTTCACGTACTGTATTCTTCATTTTTAAAAGTAGTATTATACATCACGCAAAAAACATTTCTATTTTTAGAAATGACTAACAATGAAAAAATGTCGCAGTCAGTTTCACAAGGTTTGTTTGTTTAACACGTTACATGATTTCCTAATAAGCAGAAGTTACTTCGTTACACATTTCCTTAAAAGACTTAATGTTCTTTCCTAAGGAACTATTAAACCCTCGTCATTCATTTGCTATAAGTGGCCTCTCGTCAAAGCCTAATTTTGATAGTTGGTACTACTCCATATATTGCGTCCGTTCGCTGTTGTTTATTGAGGGTTTTTTGGGCTCTTCAAAAGCACTTGCTTTGAAACAAATTATTTTGCGTCATTCTCGCACAAGTTGTTGTGTTTAGAAAAAAACAACACTAAAAAGTTTGAGTCACTTCCTTTCGATAAAATGAGATTTCTCGCTATTTGTGGAAGATTACGTCACAGAAGAAAAAAACGTCTGCCCTGAAGAGTGACTACGTAATCGTAACCTTTGACACTTGATGAGTAAAACTTTATTTGGAAGAAAAACCCATTTGTAAATTTAGACGTTTGGGAGGATGCGATTGAATACTGGACTAATTGTGTTGTTAGCAGTAACATGTCATTTGTCCTGTCACATGTCATGTCACATGTCTGTCAATGTGTGTGAGATAGATTACGTAGGTGTTAGACCAAACTCTCGAATGATTCCTGTTGCTTGTTTAAATATTCACATTCTTTTGTTTTGCTTTGTTTTTATAGAACGTGGCAAAGAATCGAACTGTTTTGGTGTGTTGTGTTACACCGTACTCCTTTTGTTTATCGTTGGAATCATAATGGCGGTCTTATTCAAAGAAAATCTCAATGAACTCAATTCATATATCGACATATTTATTAAACAAGCAAGAACTTATTTAGATCAATTAAAAAAAGCGTTAAATAAATAAATAAATGGAACTAAAGATGTGGAAAAATTTTTAATATGAAAAAAACAAAATTATTCTCTTATTTATTTTTCACAAGATTTATGTGTTTTACCACGTGGAACTTTCTTTGTACCACATAATACATTTGCGATTAATGTTCTTTTAGAAAGAAACTAGACATAATTACTTATGTTGATTATATTTCTGTGTCTAGCAGACACCGTCATTCAATTTAGGTAACAACTTCGCCTCAGATTCTATCGTTGAGATATAAAGAATAACGAATTTAATCTGTTTGCAATGTTTGTTGTGTCAGACTAATCGGATTTCTCTTGTTACAATCTGGCACAGGCTTCCCACTGAGGCTGAAGTCGGATTTTGTCAACTGAATTTTTTCATTTTAGTACTCAGTACTTTTTGTCAGTGCATAAAATATATCCTGTATAATCATCAATGATAAACCCTGAAAATACGCACCCGTTCTTGAAAAGACCTTTTTTGTCAATAAAATAACTCGCTTTCCAAACTGTGTTGTGGTTGGCACAACTAGGGGAAAGATCTGCTTGCTACTTGCTTGGTACCTTGTGTATCTCAATTTATTTTCTTTCTAAAACAAGGGTAGCTAAGACTTTATATACTCCTTAGGAATTGTACCTGTCCACTTTGGGTGGTTTTTACCTAATTTTTGAGCACATATATTTACGTGATTCGTCGTCTAAGGGTTAATGTATGGGATTTTGGGTCACCTAAAATCAACCAAGTTTGTCAGTATTCTAATCTTTTATGTTCGAGGGACTCGGGACCAAGTTGTACACTTCAGATTTATATAAGGAGGAGCCACAGGCTCGAAACAACTTAAACATGCGCTGTTGTTAAAATATCAAATTTCTCTCAGGGATTTTTTATATTTTGTTCAAGCTCCACCTACAGACATTTTGAAACGAAGCTGAAAGCGCAAGATAACACGCGTCCAAGTGATTAGAAGGCTGCCAGTAATATCAGTAACAAGAAAACCGTCCGGTTTGATCACACATTCGTATTGTACACATACTTTATACTTAAATATTGTATTGATTATGTTTACATATCTTGTATCTATGGCAACGTTCTTGTTTATATAGACCTGTTGTATAATTTTTATTTTACTTGAAAATGGGTGTATGACACCCGAAACGTCGTTTTAATTTGTACACATACACATGGATGTCCAAGTTTTAACATAAAATATTGTCAATCGAATTTCTAATGTCTGATGTAAAAACAACAAGAACTGAAGCGGTTTGAACACTCACACAACACTATGATGATAAATAATTAAAATGTATTTATTAAAATATAAAATATACAATGATAAAATTTGGTATAAAAATATTAAGGCACAAACTTAGAGAAAGAGATGATGATAAATTGAATCATATTAAAAGTTGTGACTATTTTTCGATAACTGAGATATGGCTGGAGAGCACACAACTCGAGTCAATTTCGAACATTATAACATTGTCAACATACAGTAAATCAAAACAATCATTTCAAGACAATGAACACCGTCATTTGATGCGAGATTTTTCGAAATTCGAATAGAATATATATATCTACTGGTTTCATTATTTTGTGTATACTATATAAAGCTACACGATAATAAGAAAACAACAAAAAATCGCGCAAAAAAACAATACATAAACAAACTTTTGGTCAATATAGCGCGCTATTTGTGGTGGCTTTGATTTGATACTATTCGCACCCCTTTCAACTTTTCGTTACCACCATGACAGAACGCAGCCCATACCAAATCACACATTTCTACGAATGTGTGAAATTATAGTAGTATATCGGTCATCTGAATGAATGGCCGTTGTGAATAGATATGTTATCAGCGGATGGATTAGTGGCAATATACTTAATTACTTCATTCACTTACGAGCAATTAATTCTAATGATACCTTTCCTTCAAACTTATTGAAAGAGAAGTTTGCTCCCCAGTCCTTTTTAATTGAATGTGGCCAGATCGTCACAGTGAATAAGGTGACATGATTTTCGTGCGTAAAATGATGAGATATATAACTTAAAAAATCAGCTCACCTAAATGTGTGACATAATACAAGCGCCAGCTTGAGGGTGACGTCCAGAGTAAAAGGTGTCGTGAATCTGGTTTGGTGTAGAGCGTGGGAATTTTTGTTTTTATATTATTTTCTTTTTGCTACGACTAAGAATATATCTTACGGCCTTTACGTCATAATGAAGGACTTTCTGTGTCATCTCGCAGTCATAATACCTACAATGCTAGCTTTTTTCTTATGGGAAATAGTTTTGTGTAAGAAAAGGTCACGAGAAATTTGGCATAGATCTGCGAAACGTCGTAGAATTTCTTACGTAAAAAAATAGGTACCCAGAATAACAAACAGACAAGAAATAACCAAGTAAAACTAGCGAATATTTGCTTGTTGATTTGTCCGCAGTGCTCTGTTTGCCACGAGAAGAAAATAATACGTTAACCTTTGGTGTGTATCAACCTTATTTCCAGATTTTTCTACTTGACCATCCCGTCAGCATGTGATAATAGGTACAGAAGAGTCCTGGCGCAGATTGGGACTTTATTAAGATATCTTACAGAACAAAGCTTCAATTTTAGTTTTAACACCCGGGAAACTAATTTGAAAACAGATAAATTAGAAATTCGATATCAATTTTATTCTTGGTCTGTAATCCAAAATCTTCGCCGCCAAATCATGGTGGGCGCAATTTTGTGGTTTCTCCAACCTCGTCACAAGGGCTTGTTAGGTTTTTTTATTGGAACGAACCCTGAACAATACAAAAAGCCTAACAAGCCCTGGGGACGAGGTTGTGGTCCGCACTTCAAAAACGGCGTCATTGGCCTGGATAGAGAGTGCCAAAGCAAAAACCTCGATCCATTATTTTTGCGACGCCGAAAAGGGAAGAGCTTTTGACCTTCACCTTTTTTCTGGGCACATTATCAATATGCAACCCAGCAAAGTTAATTTTCCACTGCTCTCAATCATACCTCAAGTATTCACATTGTGTATATTACCCATTGAGCATTCAAAAAATGAACATGCCTTATTGATCTTTCGGAAAACTCACTTGACGAATACATATTCGTGTATTGGTAACATGTGAAGGTTAATACTGACATGTTTCCTGGCAACAGAAACCTTACCAAACAGGTTTCTTTGCAAATGAAGAGTTGTCATCGTCATGTCAAAGAAATGGATGCGCTTCTTTAAAATAACAATACTGTTTATGCTGGTCTTGTACGTCACAGCGAAGTTTAGTGGGTTCGTCAATATGACATACAAAAGTTGTGGTAATTCGGTAAATCGTCGCTTATTCGAACTCGATGAAAAAGAACTTTATTTAAACATACGTGAGGAATTGTTTTTAAGGAGGTTAGAATCCTTTTCAACACAACTATTGTTACTAAAATTATCATCGAAGGACCAAGACATAGATTTGATAGACGATTCTTATCAGGAGGTTCAAAATCTCATTCAACAGATCAAATTCAAAAACAAAAGGGTGTCATCTGAAGTGACGAAAAAGACTACACCTGCTCCAACTAGAAAAACAACCACAACAACGCAAGAAACTGAAAATTCTCAGCAGGAGGCCATGTACAGCTGTGGCGAATATTATAACGGTAGTATGTATGGTTATCCCCGTTATAAAACGGGTTTTGTTCGAGAAAAATGCAAAAGACCGCAGCTTCATGAGTCGGTCACACTTATCTTGGATCGACCACGATATTCAAAAACTTTAGTTATGTCTCTAAAGAAGATAACTTTGCTGATGTATATTTTAATGGATGAAAAATCAGAAAGCGATGCCTTTTCAAAGAACTTACCCAGTTCAGTAAAAATAATATATGTTTCAAATAGAACAAACTATATTGGAATGATCTTGAACTCGATTTTACATAAAGTTGTGACTCCATATGTCTTGATAACCCCGTTTCTCGGAGCGTTTGATAAAAAAACAGTAGATATTGAGCGTCTTGTTCATGTGCAAGAAATATCAAAAGCTGATATTGTCGGTGCTGCTAGCAAAGATATTGATACTGGAGAATGGGACAGAAGTTGCTACCAAACTATGTTAAAATTGTATACCTTAAAGTACACCAAGGGTTACCGAGTCTCAGAACATGAATGCCTTCGTTGTAACTTTGTTTCCAGTCCTTTCCTTTCCAAAAAGAAATTTTTAGTTGCAATAAAATTCAATTCGAAATTAACTCACGGTATTTATGAAGATTTCTTTTTGCGTATCAACCAATCGAGACATAAAATACTTGTTTGCCCAGATGTAATGTTTTACACATACCAACCAACCGTGTTTGATTATCAATTGAATTATTTTGCAAAAATAAGAGATATTAAAAAGATTGTATATAGCGGTGGTTCCGTAAAATGGTATGGCTGTCGAAAAGGATATTCGCATACATCAAGGAAAAAATGCACCTTTCAAAAAGGTATGGCAGTGCCTCCCTGTTGTTTGGAGAACCTGAAGGATGCGTTGAATTTCGTTTTCGATCAGTGCTACAAGTTCAACATCGCATGTGAATTACAAGAAGGCTCAGTGTTGGGAGCTGTGAAGTTTGGAGGTATATTGCCATGGGAACGTGACGCAGATGTATCGGTATTATCAAAAGATTTTTATTCTTTTCAAAACCTCTCCTTCGCCTTTCAAAAGGCAGGATACGAAGTAGTTATTCATGAAAACACTACCTGCTGTACACAAGACGGTCGTGTTAAAGGTGGAGTGCTACATATTCGAGCTCATGGATGGAGTGTTCAAGTATTTGGTCAAGATGACCTACACAGCTTAGGCGTGAGAACGAGCATACAAACATTAAAGCATTGGTTTCTTCCTGAAAACCCAGGGTTATATGTCCGAAATCGATATGGTTACAGTGTTTATAAGCACGCTGAGCATTGGATGACTGTCAACCGTAAAAGTGGGTGGGAACCTTATGTAGGAGGGGAGTTTTCAACGTGTCCAAAGCCTGGACATCATGGATGTTTAGATAGATGGACAGCAGATGGAGATTTACCATTTTTTGCCTGACATGCTACATCTTATGTAAGACCTTTGTTAAACTTGGTCACTTTTCACGTGACGCGGATTTCATTATCATTTTTGTGGTTTTGTTAATACACTTCATTACTTCATAAACGTGCTAGCGTATATTCAATATTGTTACATTTTACGTTTCTTTTTTAAGTACATAAAGCTCCCAACTCCGTTCCCAGGGCATTTTTCCTTCATGATATATAACGACGGCGTCTTTATTCACGTCCCCCGTGATAACGGCTCAAGACAAGTCACCGAAGAGACTGGCGAGGTGTAAGAAAAGGACGAAAAAATGTTCAGACAAAAACCAACTACAGTAGACTCTCTGTAATTCGAACTCGCAGGGGACCGAAAAAAAAGTTCGCATTAGGGAGAGTTCGAATAAGGGGAAGTTCATAAATTTTTGTGAAAGTTGGAGTGCCTCGTATTTTGTTTTCATAGACTTTTCACTGTGCCGACGTTTTGCTGGAAGAGTCGCCATCTTGTTGATTAATAACAAAAATATATCCTTTGTAGTTTGAAAAGAATCCTAGACCTTCGATTTTGAAATCGAACATGTAAAACCCTGTTTACACTCGATGAAAGATTATAGCAGAGGGAGATAAAATGGCTACTTTACGTAATTCGATCTTTAAAAGTTCGATTTACGGGGTGAAATGATCTAAAGGGACCGGAAATATGGTTCGAAATATAGAGGTATTCGAATTATGGAGGTTCGAATTAGGGGAAGTGAATCATGAGAGTTTGTTAAGGGATTTTGACGGGACCAGAAGATTTGTTCGAATTAAGGAGAGGTTCGAATTAGGGGAAGTCGAATTACAGAGAGTCTACTGTCGTAATTTCTTATTATTTTACTTCGTACAATAAAAAAAACATTATAAGCTGCAATTTTTGTACGACGAATATTTTACACATGTTACAAATTATTTACGCTATCTGAGACAATTTGACATCTACACCGGTAAAACTCTTCGTCTAGTTTTAACGGTTTTAAAGTGTACGCCAGGGTTACTCATGAGAATTGAAGAAGTAAGCGGTATTAAAAAAGCAGTTATTATTAAAGCATTAAGGCTGGTTTTCCTTACAGCTGGATTTCGGCTCGAGCAGAACAAATTCACGAGCTTTTTACCCAAGCATGCGCAATGAATAAAAAGTATTGTTGACTCAACGTAACAACACGCTTCAGAGTTTTTTTAAAAAAAAGAAAACTTGTTCGAATTCCTTGGCGCGTATTTTTTTTATCGAGTTGTCCGACAATAAAATTCAAGGAAATGTAGGCAATTACGCAGAAAAACAGTTCTGAAGAAAACATTCTCGACCCCAGAGCTCTTTGAGATAAACCTCGAAACTTTCGAGGTGTTAATCTCAAAGAGCTCTGGGACGAGAATGTTAGGAACACTTTTTCGTCATTCCTTTGTTCATATTTTTAACTTTTATAGCATGTAACGAAGCATGAGTATCATTTTAACCAAAAAAAAGTAGTAGAAAAACAAATTGGTACCTAAAATTGAAAACCTGTTTCTTTAAGAGGGTTTATGAAGCTGGTACATATGTGTTTCCTAAAGTCTGCTGTGAGTCGCATGCAAGCAACCTTGTCTTCGTTAGAGCCGCGGTATTTTCTGATTCCGAAGATTTCGGGAAGCAAAGTCTTTTTCAGCAAATTACACATTATTATTTAAATATTTGATTGTTCAGTTCTCTGGAATAGTTACTTTTGTGTCAATTCACATCAAATGTTTAAAAAAACAACAAGAAATATAACAAAGGAGATGACATTCGGGGTGCAACAAGGACAACCTCGTCCCCATAGCTTTTGTGTCAGAAAGAGATGCAGAATTTAACGAGGGTGTTAAAATGTAGTAATATTTTTTAGGAAATTTTAAATTTCAGCTGAGAGTGGATGTTGCTTTTTCCCTTTTCTAGCCCCAAATGTTCTTATTTCTGTTCTTCCAAACAGGTTTTGGAAATTAGCTAGAGATTTCGTGTAAAGAAATAGACGTTAGCTTTTTTAAAAACCTTATTCCTTCCCCCACAGCGTAAATTAAATTTTCTAATCCTCTAAAAGCAAAAGTAGATTTATGTAGTATTCAAAATTACGTTTTGTTGGTTTTACAAATTTTGACTATTTTAGAACATATTGAATAGTTTTACAGTGATTGTGAATTTAGTGCAACAAGACCAATATTTGCAAGCGTGATGTGGGTCCTGCTAGCTACATATGTTCAGATGTCACGAAACAAACAAGATTTTGTACCAGAAGGGATACACGTTAGAAGAATTCAACCTCGATCCCAGGGCCTGTAGCGTTTTTTGATATGAGAGGATGAAACGTACGCGTTTCATCTTCATATCAAAAAACGCTACAGGCCCTGGGTTCGAGGTTGAGAAGAATTAAGATTGTTGAAGGGTATGTTTGCTGGGTCTATACCAGAGTATCTTAAATATCAACCAGCGCAGCTGACAGTATCTGTTTCACCTGAGAACGACATGGAAAATTCGAATGATTTGGCTATGATATTTATTAAAGAGCCACCGTCAGAAACATGGACAATTACGCACTTTAAAAAGCAGAAGGGTCGTCTTCCAGCAAGCAAGACTTCAATTACATGTCTTTGTTGAATGTTTGTATGTACCAAAAGTTTGCAATCAAATCGAAATTTCGGATTTGCCCCCAAAAAAGTTGTTTAATGAAAATTCCAAATTTATATTTGATAGGAAAAAAAATTCTCATTCAAGCTAGCTAGGCTTAGCTTAAAGTAAAGAACATGAAGCACTTCTATAGCTAGCTAACTAGGTATAAATAATATTTTTAAAAACCACTTTTAACTTTTTGTAATTTTTTTTGTTAATTTTCTGTTCTGTTTACAAACATTGATACCTAGCTGGGTTTTTTGTACATATATATAGTAAAGATAAGTTATTATCTGTCATTTTAGAAAAAGAGGATGAAAAAGAGAGGATTTTTATTTAAATTTTATAGTTTTTATATATATAGGTAGCTAGCTAGGTTGGTTGTACCTTCCTCCAAGGTTGTAGCCATCACTAGCTGTTTTCTATTACAGAAAGAAAACATGTACAAAGAGTAAAATGCTCTATTGAAATCAACGTGTTTCTTTCTACCTCTCTCCCAACCAATACTTCTAATATTAAGGCCTAGGTTCAGCTATACCTTTGGGTCTTTACCAAACCAACATCTGACAAGTGGGGGAAAAGCAAAACAGCTTGTCCAAAAGATAAGACGGCTGCACAAAATAAATCGTTCTGTTAATATTTACAGTGCTAGTGTTCTGTTAATATTTACAGTACAGATCATGATACAGGTTAAATATTATAATTTGTGTCGTGAATTTATAGATAAAACTGATTCAGAACGACAATATTCTTCGAAAACAATATTATGAAGAGAAATTTTTGACCCGCATAAAGAAAAAATCACGAAAAAATAACCCGATTGCCGGTAAATATTTTTAACTCACCAACTATCAACTCACAACTCGCAACTCACGACTGTAAGATTTCCTAGACTCCGTCAACGTAGTCAGGCCTACTGAGCAGAAATTGCAATTTGTACCCACCAGATTAGCTAAAAATGCACGCCGGATTTTATAACTTTAGAATAAAAAAAATGCAAATATGCCAATAAATATGAAGAAACAGCAACCTATTAATATTCTAAACATGGAGGTAGAAATAAAGGTTTTTCTGTTTTCTACTTCCATGTTCTGAATTAGATCTCATGTTTACCGCCGCCCCTCATTCAATACGCCCCTGGTCTTAATTCCGGTATTCGCACCTTATGTGATCTGCAAGAAAATTGAACTGCAAACGAGTGTGCAAACCAGTTGTTTCTGCACTTCAGCATTTTAGCGCCTTTTTTATTTCTGTTCTGATAGCGCGCAAGTAGTTTTCGCGCTTTCTGCATGCAGAAGGTTCTTATTTCGCAATGTTTAATGGTAGCTCAAAACGTGGAGAAATGATAATCATAAACTTTCTGTTCCGGTTTCGAAAAAAAAAACAATAAATATTTCAATAATTAATGTTCTAAAACGCAGGTTCTAAAATTATTGTTCAATAGCGAATTCGCTTTTGTATTTTAACAATTATGATATTGTAAACAAACCAATTAGTAGTCTCTAGAAGTTTTTATTATTTATGAATATTTATACAGGATAGAGCCACTTTATGGTTGGAAACACTGTTATCAATTTTGTCCTGTGTTCTAAACAAGTTCCCTCACATGGCATGGGTTGACCCGTAGCTGTGGCTAAGACACTTGTTAAACATTCACGCGCCGTGGACCGAACCACGGACCTTGTGATAACGAAGAGAACTCCATAACCACAAGGCCACGCGATACTTTATAGTTTTATAGTTTTATATTTTGTATATTTTTTTTAATATCTAAAACTTTCAAATCGTTTCATTTTTTGTCTCTAAGGTAAAATTTATAAATCAATTTATAGAGTAATATAGGTTACTAATATTTTATTTCAACCTTGCACGTCTTTCAATCCAACTGCTTTTGGATTTTTACACCTTTACTCTTGACCTAGCCTACAACATTATCCAAAATCGCGGATTGATTTATGAAACTGTATCGATATTTTCTTGTTGTAAAGTGGGTACGAAAGGGAAACCTAATCTCCAGGCTTTTTGCTTTTAGCTAAAGGTGAGGTATGGGTACAAAGCTTTCGAAACTAAAATAAGTTAATGCAAAATAGTATGTTACCTATACTACCCAGGGTCTTTTTGCATTCCCTACTTCTTATCTTATCAACAACAAAACCTTTGAATATAATAAATTGTAGTATAGCCCTCGACAAAGTATTCTTGCTGTGTTTTTTGAATTATACTCAAAAAGAACAAGAAGTATTTGGTGGCAAACAAACTACAATAGATTGTGATTTTGGCGGGTAAAGTTCATTAGATCGATCGAGTAGTCTGGTTTTGAATATATTGTTCATAAATAGGGTCCAGGCTTTTTTTTTACAACTTATATGTACAGTGGTTTAGAGGATGCTCTCATTCCTGCTTTGTTAAACTTCGTGGAAAGTGTTCTTAATATTTGAACTAACTTGGTGAGTGTACACCGTTTTGCTATTATGGATTTTGTTTTTATAGACTGATGCAAATATGCTATTTATTTATGTATGTTAATTATTTTTTTAGTTTAAACTTACTCAACTAAATCAAAATGAGTGACGTTCCAGTATCAAACGTTGAAAAAGTCGAGAAAACCCCCAAAACAGGAGAATCGGCCAAAGGAAACAGTCCAGCTAAAGAAGGTACGTAAAATGTGAGAAAAAAGTAATCCTAAGTTTATTGACAATTAGCTAGATATATAAGTTTTAGTTTCGTCAAAGATGTAGTTTCGTCAAAGATGTATTTTTATTCCATTCTCTGTTCCGACCTTGAGGAATCCTGCTGTTATTTTAATCTTTTTATTTTCAGGTACCACGGAAGGAAAGGAAGCTCCTACCGAAGAAACAAAGTAAATGTAAATAAAAGATTTGAAGCAACAAGAAGAATGTAAATTTTGTAAATCACGTCTTTTTACTTCAAAGTTTTCTTTACTTCGCTCACTAGCTTAACCAGGAGGTGCCAGGAGACCCAGCATAATTTTTCTTACCACCAGAAAATCGGAATACTAAAGGTGGGAAAAATTACGCTGGATCTCAAACGATTTTTCTGCGGTCAGAATACTGCCGCGCTTTTTGATTGGTTAATTCTATTGTTCTCTGCTCACGTGGTCAATATCGGGAAATCTTTTGTTTTAACGCGAATGGCCTCACTCACTGGAATAAAAATAAATTCTTGTATTATTTAAAAGGGTAAGATGTGACCACGCCGATTTTGTGCTCATTGGGATTTGCTATGAGGTGGATTCGAATTTTAGGGATTTGCTTTGAGATTTGTTTGTGTCTAAGCTTTTGTTTGAGAGAAACTGAATTTTACATCCTCAAAGAAAGCTTAGTTAACTAGGCTATCACTAGCTACTTAATCAAAATGACGCAAACCCAAAACAGGACATCAAGAGAATTTTGGTAAGAAACATGTCGCATAAATCGAATGGGAAGAGTCTAATTTTAGTCTTGAACGAAAAAACTTTCACCATGCAGCATTAAAGGAGAGGCGAACAGTCGCGGCACGGCTGCTGATTGAAAATTCATGATACCAAAGATAATTTCAAAGACCAGATCCGCTGGTCTGGAATCGCCCGTAAAATCTTGACAATTGTTAAGTTTTGGTAATATTTAGTTATCATCAAATCAAGTGAAAAATGGCTATAAACAAAAAAGATTTGCTGTTCTTATATTAAAGGGGTAATAAATTAAAGCTGCTTGTTTAAAAAAGGTGAATTTATGGCTTAAAACTTTGCAGCACAACAACACGTTATTATACGCACATTATACCCAGAACATCTTACTTTTATCTTCATT
Organism: Hydractinia echinata; assembly: GCA_030067915.1. Taxonomy (NCBI): domain Eukaryota; kingdom Metazoa; phylum Cnidaria; class Hydrozoa; order Anthoathecata; family Hydractiniidae; genus Hydractinia; species Hydractinia echinata. The sequence continues at coordinate 930,543 of JASGCC010000087.1, forward strand.
TTACTTTTATCCTTGAATGCTGAATCATTTTATGGTTCAGTATGTTTACACATTTGCCAAACAGGTGGTTATATTCAGAAACAATATTAGATCTTTCTCTTTATTGTGATTGCCACGCTTCGATGATCACACTGTTTTATTAAAAATAATACACAAGTTAAAGATCAAAATAGCAAAAATGCTATTAGTTGAATAAGACGACGAAAATATTTTTATTTTTATTACTGAACTTAGTAATCTAATTCATGAGTAAAGATGAAGAAAATAATAAAGATTTGTAAACAAAGCTGAAACCGCCATATTGCGCGTTCGATTTGTTGTTGAATGTTTCCGGTCTGTGTATTTATCAAATTTGGCGCCATCTCATCACAACACACTTCATCGTTCGAAGTTGGATGTATGTTGTGAAAAAGCGAACTAAATTACGAAAAAAATATTATTATTGGCTGTGACAGATGTTTATAAAGTTCCAAGAAGTATTAACGAAGGTTATAAAATGCTGGCACTACGATTGTATGTAAAATATTCTTGGTTATCTAGAGTTAAAGATCTTATTTTTAATGTTTATTGGTAAGTACATCTCAAACTTGCTTCTTTTTTCCCCACACAGCCATAAAAACTTTGTAAAAATGTTGCTAGGAAGGAATATGGATATTTATGAAACATAGTTATTTGTGTGTCGTTATAGTAGGTATTTTATTAGATTTTGGGATTTAGACGTTCCTTAGTTTTTGCTACCTCGCTTAAAATTTATTTTGTGGCTGCCACAAAAAAGTTTTTTGTTCGCCTCTCCTTTAAAGGGGCTACGAACCGGTTAAAATGCTCACATTCCGTATATCCGCGCACATATTAAAAATCCGGCAAAGGCGTTTTGCGCAATGAACAGACCAGCGCACTTTGCTCGCTGATTCAATATTTTTTTTCGAAAAGTATATATTACAAAGAAATATTTCAGCGAGACTCATTCTGGATGAAAACATGACCAAGGCTGGAGAAGATAAAAATTCTAGATATATCTATATGTTCGCCATCAGCTCGACTTTCGTCTAAGTCACTAAAGTCGAAATCCAACAGCCGTTCCGTAGCCCCTTTAACATCGTCTTGTGCATTTATGCTCAAAATAATAATTTTGAATGAATTTCCTGGTTACCTCCCCTCAGTGGCTTCCTCAGAAAGCTTATTTCTTTTATTTGCTATAAGGCAACCTCGTGCCTAATTCCTCGGTTTTTGATATCCTTGATAGCGTAAGAAGTAGCAGAAAGCGGACGTCGTTTTACCATCCCAATTTACAATAACACTCAAGCCTGGTTCAGACTGACTTGCGTTGCGTTTGCGGCAGTGGAGTACGCATGCGCACTTGTTCAAGTTTCAAGAATGCCGCAAGCCATTCACATTGGCGCAAGGATTTTGTTAAAGTTAGCGACATGGCCGAAGACGAAGCTGTAATTTTTTTACGTTTGTTACTTTTAAAACGAAGTTACAGAAGAAAATTAAACACAAAGAAAAAGAGATGGGCTTGGATTAGAGAGATCTACAAATCTAGAGAGCAGCATGGATTATATCATAATCTCGTTCAAGAAATGGCTTTAGGAGATCGTGAATCTTATTTCAAGTGAGTAATTTTCATGTTTATAATTTCAAAATGTTTCTTTTGTAAAAGCTTGGTACTGTTTTTATTAGTTTAAAAAATATGTAAACTATAATTTTAACATTTTCTATTTCATCAGGTTTATGAGGATGTCACCAGAGTCTTTTCAATACGTGTTGAGTGTTATTGGACCTGTGATATCAAAAGATGATACAAACTTTCGTAAATCAACCTCAGCGTCAGAAGGACTCTGTCTTGCATTGCACTATCTTGCCTATGGAGGTAGTCAACAATCCTTAACTTTCTCATTTCGTATCGCAAAATCGACAATTAGTGGTTCAGCAAGATTGACGCAACGATGCAAGATATCAAAATGTATTGATATTCTTGCGTCAATCTTGCGACACTCTTGAGGCGCTATTTTCAAAACTGTTCACAACCGCAACGCAGTCGCAACGCAACGCAACCGAGCCCAAGCAGCAACCTCATCCCCAGGGCTCTTCAACTCCTATAATATTTTTATAGTAGAGGCCTGGGGACAAAGGTGCGTCCCCAAGGCACTCAATCTCGCACGGCAAGGTTGCCTCTGTGCCCTTTACGTGATATAATTTGCGGCCCTCATCCCCACGATTACAGCACTAGGAAGAATCTATCGTCAAAAGCCAATACTGTCCTTGTAAAAAAGCATTCCAGAATCGGATAAAATATATTACATCGGGTTTTAATTTAATTATTGTTACAATTTATACGATGGCCCCTATGGCCCACTTCTGTTTTTAACAAAACACTTCTCTTCTTTAGTGAAAACACTTCTGTTCTGATCTTCGATAACTTGACTTCGGTTCGAAACACTGCTCTTCCATGAACTCAGAAAATTCCTGGACTCAACTCTTGTAATTCCGTAACATTGATTGAGCTGGATTTTGTTGGCTCGCGAGACATACCGGCTCCTAGCCATTTGTTTGCGTCTAAGCTTTTGCTTAAGAGAAACTGGCTTTGATATCCTCGAAGAAAGCTTAGTTAACTAGGCTAACCGGCTCCCGACCATGAAAAATGGGTTTGTGAAGAATATCATAGCGCAACCTCAGGTAGATATATTCATTTTCTTGTCTTGTGGGTAAGGTTAGAAAAACTGGAGAGCCTCGGGACGAAGAAATATATGATCATGCCATAGTCTTTATTAATCCCTGTTCTTATATTCTGAAAGAAGACAACTTTTAAAAAAGCGATATATTCCGTTGGTACATATTATTCTGTTATCAGCGGAACACACTTCGAACAATTGCCATTCTGCCTGTTTGATTCAGATTATGTCGTCGCCAATTTTTTCGCATTTACGATGGAACCACTAAGATTGCATAGTGACATATGCATATCCTTTGTAGTGCCAAGGTAGCTTACAACCGCAGTAGGTTGACGTGGACATGACTTTGTGCTTGCAATACACTTTACTCTTTGCATTGAGGGAAGTCCAAAAACAAACCTGTTTCTAAACACTTTAAAAAGAGCTTCAGGACGTATTTTAACGTGTTCTATAGAAACCATTTTCAATATATAGTTTAAAAATGCGACTGCAAATAAGTCACACAATCAACATCTTTGTTTTGGTGTAGACAGGGGACCGCATTATTTAGAAGAACGTTGCTATCGCAGTCCGTTAACTACATATCTGCATTTTAATGTGATCCTCACACATTACTCTGCACAACTGCTGAAATGCGCAAGTCATGAAATGAAACAAAAGAAATATAAACTCTGTTCCACGTGCTTAGTAGAAATATTATTCTCGCCAGCGGAACTACACAACATTTAATAATTTCTGACCCCCGGACACCCGAGGTTGCGAAAATTAGGTAGTGGAAACAGCATGTGGTCCGTGGATAATTTATGCGCGTTACATAGTAAGTAATAACTCTCCAAAATATTTATGCGTATATTAGTGGACCACAAACACATTATGATGTTCTGTTTAAGGTATTCCTTTTTAGTTTGCTTGATGGACACTACCCTGATTTCGAGGACTATAGCAGTCATTTTGTCATTTATTGTGTCTATTTATTGATAAATAACTAAGACTAACTATACTCTGCTACTGAGCTAAATTGATTTGCGATAATGCAAAATTGCGGATCAAATTTCAAACTTAGTTATGAAGAGAAATCCCGAGATACATGCAGAGAAAGGAATTTTTTCTTATTTCAATCCCTGGTACTAAGATAAAAGAAACAACAAGGTTGAGAAAGTTTCCATGCAAATCGAATCGTCATCTTTAATAAGAGTTCCCATGCAAAGCGACAAACATCAAAGTAAACTTGATGTCATTGTATTGCTCGCCAGCAAAAGGATCGAAAAGTGCCGGTTGTCTCTTTCTTATATCGGGAACATGTTCGTCTTGTCGTCCCGGAGTGTCAGAAAGATACAAGATGCGCTGGGAAGGAGGTAGACTGTATTTCTTTTTAACTCAACTTTCCCATTTTCTATAAAGTTGCGCACAAATACGTTCGTAATTCTTTAACGATTATGAGCTCCAATATACTTCCTTAAATTTCTCTGAAATTGTTTAGTTAATGATAACCTCGTCCCAAGGGGTTCTTGCCTTTTCGACATCAATAGCGGTTTTGACATCAGCCAAAAACCCTGGGGGCGAGGATGTAGTTAATGGATGGTCTGATCCATGGTCTAATTTTTGTGTCGATCAATCAGAGATGAGTGGTAAAGCTTGGTTTCCACCTAGCGGTAACTAGCGCTAACGAGCGGTAACTTTTTTTGAGCGGTAACTAGCGGTAACTTCAGTTTCCACTAAAGAAAAAGTTACCGCTTATTTTTTTATCGCTAGTTACCGCTCATTAGCGCTAGTTAGCGCTAGATGGAAACCAAGCTTTAAAGGAAGAAATTTTTGCGATTTCTGGCTTAATGATTTCCGTGAAAGTTAATTTTCGCAAAAAATCATTGACATGATCATTCGCGAATGTTATTTCTCGCAAACAATTTTAAAAAGTTATTTCTCTTGATTTCGCTATTTTTTGGACTTGCGAACGTCTCTTCCATCGAAGAAATGGGAAATAATAGATTTTTTTCTGAAAAGGATTTTTCGTTTCAATACGGCTAATATTTCTACACGAAAAAAATAGTCACTGCTTAGTACGAATTAAATATATATAACAATTTTCGCTTTTTTAGTGTTACAAGAGTACAAGATAAAAAATATTAATAAATATTAATAAAATTTATAAATAAAATTCATGTATAAAAAAGTGAAATAAAAGAAATTTTTATAAATTAAATGAAAAATGATTACAGATTTTAATATTTTTGGGAAAATATATTTACAGAAAGGTTTGATTTAGGTCAAAGGCAAAATATTGGACCAGAAATCTCGTCGGATTCATGTTAGCATTTATACTATTATACTATTTATACTATTATTTTATACTTTTATACTATCAGTTATTTATTACCAACATAAATACTAGTCTCGATGATAGTCTCGATTGAAAAAGGCGAAAGTTTCTTATGCCAATACAAAGCAATACTTTTTGCGATATGATTAAAAGTGCGAAAGAAATTCTCTCACTAAAATGACAAGGTATAACTATGCTTAGCTACTAAGGCAAAATACTGGCTCTATAGTGACCCTGATTCACGTCTTTTACGTGTTCGTTTATATCTCGATGTCGGTCATTATCTTTTCTCATATGACGAAATCTGGCATCGGTATACTTTCTAATCTGCTTCAATCTTCTGATCTTGGATTCATGATCCTCAATCTGCTTGTCAACTCTTCGCTGTTCAAAATCATTTTTCCTCTCCTCTTGACTTCTTGCCTAGGTAAAAAGAAACAAAAATCGTTACGACAAGGTAAACGAAAAACATCATTCTTAGTTACATCATTTTTTTCTATCATCTTAGATTCAAGTGACGCACATTTCGGTGACTGGTCATGCTCTCATACAATTCAGTTATTTATAAATAAATAAATTACTGCTATAAATATGTAGCCTACTGATGTGTATGTGTGTTTGTCAAAGTAAAACAAAACAAGTAGAAAATAGAAAGCAAGTAGGCACATAAAAATTATTGTTTGTTTGTTTTATTTTCAGATACAGTGAATTTTTAAAGGAAATGAAAACGTGAAACCATTCTTTTATGGTCCATCGGTTCTTTAAGTTTAGCTAATTTCTTTGGCGTGAAACCCTGGGTAAGAAAAAGTTTGAAGATTGGTTAAATGAAACCCTTTTTTTCGGTCTCGTGTAGGTTCCACCGGGTGTCTGTAATTATGAGTGTAAATTATGTCCACTTACATTTACACGTTCACCTTTGTCAACCCATTGTTCCTGCGCTCTTTTCTTCTTCATATCGTCATAAACCTTCCTTCTGTCTTTTAACGCATCAATTCTTTCATATTTCTTTTGTTGGTTCTTCAACTCTCTTTGAGTTTCGTACTTTCGTTGTTCTTCCTGTTTTCTTTGTTTGATTTTCGCCTTCGAAGCATCTTTTTCAATAGTTATCTTCACTTTTGTGTACCCTTTTCTCTCTTGACCGTTGTGATGATATCTACAACAATACATATATTAGTTCGCAGTTAGTCAAGAATACTGTCCACTAGTCACTAAGAAGGAGCTTTAAAGTTTAGTTTTAAGCAGAGTTAAAGAATTCAGCAAGTTTGAAATACGTCTTTAAAAACTTAATAACTTAACTTAAATAATACAGTTCGGGCGCTCACTAAGCACATTTCAATTTTATTTACCATAAATTGAATTACTACACGACGATGTACAGTTACATACCTTGGTTGTTCTTCTCTTTCTCCAAACTGCACACTCCTATCCTGTCTTGCAATTTGCTCTTTCAGGTCACGCAATTCTCGCTTGGTTTTTAATACCTCAATCCTATCTTTGTCTTTATATGAAGCATTTACAGGTGAATGGGAGTTGTTTGTTTTTTTAGGAAACTTATCAACCACCCGGTGAGCTATAATATCGTGATGCTTGTAACCAGAATTGTCACTTCTTCCAGGTGTCCAGTTCGATGATCTCTGCTGTATCAAGCGCCGATCTATATTAAATATACATACAAATACACCGACCCTAAATACTCAATTCGTGACGCGAGACTATATATAATTCCCAATTACTTTAACTTCCAATAATCTCAACATTCTTTACAACAAGTTTACAAGAGCACGGTTTACCTGTTTTAACTGGAAATGGAACTCCGTCAGCCGTTTGATATTCTTCAGCTGTAGGCACACTTTGTTTACTCTTGTAACGGCCCGTATAAGGTGCTGTTTCCCTTGTAATAGGACGTCCTACCCAATGTTTTTTTGATCTTTCAACAACATTACTTCCCACTGTTGCAGATCTGTATCTCCTTCTTGGTGTGTTTTCTAGTCTTTTTTTGTTCGTTTTCCACGACGGTGGGTGCGGCTCAAAATAGGACTCTAGAAAATCATGTTACACTTTTACAATCGGTTGAGAAATAAGAATAAGAAACAACAGTTTGTATATTCCATATTGCGACCGAAATAACAGTAAAGCGAAATTAATTACACAAGTGAGTTGTCATAGCAGCCGGAAGAGAAATTTCACATTTCTTGTCAATATTGACAAATTTTTTTTAACTGAGCGTACACTGTGCAATTTGGATTTTTAACTAATTAAACAAAAAATAATATTAAAATCATTTGCTAACATGAACCATTAGAACTTCGATTCACTTCACTAACCTCTTAGTTCTTTGGGTTCAGCACTCCTACTGCGAACATGTCTGCCAATAACACCATCCTCAAATGAAGATGGTATAGAAGCCAGTAACTTCTCACGCGACGCAGTTCGTTGTCTGATCTTCTTTACTTTATCATATGTTTCAACAGCACTTTCATAGCCATCAGTAAAACCATTCTCATAGATATAATCACCACGCTTTTCTTCTTGTGCCATTGCCAATAGTTTTTGTTGATATAAAAACTCTAAAATAAAATGCATGCAATCCCTGATTTCAAATTTCAAATTCTTATTTCAAAAACAAAACACTACCCGGAGATGGTATAGTGGTAGCGCTGTTGACTTGTAAGCATAAGGTTGCAGGTTCGAGTCTTCACTCCAGCGCACTGTATATTGGTCAGCCCGTTTGGAGCCATCTACTGAACGCCAATTGGCTTGTTTGGCAGGCAAGCAAGTTAGAGCAAATGCTATACGTGTCTCTTGCGCTAATGTAACATAGTTACGGTCTGAGTGGAGGAAGAGCCATCCGTTAGGATGGAAACCCAAGGACGTTAAAACTTCCCGTTAATTACTTGCGCGTAAGAAAAACACGTGAGATTCTACACACAGTTAACACGCACAATATAAGATTGATGTATTAAATAACAACAACAAAAGATTTATACCTTCTTGTTCTTTCATATTTAAACTAGCCAGTAATTCTTCACTTTCTTTTAACTGTCTATCTAAACGAAAAATAAGGCGTAAACAACTGGTTTCTATGACAACGAAAAATAAGGCATAAACACCTGGTTTCTATGACAAACAAATAAACAAAACCATACAAAATTGTTTTCAGTAAAGATATACACTTGCAAAGAGTTCTTTCCATACAAGTGTAGAAAATAAAATCACATCAACAGATATATCACGACAAGATTTACTGTCATACAAGAAAGAATTGATAGAGTATTTACAGAATTACCATCTCAAAATTCAACAGTACATAAACCAACCTATTTTCTCTTTTAAGTAATTTCTTGCATTTCTATCATGTTTTTCATCATCAGTGCCATCCTCATCTTCCTCTTTGTGAGAATACTTTCTCGAATGGCGTTTTCTTTGTTTCTTTTTTCTTGACGACGAAGTAACCTTTTCATCAATACCCCTCACAATTTTTTTGTACACATCAAGTGATATGTGTACTGCAGCTGCAAGAGGTACTCTTTTTATTTCTCCATTGAATAATTCAACTTCAAGTAACTTGTCAAAACCAGTATCGTCGTCATCTAAAGTACAAAAATACAAAAAAATTACTATATATAAGAAAATCTAAAGTTGTGCCTGAAATTATTGTTGTCTCATTTACAACATGTGCTAGGGAGATGATATGATATATATAGCAGTCGGTAGTTCAAACGCTAAGCAAGCATGATATCATGGGTTAAAGTTCCACTTAATACATCATACTTGCAACATATGGAAAGCCAATATGCAAGTTTAGTTATTATAGTAACAAAGTTTGCTAAAATTCCTATTAATACACTTCCCATTAAGGTTATAAATTTAGAGGGATTCTGTGGTTTTTAATCAAACTTACAAAGGTACGAGTGACACAAAATGACTAATTAATCTATAATAAAGTTTTACACCTGCAAAATTTTAATTTAAATTTCGGTTTTGTACTAGGGAAATACCATAGAAGTTATATCATATAAATTTTCAAAACAAAAACAAAACTCCTAAAAAGTATTACCAAATAAATATTCCTTCTTTAAAACAGTTGCTGGAGTAAACTTTTTCTTTTTGGAAGATAAATTCACCAAAACTTTATCTCCAGAGTAAATTCTATGTTGTTTCGCTTCATCATAGAATACTATGTCGTTTAACGGGCATTTCTGTTGGAGTTGAAACTTGATATCTTTTGAAGATTGAAACAGAACTACAACTTGCTCTATTGAAAGCATCTAAAACAATTTGGATTATATTCTATTATCAGTACAGTTAAACAGGATTAAAATGAAAATGAAAATTAAAGCATGTGTGTGCATGGTAAAATAATACATATAACAAAGGTTTACATTTTTTAAACTTACTCTTCAACTCATTACATAAAATATCAAATATCACTTCTTACCAGTTTAACTATTGTTCCTTTGTAATAATAACCACTGCTTTTCCTTTTCGCCAAAACCACTTTACCAAGATAATTATTGCCATGATCAAGATCGGTTCTTTCTGTATCACTTTCACTTTCACTTGAGTAATCACTAGCAGAGGATGAATCACTACTAGAACCTGAAGAATCACCTCTGTACGTCTTTCTAAAGGGGTAAATTTGTTGAGACTTGCACTTATTGTGACTACCACTTGTGAGCAAATGCAATGAACCATTAGTGTTTAATGCCAGCTTTTCCCAAAACTGCACAACAGAGTCATCGATGTTACCATTATTTACATATATTGAATGGATAGGTCGTCCCTGAGATAATTCAGTTATACATTTCAAAACTACAGAAGGCTTTTGATTTGGCAAACCATCTGTAAATATGACAATAGCATCTGAATTATCATCGCTATAGGCTGTGACCAATGCAGACAAAGTATTTGTTGAGGCTTCACAGGTAAGTCCATGAATCCAAGTGGCTGCTAAAGCAAGGTTTTCTTTAGAACATGAAACCATAGAATTTGAAAACACTTGACTTGAGTTGGAAAATGAAATGACATTAAAACTTCCATGTTCTTGTCTATATAATGTGTTGTGGATTAGCATCATGGCAGCTTCTTTAATTATGCCAAATGTTTTGTACATGGAACCTGATGCATCAATTATGATTGAAATGTTTCTTTCCTTTATGCTTTTTGATATGTCAGTGACATCTCGATGCAGGCTTGCCATGTCTGCAACAGTCTAAATAACAATGGACATTGCTTGTAGTTTAGAGGGTAGCTTATCGAAAAGTCTAATTCGTGTGGATGCAAGTTGTCTTGTACGGTCACTTTTAAAATTGCGATGTAAAGTTTTTCTTAAGATTCGTGAATAGAAATACACAAATGTTATCCATGAATTTATTTTCAAAATAAATTCACAAAACAATTACATTAACTATGTTTGGCTTTAGTAGGCTGTTAATCTCAAGGAAAAACTACTAATATTAAAGAAACCAGTTTTTTTCATTAAAAATAGCAAAATATTCTTGACATTAACCCAAACTAATAATTTAGTTAAATATTTTAATACTTTAAAGAAAAATTATAACTGCCATAATTCCCCATTTTTTATGTTACCATATAATAGATTAACAATTAATCGTACTTCCCACATTATATGACAGTTAATACAGATCTATTTTTCAAAATTTGATTTCTAAGTTAACTAATTAATATTTAAAAAAAGGAATCTTCTTGCTGTGTTTTCCATTATGCTGTGACTGTGGTACAGTTGGTTAAATAATTGATTTTCACATTATGCTGCAATTGCAGTTCATAGAAATAGTTCAATTTTTGAATTATCATCACGAAACTCTGTTTCCTTCTGAACTCACTCCTATATTATTATTTCCATTAAAAAAGTTTTCACCAATTTTTTTTTGTAGGCTATCATCTCCATTATGAACAAGGGTTTAAACAAAAGCAGGCATAAGCTGTGCAGTCAAGGTTACAATCTGGAAAAAAGAACCATAACATGGAGTGTTAACGAGTCATTATTATTATTCTGGGACAACCCTGTGGTACTTTTGCAGCACCATACACCAAATAGTTAATTTGACTTTTGGTCATCATAATTGAACTACTAAATCTATGGCAAGTGGAGCACATGCATGATTTAGATGTTTGAGGCTAAACAAAGGATAATAAAAACTTGTCATGTTTTTCATAATGGCAAAATGACTGGGTGTAATAAATATTTATACATATCTTTTCATATTGAACTTTCCAGCTACATGCTAGCTGGTGACAAAATATTTTCTATAATAAAGACTCTCTTTGCTGGTTTAGTATAGATAGTTATAGGATCATTTCTAGGAAAATTTTTATTGTGATGACCTTAACTCTTTGTCATTTCATTTTTACATTTATAGCTTTTACGTTTTTATTTACTTTTCTGTACAAACTTGTTTGTTTTTATCCAGCAAAAAATTAAAAATGACAGATGTAGAGTAAATGTGATTGTCCAATTCATCAAAATGTCAATCATCACAGTGATAATGCTTAAATTAATTTCCGAAGAGAATGTTTGTCAATTCCAACACGAATGCCTAACATTATACACTGCTTCGTCTAGGATAGACTAAACTTTCAAGTCGTAATGATTAAGAGACAATTACATTTTTCAAGTTTATAGGGTTCTAAGATACAGCATTGGCTGCTACTAACTACTACACTACTAATACCGCGTTATTCTTGTCCCACATGGAGTTTAGAAAATAAATAAGGTTATTTTCGGTTGAGCAAAGCGAATTAGAAAATAATTCAAGTTTATAGGGTTCTAAGATACAGCATTAGCTGCTACAATTTTTGAAATATGATACGTTACTACAAAGAAGCGTATCTTATCAAAGAAAGGAATTTGTTACTTAATTTGTTACTTAATAATGTCTGATGTTATGCATTTAGTTTATCTTAATCCTTTTGTTAAAATCACTTTTACACACTAAATTTGTATATAACCCATTTTATTAAATTATTTGTATAAAATTTATATATTTTATTTTACTTGCGCTGATTTTAAAATAAATTGAAATACTGCTGTTTTAACGCAATGAGTTTTTTTTATTACTTGAATTTTTAAGTACATAAAAAGCACTTATATTCAGGATATCTTTCGTCTTCTATAACCTGAGCCTTGTAATTTACAGAATAGACAACTTAAACAATGCAATGAGAAAATTTGTGCATGGTGGGGCATGGCATTTTAATCATTTATTGAATAAACAAATCTCTATTATTATGAAACTAGACAATTGCAGAATATTTTTAAGAAAAAGATTTCCATTGCCACATGTGCTCTACTCTCCTAATACTCTCTTTGTTAATTCACTTCACTAAGTTTTCTCAATGACGCATCTGCTCTTTGAGCAATAGAAAAAACGGCAATGTTTAAAGCAGCCATTAGCTACATTTTTCTGTTTCAGCAGGATTCATTTTTTTGTTTAACCTGGCATAAATATTCCTCCCATTTACTGACATCTTTGTCAAGTTGTTACAATATTGGCGTCAGAGCTACTTCATTAGATAATCATGTAATAAGGACCCCATGCACTAGCCATGTTAGCTATAACTAACTTAACCTACCTTTAAAAATATGTAATGTGTTCTAAAGTTCTTGAAAAAATGAGTCAGTCAACCAGCCAGCTGGCCAAATTTCTTCCCAGGATTTTTCAATATATATAGCCTTTTCCAGAATTGTATGCAAACAAAATTTAAACAAAGTTTGTTTGTGGTACCCTTTGAATTATGTCAGCTATTATGCAGGCCTATCAGTAAGGGGTAAGTGATTGCTCTTGCTCATACAAAGACGCCCATAATTCTGAGAAATGGGATAATGGTTGAGCCATTACCTGCTCCCCCAGTTCTACATAAAATTTAGCTGGCCGAGCGATTTTGATTTATAAACTTGGTACCCTAATTTTTTTTTCTAATAATTATTTTTTTCTTTTAGATTAACATAGAACGCATTTTGGGTTTCAAAATAAAAGTTTTTTTAAAAGGAATAATGTTGCTGATATACTGCCTGTTCTGCTTGCAGGTACAATTATGCAAACTTGTTTCATCCGTGTCTCATCGACATTCACCTTTGCACCAGTGAAGGATGGAACGAGTCGGTATGAACTGTACTCTGGGTTACCAAGGGGCTGTGTTGATGAGAATCATTGTCTATGTAATTCTTTATCTGGGTCAGGTGTCGGTGGATTAACTAGGATGTACAGATTGGCAAAGGGCTTTCGTTCATTAACTTTTTCACAATAGAATAAAAATTAATAATAATCCCGGGGTGCGTGACACTACGTTTCTTAGGAAAGTATAATCACCAGGATTTTGAAAGTAACGATCGTCAGGTTTGAAAAGGTTATTTAAAGCCCTGGCATGGTTGTCCCTTGGAGAAAAATAAAAAAAGTAAAAGATAAAAAATCTTGACAATAACTATTATTTTAAGTAATGATTTCCATTATGATTGTCATTATAAGCCATCATTTAACTTTTCGTAATTTAATGTACATATATATAAATATTGTTTGTTTCGCAAGTAGTCACAATTTTCTTATATCTAGGTTGAAATTCCCAGCTGTAAGCATTGCTGGAACTTGCACCATGCTTGTTCCATGCTTGTTGTTATTTCATCCTATTAAATCTTAAATACCCTTGTCTCGCAAGTCTAGTTAGAACTTACGCAAGTTGACCTCTGGCTGAATAAAAACAAAATGACTATTAATACGGACAAAACTGAAACAATTTTTTCCAGCAATCACAGCCAGTTAAAAAAAGTTGAAAACAAAACTATCAACTATATGGGTATTCCTTTGAAGAGGAGCAAACAAGTTAAATATCTTAGGGTAATATTTGATCACAAAATGCAATGGGAATTAATCACATTAATGACATAAATAGAAAAATCCATATTAAATATTCTAAAATTAGAACCATTGCATCTTGTTAACACCTCACACCAAAAACCATTTAATTAATGCACTAGTCATGCCATATTTCAACTACTGCTCCTCAGCATGGGCTTGTACCACCCAAGGTAGATTGGGAAAACTAAAAAAGTGATTAAAAAGTGTCTGTACCTTTCTTGGGAAAAAGAGGGATTATTCATTGAATAATTTGCTCATCAAACATGATGCCATGATATTTTTGAAAGCCATGAATCACATTGCTCCTGATTACATGCGCTCAAAATTCCTTTTGGCAAAAAACTGCCATGATCACCAAACAAGAGGAACATCTAAAAACAGGTTTACCCTTCCCTTGGTAAGACAGAATTTAGCAAAAAAACCTTCCCGTTTAGAGCCGCAAAAGTGTGGAATAATCTTCTAGACCAAGTGACTTGTAATGGAAGTCTGCTTTCTTTTAAAACTTCTATCTTTAATGTATTTGGCAGATTCTAATGGAGATCAGTTTTTAATTTTTGTTTTTAATTCTTATTCTTTTTCTATTTTCACAGATTATAAAATACTTTACTATGTTTGATTGAGCTGAGGTAGTCTAGGGTTTATCATTTTTTGTTTCTTATTTGTTTCAGTGGCCTCCAGTGGAAACAATCCACTAACTATAGGTTTTGGTGATTTTCTGGGCTAGCCACTTTACTTTAAATATATATTATTGTTATTATTCCCAATGCCATAACAGCAAACCCTGTATGGTGTACAGGGGCAAAGGAATTTTGTTACTTCACTTTTTTAATTTTTTTCTTAATTCTTATGTATCGCTTGCACAAACAAAGTTATCAAAAATTGCTTTAGCTTTGATAATATTCTTGGATGATCATATTATATATATATATACTTGTTATTTTTCTCTAAGTTTTTCCAGATTTACTGGCTCGGGTTTTTAACACTCTAAGTGGATTTTTCAGAGGATGACAAACTAAAATATACAAAAATATTTTATTGTATATTTATTATTAATAACAACAATATATATGGCACAAAGTGCTAGCTAGCCAGCTTTTTTGCCCGTAGCTCTTCTAGCACAGCAGCTTTAGGTAAAAGAAAAGCGTGCAAAGTTGTAAAAATAAACCTTACTTTTTCTAAATGTTCTGTTTATCCAACACCAAACATTAACAACCTATTCTTGTGATGGCGTGATATAAGTGTGAACGGGATGCAACTGTTTGTTTACCATCATAACTATGGTACCATTATGTTTCGAACGTAAACGATAACTGTCTCGATAAGTCAACTGTCAACGCGCCAGGATAGAGTCGGGGGCCCGGGGACAATCTTCGTCCCCCAACCAGCAGCAACAGGACCAGGCCTTTTCTTTGTTTGTAAGAGGCGCGAAAGGAGAGAGGAGCGCTAGCCGACGTTTTACTGGTGTGTGTTTGGTTCATAAAAACAAAAGAAAAGAAACAAAAGAAAATAATGTACTACATTATTTTCTTTTGTTTTTATGAACCAAGTAGTTTTCATCAACTTAAGATCTTAAGTTGATGAAAACTGATGTAAACACACCCCTTTTTTATTAACTAGTTCTTCCACCATAATTTTTGCCTCTTTTCTGATAGCGTAATTTTCTGAATATAGAGATTGGTTGTATTTCGAGAGTTTTAAGATCCCTGATATAAAGTTAAAGTGGACAGTCTGAATTTCTCACACAGAATGATATTTTTATCACCACACAGTATTAGTTATGAGTTAATCCTTTTATTTCGGGATACATCGCTTTTAAGCTTTATACCAATAAAGCGTTTAATTTACTCCCTTGTTGTAACACAGTTTTCTAGAGTGAAACTGACGCTGGCGTGAGATACTATAGAAGAATCATAAGAGACCGAACTGGTTCACTTCGGCAAATAAAATTTCACGCCGCGCGAGTTTTGAGTACGTGAAACCGGCCACTTAATTTCCTCCTCGCAAGAGAAAATTTAAAATTCGCATTATTATTTTTTTAGGTGAATTTACTCCTGCCATGTTCCACTAATAAATAATGCATAGTTGATAAAAAAACTTTGTTACTAAAATTAATTATACACTTCCTTTTCTGGGAACAATGAATAATGCAATCAGATTAATTAATGGTAAAATCGGAAAGAATACTATTAATAACTAATAAGAAGAAACAACCCAATCTCGCCCCACGACATCTTTTATCTTTTTGTCATAAGGCGAAAGCCGTCCCGATCAACCTCGAACCCAGGGCTTTTTTTTCTCTTTTTGATATAAAGTTTATATCAAAAATTGAAATGTGTCGGAAAACAAAGATTTGCGATTGCTGCATACCAAACGCTTTAAATTGCTTGGACAGACTTTTTTCAGTTACGTGGAGCGTTTTTTAATTATTTTAATTTAAAAAATTGAAAGAAGGCGGGAAACAACATAATATAATAATTCTGTTTTTAAATGTTGTGATAATTTTCTAATACCGTAAAATGCCGAAATCAAGCGCAGCGCTTATCAGTGGTGATAGCAAGATTTTGATGCGCTTATCTGAGGGTGCCCTTATCCACGGGTGCCCTTATGAGTATAAAAAAAGTGAAAGGAACAAAAAGAAAGAAAAATTGAACAATTTTTTTTCGATGATGTATATTCTTTTTTGTGTATCATTTTGTCCATTTTATATTCCTTAATCTTCATCAGTTGTTGAATCGTCAGAAGAAAAATCAGAAGGAACATCACTTTGTTCGTACTCAACACCATCTGTGTCAGAGGATTTTGAATCATCATCATCATCGTCACTCATTAAGTGGAATTCGCTTTCTGGTTTTGGCATGATGATGTAGTCTTCTAAACCTCGAATATTAACAAGATGGTCTTCCGATCCGTCGAGACTGTTTGATATTCCACACTTCAAGAAAGACCTAATAATCAAATCTTTGTTTTGTTTTACTTTCTGCCAAGCTTGCCACTTGCCTAACTACAAAGTGGCAACCCACTTTGTAGTTAGGCAAGTGAAAAATACGCGAAATTTTGCGACAAAAATTTTCGGAAAATTGTAATTGTGGGGCGAATTTCCCGAACTTTCTTTTTAAGAACAAATGTTCCGCAATCGGCAACAGTTTTTTTTCTCTTATTATTAGTAACGATAAGCCTGCATCCATTACTGTTTTAAGGAATCGGAGAAATGTTCGTAGCACCAAAGAAGAATGAAAACACCAAATGTTATTGAAGTTGATGATTAAAGAAGAAAGAAATCACTAACTTTAAAATTTCCCCGCTTTTTCATTTATTTTGTGCCCAAAAACTTTTTAAAAAATAATCCAACTTCGCGTGAATGTTTACATGTGCAACCCTTACAAGATCTGAGAGTGCAGCAAATGAATAAAAAGTGTTCCATTTTTGTCTAATGTTTATTTTGAATATTCATATAAAGAAAAAGCGTGTATCCGACGTATAGTTAGGATAGTTACTTGCATGTTTTACTTTAGTGTACTTGTGGTAACAGAAAGAAAAATTAGTTGTGTACGATTTATTTAAAGTTATTATGGGGCATCACAGTGAAAACGGTTTTTGTAGATTTATGGCTACCTGGAAAAAAGAAGTTAAACTTCATATTTATATTATGTCATAGACGATTTACTTTTATATCTAACACACAATAAATAATTTTTAAAACAGTAACTTTAAAAAGGATAAAAAAGCATGTGATAAGTGCGAAAAAATCGCACTAATTCCGCGCAAACGCGGGGGGCGAGGTTGAATTTTATTGCTTATTACCAAAACAGAACTTTCAAGTCAATATTTAATTCGCAGTAAGATAGTTCACATCTGTTTATTATGTAAACAAAAACTCCGACTTACTACATTTGTTTTTTGTGCAAAGTTCCTACGCTTACGCACGTTGCTGAAATTAACGCCATTTAGGGTTGCCGTAAAAAGGAACGATAATCTCACTGTAAGTTTCCATAAGGGAACGTTCACATATTACGTAATCAAGTGGGGGGAGGGGCGGGGGTCATCGAAATTTCTTACGCTTGATTATGGGGGAGGGGTCAAGTGGTTTGATGACATAAGCAAATCAAAAAAAATTAACAGCATATTTTATCATGAGTGTGAAAAATATCAACTATCTAAATCGTTTGTATTCGCTATATTCTATATCTTGCATGTATTTCTTTTTTTTTGGGGGGGGGTAAGTAGATGATGACGTAATTTTGGGAGGGGGTAAACCAAATGATTACGACTGATTACATGGGGGAGGGGGAGTAGAAAATAGGCAAAAAATTGATTACGTAATATGTGAACGCTCCCTAAAGCACCATAAGCCATCCTGTCGTCTTTTAAATTATACCCTTGCTGCGTAACAGCCGCAACAAGAGTATAATTTCACAAAGAGAAAAATTGAATAATGCATAAAATAAATGGAAGTGCTCGGTATCGCATGAAAAAATAAATATTTGTTTTTGTATATATTTCAATCAGACTAATCCTCAGATTCCACATTTAACGTCTGTAATTCTACGAAAGAAAAAAAGAAGAACTATTAATTACAAATTCTTGCTTAGAACATTGAACATAAAAGTTGAATGCGTTAAAAATATTGTTTCCTCGGACAGGATCCACACAAGTTGAATAGCCACCTTGCATGGGTTTTAAAGAGGATTATTTATATTGCCAAACTACCAGCCCAAGGTATATTTATGTACTTCCTAAGGTTGTTGGAATGGCCAGCTTTCATAATTTTAAAAACAAAAGAAAAATAATACACAACCGTCAGTAATAAACGGTAATTTTTATTCCGAATCTTTAAAAATATAAAAAAAATCTTGTATAGACTCAACCTGGCAAAAGTCTAAACGCTTTTTTTCAAGGCTGTTTTTTCAAATTTATTTTGATTGTTAGAGACCTATTGTTTTTAACATGAAATTCCAGCCTGATATTGTTATAAAAGAAAAAAGGGTGTATTAATTTTATGCGATTTCGTCGAATTACCAAAAGTGAGTACCTGTAAAAAAGGAAACTCTCACATGCTATTCACGCTGTAAGAGCAGCCTTCAAAGTTTTAGAGATATCTGTTAAATTATCACATTTAACCATTTGATCAAGGTACAAACACAACTTGAATTCACTGTTTGAAACACAGCATACATTTTTGAAAGCTCATGTAATAAGCATGTCCAGGCTTTATATTTCTGTATCTATTTTCCACAGTACTTTAAATGTCATATCTAAGCTTTGTTTTTTTTAAAAAATGAAGAATATTTTTTTCCAGAAGAGGATTGTCAATTTAAAAGATATTTTCAACAGTATTTTGAAATAATCAATTCATAATCTTGAGTACAAATTATTTGTAGACAATATTTTAGTAGATATGGGCCAAATCCACAAAATAAGTTCTAAATTTTTTCTAAAAATCAATCAGCTGCTGTATACACAACAATTTCTACCACAAATTTCTTTGTACTTAGATTTCCTGTAGGTCCCAAGCCATTGAGTTTTTAATTGCTTTCTCTATTTTGTGTACAGGTAGCCTGTTGTTTTTGGTTTAGTTGAGAAAACACTGCTGCAGATTTTCTGTAGATACAATATGTTTGTTTATTTTTAAACATGGTATTCCATATCAAATTAAAAAAAATTATGAATGATCCTCTGTCGACCCTCCCTTTATAATTTATTATTTTGCATAATTTTAGCTCCAGTTAGTTTTTCACTAACAACAACAATACTTACTTTTGAAGGTATCGACTTTGACAACTGTTACTAGAGTGTATAATTTGTTTGTTGAGTCTTCATCTTCATTTCTTTTACGAGCAAGACGAACACGAGCTCTACGTGGGACATTCCTATTTTAACAAATATTTTTTGTTATTTACCTTATCATTGAAGCATTAGTATTTAATTCAAAATATATAATAACTAAACACATTTACCTGACACCATGAGACCAGACATATTTATTTAAACCAGTGTCAATACGCACATCAGGGGTTCCCATCATTTTTTCTGCAAATTTTTTGATTTCACGAATAGCTCTTGGAGCCCGTTTCTTAAATTGCCTAAATGACATGTTGTTTTATTCACTATCTGACAAAATTAAGTATTATATATAATATAAACCTTACAAATCTTGTTTCCTCAGACAGGATCCTCACAGAATTAAATAGTTATCCTGCAAGGGTTTTAAAGAGGATTGTTTGTGTTGCCAAACTACCAGCCAAAGGAATATTATAATTCATTAGGTTGTTGGATTGGCATTTTTCAGCTGCATAAAAACGATTTTATCACTATGTACAATAAACTCTTCTGATTTGGTGAGGTGTAATCTCAACAATGCAAACAAATATGTACTAAGTGGTGCCTGGCAGGAAAAAAGATGCTAGGATTTGGTGAAGAGAGGTCTTTTACTGTTTATTAAAATTCCTAAGAATGCCTTTGTGTGAAGAAATGAACTGATAATTACTTTGCTTCACCTAGCGCCCCCATCTTTTTTCCTGCCACGCAAATGCCAAATCCGAAAGAGCTTACCGCTGAAAATGTAAACAACTGAATTCATTTACACTGGATAATAGTTTAAAACCTCAACAATGTTTTCATAGAAAGAAATGGGCTAAAAAAGACCTTTCCTCAGCAAGCATCCACATCTTTCTGCCTGCCACGCAGTTGTTAGAGCCAGAATTGCTTACCACGAAAAAAGTAAACATTCAAAAAGGTCGTTTAGCTAGGTATACTTTTTAAACTAAAATCATGAATGGATAAATAAAGCTAATG
The DNA here is from genome assembly GCA_030067915.1 of Hydractinia echinata. Taxonomy (NCBI): domain Eukaryota; kingdom Metazoa; phylum Cnidaria; class Hydrozoa; order Anthoathecata; family Hydractiniidae; genus Hydractinia; species Hydractinia echinata. The sequence continues at coordinate 951,200 of JASGCC010000087.1, forward strand.
TAAAATTTAAGCTTTCAAAATATTTTAGTTAACGTCTTCTACATACATGCCATGTATTCTTTTGTGAAGATTGATTGTGTATTCTCGCGTCACAACTTCGTTCATTGGAGACTTGGTGGTCTTCTTCTTGTCTGACTTCTTCGCCATTTTCTGTAAAACAGGTTCAATATTAGATTAAACCGAACATAACAACTTAAAAAAACAATATGGCAAGATACGTATTACACGAGACACATGATTGCATAGATTTACAAGGATATTATATGTCCAGTTTGAATAAACTTACGAGTACCTTATTAACCCCCGAAGCCAAGCGAAATTAAAAGGATACCATTATGGATTTGATTCCGATTATTTACTTCGCGAAAACCACGGAACCGAACATTTCTTGCTGTTTGTCATTGGGGATTCCACAAGATGAAAAAAAATTTCCCTGTTTAAATTTGGGATTTCACCAGCATAATAGACCTCTTTTAGTAACGTAATTGTGTGTGTAAAAAATTCACCCACACCTCTCTTATATTCCGTTAGCTAGCCCCATCCCCAGTCCAGACACCAGATTAAGAAGAATTTTTAAAACAAAGTTTGATTCGTTTATTTTATCTTAAAAAAAGTGGAGTAATACAATGCTCCTATCCAACTTTATGTATCTTGTGTATGGCTCACTTCTCCTCTTGATAAAAACAGTTCTTTTCTTTGTCAAAACACTTTTCTTCTTTATAGTAAGTAAGTAAGTAAGTAAGTAAGTAAGTAAAATGTATTTCAGGGTATCCATATATTACAATGGCTCTTCAACCCGTTAAAAAATAATATAAAATATATTCAAATGTTATCAACAATAAGAATTTTAAATATATATATATATATTAAGTATTAAATAACAAAAAAATATTCATGGGGGAGTTAGTGCAAGCCAAAGGGAATCACATTGCAAAGAGAAATTGGCAGTAGCTGCGAAATATGGACTGAAAGAGAAAACAAAATGAAAATAAAAATAAAAAAGGAAATAAATGCGTGAAAAAAAGAAATGATTCGATAAACTATCAGAATAAACTATCGGACAAGCGAGCAACGGACTTATCTAGTAGATATGATTTAATATTTCTAGAAAAAATATTGAAGGAATCAGCAGTACGAAGGTTAGCTGGTAGACTGTTGAACACTTGCGCTGCTTCATCTTGAAAGGTACCATCGATCGAGTGATGAAGGCTGAGTTCATGTTGGTTTCGGAGATTGTTTCACTTTATACGCCCATTTACTTTACAGGAACTTGACCAGTTAGTGAAATTAATGGCTTTGTACGTTAGTTTCGATAAGTTGAATTCACGACGTTCCTTTATGTGGAGCCATTTTAATTTGATGATATCTTGAATTTTGGCATATAACGTCCAATAACAAAACTACATGCAACTTTTTGAAGTTTTTGTATATAATCTTTTCATTTGTGCTTCAGTCAGTGACATGATAAAGTCGTTATAATCAATTTGAGAAAAAATTAAGGTTTCAATTAACTGTTTTCCTAGTCTTTATTCTTTATTCTGAAATCTTCTCTTCTGTTCGAAGCACTTCTCTTCCATGAACTCAAAAAATTCCCAGACCCAATACACCTTTACGATAATTCAGGAAAACACTCCATCGCAGCTTATTTTGCGATCGGATGAGCATCACACTTTTATAAGAGTTTATTAAGGAGAAAACATGTTCTTTCGTGATAACTTTTCTTGCCGCGTTTTGTTTTTAATGAAAAGTACACATAAGTTGTATCTTATTATTAATAACGTTTCCTGAAAATTTGAAAGAAATTGATACGAATGAAGTTAAAAAACTGGAGAAAACACGCTTTCGTCTCTAACAAACTCTTATAAAAACATGTTTTTTACCTTCTTTCTTCCGATATTGTAAAACGATGGAGAGCCGTAGGAACGCATGTACAATTGAATTATCGTAAAGGTGTATTCTGGTCTGAAATATTGATTGAGCTGAATTTTGATAATTCACGTTTTTCAATAAATGACCGACCACCCTCGTCCCTAGTTTTTTTTGCCTTTTCGATATATAAGAGATGTCGGCGGAAATCCCTGGAGACAAGGATGAATAATAGACATACTGGTTCTCGGCCATGAAAAAGATCAAGTGGTGTTAGTAATTAATAACTCTCCAAAAAATTTATGGGTAGTGGACCATAAACTTAAGATAAAAATACATTGTGGTATACAAAATTCTAACCTGGCTGGTCATTATTCTTATTTTTCTATTGTTCTAAACAAAAGGCCAATTGTTTTAACCTGAAATTTGATATTCTATAAAGCACATTCTTTATAAAGAAAAAGCATGTTGTAGTTTGCTTGGTGCACACTACCATGATTTTGAGGACTCTGGGCAGTCATTTCTTTTGGCATTTATCGTGTCGATGATAAATAAAGCCATGAACTAACTATTCTGCTACTGTTCTAAATTGATTTGTGATATTATTTTATTTATGCACATGTACCAGGACCTGCTACAACAAAGCTGTTGGTAAATTAAGTATGTGTACTTCTTGCGAAAAGTAAAAAAAATATACAGACCATGGGTGTAAATTTGCGGACCAGATTTTTAAATTTAGTTGTGGAGAAAAAGTTTCGGAACCACGTGCAGAGAAGTGTTAGGTGCAGAAGAGAAGTGTCAAAATACAGAAGAGAAGTGTGAGAATACAGAAGAAGACTGTTTGAATCATAGAAGAGGAGTTTTTTCAAATTGGAAGAGAAGTGAGCCATAGGGGCCATCGTACTTGTGAGTTATATGCTGTAAAAACCTTTTCCTGCAAGTCAACAGCCCTTTTATCTTTTGTTTATCATAATCATTTTAATTTTCTTTGTGAGATTGTTGCCAGTGATTTAAAAAAAGCTTCGCAATAAAATAATGAATACAGTAATTATTTCCTCATAACTCATTGTTAAAATTATTTGCGCGAAGTAATAAAATTTTTGTTAACATCTTGTTAATTACTCGAAACAATACAATAAATCGCGCACAAGCTATTGATATTCAAAAAAGTTTTATGCAATTGTTTTTTTCATATTAAGACTTACGCTATTTAAAACAAATATTACAGACTTCGTGGTGAGGAAAAACGGTGGTGTGTGGTACATCACACTCCCAAATGGCACATGTTGCGCAATGGACATCGTATGCCATCTCACGATCATGACGTGTGCCCCATGTCATGCCGTAAAAGTGGCATGCATAGTGTGGAAAAACAAAGCTAATTCTCAACATAAGTCATAGTTGTCAGTAATTTATTTGCTTCATTTCAAGATTACGTATAAACGGTCAGCACTTATACATACTGAATATTTTACCCTTAAGGATCATTGTGATCACTAGACAGTTTAAGTTTTATGGCAGTCAAAACAAGTAGTGTTGCTCACAGTCTTAAAATTATTTTTTGCCTATAACAATGTAGATACAATTTTCTAACAGACCTAAAGAACTTTTCAAATGTATAGCTTCCGAAACTAGTTTTGATAAAGTATTTCAAATTTATTGTGACTTAGGGTTTCATTAGGGTTAAACCTATATATATATAAAGTAATCTCTGTTTTATTATGTACGTACGTACCTTTTTTATATAAATATAAACAAAAAAATAATAAAATGTTCAGTACATTCTTCTTTTGATATTTTATAATTTTATTATCTGTTTTAATATTACAATCTTGCAATTACAATGTGTATAATAATAACGTGTGGTATAATATAATAAAGTGTGGTTAATATAATAAAGTGTGGTATAATATAATAAAGTGTGGTAATGGGGAGGACCAGTTGCATGTACCTTATTCATTAATATTTTCTAATTCTAAGTGGCTACATGTTGCTTAAAAGTAGCGAAATAAAAAAAAGAAGAATATTCACATTTAAATTTAATTTTAACATTGTTCAATATTTTCAACAGCAATCTATATAATAATACGCCAGTTCCGTGTGTCTGTAACAGGCAAAGTGGATGTGTTGTTTTTTCTAAAGAAACAGCCGCGGTAACATGTCACTTTTGCTAAACTTTTATTTTTAATCTGTCTTTTGTGTGCTTTTGGAAATTGATTTAAAGTTTTTGTTTTAAAATAGTCACGGTTAATTTATTTTATTGTTCTCATAAAAACCCTTGTGTAATGATGTAAACTTTATTACACAAAAGTCACGGGTAATTAATTTTTATTATTCCCTTAAGCACGTGTCTATTGTCTACTGTTATATGAAGAACATATTGGTTTTATTTGTTCCCGCTTGAATGTAATTAACAACAAAACGTTTTGGCGAAAAGAAAAATGAATTTTATGGTTAATTTCGCTCACTATTTCGCTGTTTTTTTATTCGGTATCTATAGTGGATTTTTCCACGGGACTAAATACTAGTTATATAATAATTAAATATATACCAATAACACCAAGAAATGATACCTGCTATACTGCTCTATTACCAGAAGCAAATCATTTCAATATGCTTAATGTGAATGTGAAGATATAAATAGATTATATAGAATAGCATTCAACACAAAATAAAAAAATTCTCCAGGGTTGTTTACAAAAAAATGTAGTTCAGGAAAAAAATTAAATTGCCAAAGGGAAGTAAAGTTACGTGATAGTGTATTAACTGTGGGCACTATTTTCTTCATCAAGAAGCCTTATATATATAGTAAATCATTTTCTATACTCAATAACAAATAAGTGTGTAATGCAGTGTAAGCTCCAAATTTACATCACACACTAAATAGAGGACATGGCGTGTGTTTCATCACACACCTAAATAATAAACAGTGGCGTGTGTGGAGGCATGTGAGTGTGATCACACGCCATTCACAACCAGGCCTGTATTATCCTTCTGACCATTTTATTTGTATTTTTTTTAAGCAAAACTTTGAGAATAACTTTAGCAGCATAACTGTAATAACAGGTCTTTGTGGATGAAAATATTTTTAGCTGAAAAAGTTCCCTTTTCACTTCAACAGCTGGTTATGTTATAGGGGATTTTATTGTGAAAAAGCCGTATTAGCCTTCCAAGGTACTGCTTTGACAGTTTCAAGCGAAGTACGGCACTGCATTAACTTTCTACGGTACCGTTTTGACCATTTTCAGTAAAATACAGTGCAGTATGAGCCTTCAATGACCCTGTTTCGATAATTTCCAAGGCAATCTGCAGCGTTGTTAGCATTCTATGGTCCTGTTTTGACAGTTTTCAAGCAAACAACAGCATCGTATTAGATTTCTATGACCCTGTTTTGTTACTTTCCAAGCAACATATGGCACTGTTTTAGCCTTCCACAGTACAGTTTTGACAGTTTACAGGCGAAATGCGGTGCTGGTTAGCTTAATATGGTGCCGTATTAACCTTCTACGGACCTGTTTTGATAGTTTTTTAAGCAAACTACGGTGACTTTTTAGCATTATACGGTGCCGTTTCAGTACTTTTCAAACTAACAACGGTGGCGTTTTAGTGCGGCAAAAGTTCATTTCTAGCACAACAAAAAAGTTTATCTTGCAGCAAATGTGTATCTTATTTTTAAAATTCCTTATGTGAGTTTGAGGATTGGTGTATGATTTACTTACACAAGTTACAGTTATACAGAAATAGATTGTTATTTAAGAAAAAACTTCAAAATAAAAATTAGGCTTTTTTTAATAGCATAGCACAGTAAAGCTCATTTTTATATTTTTAATTGGTGTTGTTACAAATTCTATAGACTTTGCGCTAAAAGTATTCTCAATATCGTCACATGCAGGTTATTGTTATTTGAACTTTCACTAACCTTTTCAATTTCTCGCGACATTATTATTTTTTCTGCAAAAAAGGGTCTATTAAAAAACTATTTATTTATGCTAGTTGCGTGTACGCAGAAGCTTACTTTTGGACTGTACTGTAGCACTTTGTAGCAAGGCTATTAAATTTTGAGAATTTTAAGGATTTATAACTTTAACCTCCAAATGGGCAGCAATAACATTATGCATCTTGAATAAGATGCATAATGATGACTGATTTCACATATATAACATATCACAACTCCAAGACGGTTCCAGCTCCAATATGGCGTTTAAAACAATATATCTCAATCGAAAGTACAGTTCCATCACTATCGTCAAGTTAAGGCTTCATCGCCTTATAACTTTTTTCCACTATCAACTTCTTTTTGGCAGCAATGTTTTCCCCTCGTATAGAACGTGTCTTTCAGCTCTCGATTTCATTTTTTATTTGTGGTGTTTTAACTTGTTCAGTAATTTGTGATAACTTCAGACTTTAATTCCTATTTTTGTTAAGTTGGTCTTGCAAACACCACTTAGGAACCTATGCCTTTCCTAGAATTTTGTTGGTCGCCATAGGCCCGAGTTTTCAAATATTATTTTTTGTTTATGCTAAATGCAGTTAGGTAGCTATATACATTATGTTTTACTGTAACATAAAAGTCTAACAAACACTCTCGTTTAACCTGGGATTCTTTTACATTGTTTTTTACATTGTTTGTTAATTCGCTAACAATTGTGCAACAACAGGTTTTATTAAGACTGACAATTACTTTTGGAACAAATTTAATTCTGTAAGATAAAGTTGTTTTGTGACTGTTTTAGCTAAAGGGGATAAGACAGGCTATGGCCTGAATACACTGAAATTGAGAGAAAGTTATTTTCTAAAAGGCCATTTAGTGTGTACTGCTGTAATCACTCACTCAAAGGTGTAACATTAGTAAGTTATTAAGCAAGTAAGTGAGTAAGTAACAAGAAGTTTTAATATCCTTGGAGATTCCATCCTAACGGTTGGTTCTTCCTCCCCGGCAACTGAACTATGTTACATTACTGCTAGAGATACGTATATTGCTCAACGAACGAATGTGCTGTGTAAGGTATACTTGTACTAAGCACTTTGCCCAGATGTGCAGCACCGTTTACCTGTAGTTACGTGCTCAACCTGGTGTTTAATTCCAGATCACCCAGCTAATGCCATTAGGAAAAACGCATAGGATCTGCATCATATACATATCAAAAGCCTCTATTTAAATTTTTGTCAGTTTTTTTTGTTTAACTCTGATCTTCAAATCACATTATGTGTGAAGGATGTTAGGGTGACCTAGCCACACTTCACGTTAATACCTACGTTAGGTTCCCTTCATCAAAATTTCCTCAATGACTGAAATTTGGTTATTCAGAACGCTTGGTTGCCAAGGTTACAGTTCCCTGTTAAAGTTATGGGATGTGTTTATATAAAACTGATAGAGAAAATCCAATTGAAAAACTTGCTAATATAATAATTTTAGATTTTAAAGAGAGTTCTGTTTGATGCTAACATGGCAGAAAGCACTGGGACATCAGACATATCCAGTGAAACGTTTACTACCAGAATGTTATACAAGACAATTAGAGCAAAGTTTCCTCGAGTTTGTCAACTTTCGATTGAACAATTAAAAGAATGGTTAAACAACAGTGAAATTGCTGATTCAATTTTGTTGCTGGATGTTAGGGAAACAGATGAGCGTTCAGTTAGTTTTATTAACAACTCAATTCATATTCTTCCTAGCAAAACAGATTTAAGCAATGTACTTGATAGAATCAAAAATGGTAACAAAAGAAAAATAATTGCTTATTGTTCTGTTGGGTATCGCTCAAGTATATTGGCACAAAAGATTTATAGTCAACTGAAAAATACCAAGGACTTTAATATTAATGATGTAGAAATCTTTAACTTGGAAGGTAGCATATTTAAATGGGCAAACGAGGGAAATGATTTGGTTGATGCAGATGGAAAGTTAACAAAATATGTACATCCCTATAATGCAGTTTGGGGACGTTTTTTAGATGCAGACAGAAGGAAATATCCATTAAATCATAATTTATGATTACAGAATTAAAAAAAATTGGCAAGTATTAGTGTAGCTGAAATAGTATTTTTAGTGGTCTTTGGTCGATTTGAAGGAGCCAAAATGGTAGCTGCCAGTAGCCAAGGGCGAAATTCCACAAATTTTTTGACAGGCTAATAACTAGTAATTTATATAATTTGTGTTTTACTTAATCTACATGCTATATATAGTTGTTTTTAGAAAAAAATTAAATAGTTTTTAACTTGGCATGGATTTGGTTAAGTTGATTATTTTTAATTTGTTACAGTTTAATTTTTAAATTTGTGATAAATTTGGGGCAAATTTGCCACATTTGCACCCTATGTTTTCTTTGGATGTCAGCATTAAATATCAATATTATGCATATAATATAAAAATTTATAAAACATTGTGCATGATGTAAACTATAAAATGCATAAAGGCCCATTTAGATGATAATTTAATTTATGTTTAAATACATCATGAGTTATTCAATAAAATATTCCTATTCTGTTGAGTTTGTTACGTCAAAGCTTCATTTATTCTCATACATCTATTCAAAATCTATCTATTTCAGCATGATAATTCTGTACAAATTGCTAAATTTGGAGTCACATGTACTATTGGATATTGGTATATTCTTTGATCTTCACTTAACTATTGCTGAATAAAATCAAAATGTTTGTCTGTTAAGTATTCTATTTTTAGTAAACGTGATATGGAATAGTTACCGTCTAAAAGGGCCCTACATTTCGATTTTAAATAGATAACACAATGTGTGCATATATCTATTTCATACATAAAAGTTGCCTCTGCTCAACTGTATAGCTCTCCTAAAATGACTCTAGTTATGTATTCTTTGTTTAAGATGTACCATCTCTTTGTCAAATTTTATCAACTATGTACAAACTATGACTAACTCGTAGGGAGAAATAGCATTGTTATCTTACTTTATGGACAAGATTCTTACAGTATTCAGTTTTTTATGGGTCTGAATAGCCCTGAGAGAGAAGTCTACACTGTATTTTATTGTTTTAGAGTAATGGGTTCAGATTGATAGCTAGGCAAATTGTAATAAATATGACTGAGTGTTATTCTTTTTCTTTCTTATAATGGTGTATGCTGTTAATTTAATTTATATTAGATATTTTAATTAATGACAACATATGGAATTACCACATTTGGGAGAGCACTGTTCATTAGAATCATGCAATCAGTTAGGTAAGTGAGACATTACACTGCTATAATTTTTTTGTTGTCATTGTGTGTGCAAGAATAGATAGTATACTTTAAATTCACTAAATTTTGTAGAAATTAAATTCACTGTTTTAGGTTCTTCCATGAAATTTAATTCTTGGCAAATTTATTTAGAACTAACATTTTTATCTACGGTGAGAATAGGTGTATATGTTGAGCTACACTCTCGACAAAAAAATAAAGGCTAGGAGTGCCATACATCACACACCAAAAGTTGTATCTACGAGTAGTTATTTTCATTAGAAATCATAGAAAAACATAAACTTTTACTCATATCAGTTTTTTTGAAAGCAGCATGCCCACTTCTGTTCTGGCTTGTGTGAATAAATATGAGTGACACGCACAGTAGAATGATTAAGTCACTAAATTTTGGGGAACTAAAAATTTACTGTTCAGTGAAATTTAATACCCACAACAGTTTTTTAAAATCAATGTTTTTATTTCGAGCAAGAAATACGATGCCCACAGTTGTAAGACGAGCCATGAGGTCTTTGCTGTGATTAGGACTAAGCACGAGACTGTAACACTAATTTATGTTGTTGTAAAAAAAAAAGTATGACAGCTAATAATGCTTCTTTAAATTATTTTTTAATTAGTTTTAAGTTTTTTTTTTTTAGTTTAAACCACCTATAAAATTTACTTGCAAAACATGAATATAAAATGTGCCTAGTTATCTGTCAAACTAAATCCCAGCAATATTTAGTTCCAGCAAAATTCAATGATTTTAAAGAAAATGAAACTTACGTTTGAAATATATTTTTTTATAAAATTTTATTTTATTCTGTAAAAGCTTTTCATCTTAAACCATCCTCAGTCCTGTTATTGTAATAAAGGTGATGTAAGCCGAAACGGTTTAGTATAAAATGATGTTTTAACTATCCCTATGTCAAATTTTTAAGATAAGTTTGTTACAGGGAACCTGAGGCATAAAATAATGTTGGACTTATATTATATATTATAAGTCTTTTTGAAGTTTTTTAAAAGGCTCTTTTCATTCTCAAGATATTTAAACGATTTGTTAACCAACATTTTAAGCTCTATAATATAAGTCAAACATTTTATACCTCAGGTTCCCTTTAAGTACACTGACGGGTTAAAAGGAGTCATTTTGAGAAACTTATGGGAGTCATTTAAGAGTACTTGTGGCGACTCCCCAAAGGCGTCATTTTGACTCCCTTACGCGTTCATTTTTTGACTCCCTTTTAGTTATCAATTCAGAAATGACTCCCTTTTAGTTCTCACGGAAGCAACAAAAAAAATGACTCCTTTAAGCGTTTCTTTTTTTATTGACCCTCTTAAGGGTGTCATATTGACACTCATTAGGTTATCATTCTTACACGATTTGACTCCCCTACGCGTTTCATTTTTTACTCCCTTTAGGTTATCAATCTCCGAAATTACATTTTTTTCTTCGTATTCTCTCAAGGGTGATATATTGACGTTCATTAGTTTCTTTCACATTCTCATGTGATGGGGATATACAAGGAAGATATCAAATTTTTAGTAAAAATGGTAAAGGTTTTATTAGTTTGAAAATAATGTATTAATTTAAATATACAATATATATTGATAAAAATTACTGAAAAGTATTAGTGAAAATATAATATATAATATATATAATGTTTTTGAACAGATAAATATTAATGTTAACTTTATGAAAAATAAATAACAATGAACAGATAAATAATATTGTTAACTTATAAAAAATAAATATACTACTAAGCGGATTAAAACATGGAGACGTGTTTAAGAGATTTCAGTCAGTCGCATTCTAATCAACCAACACACAGATTTCGAACCGATCTGCATGAATGATCCACCTAGTGAAAAACCGGTTTAAAAAATACTCTATGGGTAAAATATATACAAAAATCTAGTAATTCCTTTTATAACTGTATGAAACATTTCACTTTTTCCTCAACTTTTTATAGGTGCTCTAGGGTAAAATATATACAAAAATCTAATAAACCAGTAAGAACCAAAGGTATGCTTAAGTAGTATATATTAGAGGTTAATAAAATACTTCAAATATTAAACAAGTGCACAGCAAGAGAATCACAAATTGTTTTTTGGTCAATTTCGACAATTCCTACAAAAACAAATGTCAATCTAGTACCAATAGGTTTTTTAAATATACTTCATGCAAAAATTGTCTAGACATGAACTAAAATGAGGTTCAAAAAGCCAAAAATATATATAGAAATGTATAAATTAGGGGTTAATAAATTAAATATACTAAAAAATTAATGTTTTCTACAGAGATTCCCTTGTAACACACCCGCCACAGAAACTTGTTTGTTATTGCACAGCAATTCCATCAAAATTATATTGTCCTTATACAAACCATAGCAATATGGAAAGAATAGATTACAACTTAAAGTCAAAAGAACAATAACTTCTGTGAATATTGCTTTATGCTTGGATACATCTTCACTTGACACTTTTGCAGCCACAACAATATCCAACGATTTTATGATCCCAGGCTTAATGGTACCGAACTGACCGATCTAATCAATATGTCATCATCATACTTAAAGTTATCCTCCCAAAATCTTGGAATACTTTGGAGATTCACAACGATGTACTCCCGACTTTGAGTAACATTAGTTTGAATTTTGCCTGCAGTAGCAACAACGGTTGTACATTTAAAAAAAGATGTCTGCAATTGTTTCATTTTTATTGGTAGTGCTTTAGTTTTTACTTTAAACTTAGTTTGTAATTTTTCAATTGTGTTGTCTTTCTCTGCAAAAGTGATAATGTCTTCAGTACTTCTTTCTTTCTTTTTCCAAGCTCACTACGTCAATGAAATCTAAGAGATATATATTATATATATATTTAACAAGCATAATGAGCAATTTTGAAAACTATTGGACTTTTCCCAGCCCATACATATATATATAGCTTTAAAAAAGGATTCTATCAGTAATACTTCATGGCTTATATTATTTAAACAAAAAAATAAAAATATACAGCTCCTCCCATAGTTTCCGATCACTTGCTCAGTTTGTATATTAGTCAAAGACTATAGGATGGTCTCCCGCCTTTTTAAATTATTAGCTGCTTGTATGTCTTTTTGCTTGTTACTGGCAAATAAATTTTTAATTACTTACTTACTTAAAGTCAAACAGAAAAACATGCTATAAGCATGATGGTCTGGACACACATGTCAGAAGTTTTTTTTTTAGTTTATGCAGCTTTAAAAAACTAAATGGGTAGCTAGCTAGCTATAGCTAAATTCACAGGGCTCTACTTAAAAACATTAAAGGGTCAGGCTCTTTGAACGTTAAGAAACATGCATCTTATAAAAAAGCTATACTGTGTACTATATGCAATGAAAGTTAAAAATAAACAAGCTGATACTTACTTTTTCCCAGTAAAATATTCATTGCACACAAAAGTCTCGGCTTCCATCATCGTTTTGTGAATAAAACTGTATTCCATCTGAGAATGCGCCAAAAGCTGAATGCTAGGCGGCATGCACGCACGTACCTCAAATTTTTGTGATAATAAAATTATTGATAATGTTATAAGAAACTGACCAGGCAAAAATATCGATCGATCAATCAATCAATCAATTTATTTATTTTTCTCAATCAGCGAGCAAATAAGAAATAGTTGCAAATGTTTAACGTGTAAAAGATTAATTAACATTATAATAATTTAACGCACGGTATATCAAATTTACTCCCAGTTCAATAATATAATTTGAATAATTTAACCCCCGGTCTTTTTTAGCACTCGTGGTCTCGTCTGCGCGCAGAATAAATTTATTATGTAGATTTCAGCTTCAGTTGATTTAGTTGTCAGAGACGGCTTTAGCGAGACCGCATTAAACCGCGTCGTCAAACTAGTACGTCTCAAAAACATCTAAAAATGGTCTTGTTTGTAAAAAAACGTCTGCAGAAAGACAAATATAGTACGTAGTACGTCTTGATTAGGTCAGAAGACGTCCGTACCTGAAAAAGACCATTTTTAGACGTCTTAAAGACGTCTGGTGCTCACTGGGTTTTACGCCTGCCAATAGTTCCAAATTGTCCGAGGAGAAGTGTTTTACTTCTCCTCGGACAATTTTTTGTAGTTTAAATACATTAGCATTTGAAGATGTGTAGACATTGACTTACATACATTGACACGGTTTTTTGATGACATATATACACATTTCTTTTTTAAGAAACATACCTTTTTGGGTTCAGTTGCGAGTCAACAATTAAAAGTACCCCATAATATTACCCTTGTATTTGTTAAAACACGTATATAATTTGATGTTACTACAACAAAACAAATTTTTTTCGGGTTCTTATTGTTGATTATTGAACAGTCAAGAAATTCCTGAGTACTAATTTAATTCTCCCTGATGCCATGATTACTTAATCCTTCTTGATTGAATGAAAAAATTTTCTTGTCTGCAAAGAGAGTAGAACCCTATTTAAATATATGCCGCAGCAAGGAACGGAAAGCTTTCAAACCAAGAACAGAATAATTATATAGCTACTCCATTTAAGTGATACCCAAATAACAGGAATAGAAGCAATCCTATTTTAATAATATTTCCATTCTTCCTTTGCACAACTTGTGAATGTCTTGCAACAACATTTTAATAGAGATTTAAGTATGCGTAGAAACAGGGCAGGAAAATGTATGGGAAACAGGAAAATGAATCTTCAGCTAATTGCACATAAGGGTCTAATTTCGTGGGGTCTAACTTTCACGCTTTTCATCAAAAATCTTGAAAGAGCGCAAGTTCACCTAACATCTGTCATTGAACACACATCGAATCATTGTACGCACAACAAATCAACTTGAACGCACATAAATCATTGAACGCACATCGAATCATTGAACGCACAACAAATCAATTTGAACGCACATCGAATCATTGAACGCACATCAAATCATTGAACGCACAACAAATCAATGTGAACGCATATTTTGAGGGGAGAATGTATAGCTTCATGCGTTTTTCTGTTTCAGTACAATAAATACTCCCTAAAGGAGTCATTTTTTTTCCGCAGAAGGGAGTCATTTCGCTGAAAATATAAAAGCTCTTCGTCAAAAGTAAAAAAAATCCTATAAGGGAGTCATTTTATAAGCAATTTTACGCCTAAGGGAGTCAAATATAAATGACACCCTAAAGAGCGTCGCAATGACTCCCCTATTATTTTCAGTGTACTCAGAGTTTTAAAGATTTTCTTTTAAACTGAAAAGTTAGTGTGTTAGTTAAAAACCCACCCACTAACCTTGGAGCACTAACCCACTCATAAAATTAAAATTAGTAGACAGCCATCTAACCTATGTTAGCAAAATATTTGTGTGATTTTGCATTTTTTACCTTTCACAAATTCCAAGTGTGATTTGAATAATGTTACTTGTTTTCTAATTATATGCAAAATTATGACGATGATGAGATAAGAACTTGTACGCAACTTTTTTCCAAATATCAAACCGAATGACTGAAAACATATCATATCCAACATTTACCTTGATAATTCTAAATACAGCACCTCACTTATTTGTAATACGTGATGTCATACATAATTGGTGGGACTTCTACCTCAAAAACACAACTTTTCAAGCTCTTTCATGTGAAATCAACTTGTTCTTTTGCAGAAGTTAGGTTTAAAAATGACATATTTAGTCATTTTGTTCTGTCAAACATAAAATTTAATACCCCGCAGTCGTAAATATTTTTTCTGACATAAAAAATAACCTGTTTTGATAATAATTACTGTAATTCTATGTTGCAACGTTATACGCTCAACATTTTTCCTCTGAACTTATAACCTGCCTCCTGTAAAATGTAAGAATTATTAATCGAATCTTAGCTTACGTATAAACATAAACGTAAATACTAAGGTGGTTGAGTTGACTCTTTGGTGTAACTGAAAATGTGTGTATTTTAGTCACGAAAATAAATTTTTATGCAATTGCAATAACAAAAAAATTATTGCAATCATGCGATAAAATAAAGTCCAAAAACCAAAAACATGTGAATGCATGTGAGAAAGTATTTCAAAATGGCCGTCGCAATAAGTAAAAGCGTGATAATAGCATCTGTAGCACAAGAACAAAGGAAAAAATGATCAACGCGTTGGACTAGGCCATGGTTACTACCCAAAAGAATTAGAAGGAGATTCAGAAGGATTCAAAGGTTATCTAAGAATGGATGTTAATAATTTTGATGAGCTGGTTCAGCTAACTCCATTCTTAGGTAAGCAAGATACCAACATGAGAGAGAAGAAATGTATTGCATCGCATAAAGACGTTTTGGTTTCTTTTTCATCATCATTCATCATCATCATTCTCGGCTTAACGTCCGTTTTCCATGCTAGCATGGGTTGGACGGGGTATATTAATGACCCTCTTCCAATCTGATCTAGACTGTGTTAGATCTAAACTCAACTTCTTGTATAAACGGATTTGATTGGTTATAAATAAAAAATGTTGCAAAAAGTCTACTTAAGGTGCGGGACACAAGGGTTTTTTAATGATTTTCATTTACAACATAAAATTTTTGTTACTAAAACAAACAAACAAATTCAAATCAATTGATTTTTTTGTTTTCAGCAAGAAAAAATTTGAGAGAAAAAAGTTGCGAAATTAAGAAATTTGTTTCCGTGTCCCCGTAGTTTTAAAATATTACCAAGTGTACACAATTAGATGGTTTTTTTTTGATGTAACTGAAAATGTGTGTATTTTAGAATTGCCCAGACATGGTCTGAATGATCTATGCTTTTGTCTATTCCATATTGTGTTTATTTTTAGATTTTCTTCCATTTACTTGTGATGCATGTAAAAAGATATTTTGGTATATATAATTTTGCTTTTTTACTTGTCAGTATTATAAAATTAAAGCCTTAAAATTATTTAAGTTTTTTATATTATCTTTGTTGACTGTTTATGTGGTGTTGTGTGAATGCTCCATCTAACATTGGGAGCCACTTAATTTATTATGAAAATAATGCAAATAGGATTATGTAAACATATTCCTTGTGTACATGGTCTGCAAAAAAATGTATTTCTGTATATTGATTGCACTTTTCAAGTTGTTATTTAGTTTAATTTTTCTCATTATGTTTAGTAAAGAACACCACAAATATGAATCCCATTACTGCTTAGCAGCTCAAAATAAGGTAGTTGTGAATTAGTCACACTGATTTATTGCCTCTTTGCATGTGTCATAACAAATTGTTACCTATATCATTAGTTTGACAGGTATGATTAATTCTTGCAGTACTTAGTAACCTTCACTAAGAAATAAAAACAAGGTTGTGAAATCCCCTTTGATTTTTTATCATTATTGATTTATAAATCTATCACTATGGATTTATGTCAAATCTATTTATAGGACAGGCGGGTTCCTGTATGTCCCTTATGCAACCAACCTATATCGTTGTCTTCTACTGAATCAGTTGACCAAAAGGTAGGTATACTAATGGATTTTTTGGTTTGACTACTGCAATATATTGCAGAGATTCGTGGTGAATCTCATATGTATCATAAATGTTTTGAACACAAGATCACAAACTTTGAATACACATTCAACATACAATGCTGTGAATAATGAGTTATTTTTTAGGTGAACGAACACATAGAGAATTATTGTAAATCAGATTTAGCCAAACATAAGGTATGATTTGTTGCTATTTTAAAAGTTCTGTTATTTTTCCGTATAATTAATTTACAAGAAAACCAGAAGTGGATTTTTTTCTTTGTTTCTTATGTTTGTAAGGCAATGCTGAAGGCAGTTTTAACACAACTGTTTTTCCTCGTTGATTAGTACCCTAATATGTGAGTGATGTAAAGAAAGGCTTAGGATTCAAAATATTCTTGCATAAGCGCGACTTATTATTTTAAGTGAACTATTATTTTTTGTATACATTTTTATATGTTAACTTTTTTTCGCAGCGTTCAAATAGATGTAAAGTGAAAGGATGTAAACAAAGAGAGGTGTCGATTTTTGCTTGTTTTTAAATTTTTCTTTTGAATGGCTTTCTTTATTCATTATTATTTTATATTATAGAATTACCCTTGTTTCTTTAAGGTACTAAATTTATAAATTCGGATGTAGCGCTATTTAAAGGGTAACAAATTAGCAATTAGAACTTTTTATAAAGTGATCAGATATTTAAAAAATTGTTAGATACAAGCAAACCATGCTTAGCATTTTAAGGAACTTTTTCAAAGACCCTGTAGAATAAAACAAGTTGCCTTATGGCCTAAGGGACCTATGTTGGGGACAACTACCACACGTGACTACAAAGAGGGATTTTCTTTTCAACCCATTTGTGTTTAGTGTTTAGCCCAAGCAAGCTGACATAAGAGAGCTGAGATTATTTAACCCTCCAAAGGACGCCATGTCTACATTACAGAATAGTCCACACCGAGGCCGGAAGAGGCCTTGAGAACTCAAAACAACGTCACCAAAATTAATATCTACAGTTAACTTTCTCTAATTCGAACTTTCACTAATTCGAACGGTATTGCTCGGTCCCCTCAAAATTTCCTAAGAAACTCTCATGGAAAAATCTGTATGATTTGAACTTTTACTAAATCGAACATATTTTGCTGCTGATGGAAAAACTCATTATAATTCAAACTTTGTGAGGATTGAAATGTACATATCAATACTTTCAATTATCTGATAATTCACGAGAACATTCGTCCGAAAGCTGTATTAAGGTACAGGACACCTAACCTCTCCCATGTTCTGGTTATATTTAACTTGCATGGGTGCGCACTCTTCTCGCAGTATTCTCTGTGACGATGAAGGTCGGACTGACTTGTGGCATGGTTCCAAATGGTCTTCCGTCTTTCGTTCGAGTCTCAGTGTAATGCACCAGCCGAGCATAAAGCGTGGTTTCCAATAAGTCGCGGGCTGTTGTGTAACTGTTGTGCAACTGTTGCGAAGTTGTTGGAAACATAATGTTGCACAACACAATAAATGTTGCACAACTGTTTCGATGTTGCACAACAAGTGTTGCCGAGATTGACAAATTTCTATTTTGTTCTGTGTTGCAGCTTGTTGCAGAACTGTTGCTAAGCAATAGTGCGTCAGCATGAAGCAATAGAGTGTCAGCATGAAGGAAAGGGGCCGACTTTTATGTTCTCTATACCTTACGTTCTTCATAATAACACCATTCATTTAAATTTCACAACAAAATTACGTCGGCGGGAGAGCTGCGTCGGCGCTGTATTGATTTCGACGGGAAACCGTTCACTAGCCTACGTTCACAGACGTAGAGTTGGGTCTATAACATAGGCTGAAGCTATCGTTCACTCTATTTATTTTGAAATGGCCGAGTGAGTAAAGACGGTGGTAGGCTCGTGAATTCAAAACATTCAAATGTTACGAATGTGATCGCATGTACGTCAAACCCAAGCAGTTTAATCGTTTTGAAGGATCGCAAATTTGCTGAAGAAAAACATACTACTTAGAGCTTATATTTACTTAATTTACTAGTCTTTTTTTCTTTGCATTTTATATTTTTTTGGGATAAGAATTTGGGATCCCATACCGGTAAACTGGTAGCAAAACCTCTCTGGATACGTCGGTGGTTCTAAAGTTTGTATTTAAGCTAGTAATTTACTATTTTACCAATCTTTGTTAGTGCTAACGTGCTTCCATAACGATATCTGAAATCCAATTTTTTTTGCCTAATTTCGACAGGTATTTGGCCTAGTTTTTATTTTCAAACCTACTTTTTATCATATATTTTGTCAATTTATCATATATTTACCTGAAAATATTCATATATTCTCATATATTTGCCCTAATTTTGGTCATATATTCATATATTTTGTATGACAATTTCCCCTGGGAGGCCTGTTATCATATTTCGTATTTTTTTTGTAATTCATGCTTTAATACGTTGATATATTTCTTTTGTCCCGTTATGAAAATTTTACAGGGGACTTGAAAGTTACATTAGATATCCCTTCTGATGTCTTTGCAAACTTTCTAGAATCTCCTTTCTTCAAGTGACCAACAACGGTCTGATCTTTTTCCACGCAAACTGCAAACTTGTCAACGCAATTTCCTGGTTCCATCCGTACATTGAGTTTTTTCCCAGCTTTGCAGTCCAAATTTTCTTGTAAACGTAATGATCTTTGATTATACGTTTCTAATTCAAGACTTCTTGTATATATTACTGGCAGTTCATCTTGAAGACAAATAGTTTAAACTGTTGGACTTGCCAACAGTTGAAATATAACCGAAATAACCAAAAAAAATGAATACGAATGAGCGGTTTGTGCGGTCTGGTCTTTGACAAGTGAACCTTTGACACGTTAAAAGGACGTGTTTTTATAAACAAAACCACATTATGCTGTTCCAAATTAGATCTTTCCCTAAAATTATTCTAAAATATTCTTTCCCCGATTGAAACTGTTTTCACAATAATCAAACGGATCCTAACACTAATACATCAAACTTACCACACCTTGAAAGCATTTTTATGTTAACCAATCAGATGTCAGAACGGGTTAGGCGGCGTTAATCGGATTAAAATTTACGTTCTCGGGTGCACGATTTTGTTTTTCCGATGACCGTACATCCAAAACTCATGAAACAAAATATTAGTTTTGTAAGATTTTAACCAAACAAAAAAAAGATTTTGCAAAGGAAGTACGATGTGGATTTGTTTTTTATTTCGTGACAATATTATTGAGTAAAAGTGAAATTGTGTTTTATTTATTGTAAAAATTTTGTTATTTGAGCACTTTTAACTACACTTGAATATCTGCACTGGTATGGTAACATGATGTGTTCCTAAGGTTGTAATTGTTTTTTAGTTGATTCCAGTATTATGCTCTTCGTGTAAGCAAAACTATTGTTTGCGTCATCGACATGAAAAGGATCATGACTGCCCTGGAAACTCTTCACGGTATATCTAAATTTCTTTCTATCGAAATTACATTCGATTTCTACGTTTTTAGACGTCTATTTTAGTGTTATGCTCGCTTATTCAACTTATAACTGATTGATTTTTAAAATTGTAGGCATCCATACCAAGGTGCTCCAAGTATACTTTCTGGGTAGGTAATGTTGACGTAAATTAAATATAGTTCTACCTCCTGAAAATAAGTATTTCACATTAATTGATTTTAGACAGGCAGCTCTCGCTCGTGCCAACAAGAATCCGAAAAATACTACAGCACCTCGACAGACTAAACTAACGACCTCTTCAAATCGGTATGAATTGAAGAAAATATTTTTTTATTACACTTTTTATTACATTGCGGCTTATCCTGTACTTTCGTATTCTTTGAAGCATCGTCGCAAAATAAAAAAAATATGCCTGCATATCAACCACTATAAATTCGTTGCATTGCTGTACGGCCTGTTTTATTTTTTATTCTTACCCAAAAGTGTCCTATGTATGCATAGATGAACACGAAGATTCCACACACAACTTACTTCAGTCATAGAACTTTTGACTTAATGTTTTGAAATCTACATTTTGTTGCTTAGGTCACGGAACAACCAACAACAGCGACCTTCCCCAAGATTAGCACCTACGCAAGCAAAAAAACATTTACAAGCAAGGAACCTGGTAAGTAAGTAGCTAATATGGCGGAATAGTGTGATTACTAGACCGACAAAAAAATTAACAACAAACACCAAAATGTCAAAATTCAGCTTTTATGTAAGCCTATTAAATATTTTAGTTTGCAAAAGTCAAAGCGTGGAAAATGTGTTTTGACTAATTGTTTCTAACAAAGATTTTAAAGCTGGACATAATTACTTTGACACGTTGCAAATCGATTGCAGTAATTAGAATTTATAATTAACTTCGTTACGATTTAGCCAATCACAAGACGATCCTATTGTTTGTGTAATTATTTAATTAGTTTTGTTTAGACAGAGGACGAGGCCTTAGCACTTGCTTTACAAGCCTCTTTGGCGGAATCCTCTTTTCCGTCTGGAACACAGGCTAAACAAGAACCCACAGCAACTAATCGGGAAGATGATGATTTAGCTTTCGCACGAGCTTTAGCCGAATCGGAGAAAGATGAACGGGAGAGACAACGCCGCCTCAATGTAGAGGTATTCTGATCCTTTTGGTTGCATTTTACGATGTACAAATATTAAATTGTGCTATGTTAAGAAATATAATAACAAAACTAGCAGATTCATATCTCATTCGAATTAGTAATCTTTTTGTAATCCATTTTTCACTTAGCTTCAACTTTTATTAATGTTTGCATATTGAATCAGCAGTTAATAAATTATGCTATTTGTTTTAGTAACGAAAAACAAAAATATATTTTCTTTTTTTCTTTTTTTTAAGCAATCTCAGAAGAGTAAAGACAGCTGTTCTATCTCCTGACAATACGATGGCGCTAAGAAGTTATATTCCAACAAAATTACGGCTTGATTGCCAATTCGGTTTAAACATTTACAGACCGTCGATTATTTACCGCTGGAAATAAATTATCTTTGCTCTGTTATTGAAGAATCTTGTTCCCAAGCCACCAGAAAAGTGAAATGGAACTTTATGCAACGTTAATGCTATTTCAGGGAGGGGGTGGGGGTTATTATTCACTCTCAACGTGTTTCCAAGATCTTTTCTCCCGAGTACATACTATAAAAGTCTAATTATTCTAATTTAAGATTCATTTTTTTCTGTTTGAATAAGTAAAAGTTTTTTAAACGTATCTTTCGATTTGTGTTGAATGCAAAATGGTCGGATTTTTGTTTTATCAACATTTGAAGTATGTTTCACATTGAGATTTAATTAGTTTAAGTTCTAACCCAATTACAGCGAGTGTTACAATTTATTAGGATAACTTTAAATAAACCAGTACCTGACAAGATTGAGGACTGAGAACTAAAAATTTCGCACAACAGTGTCTACCAAAATATAAAAGTATCAAGGCTAGCCAAAAAAATATAAAAGTATCAAGGCCAGCTAAATTAAGCAGGACAGAGTTGGGTAGGTGGTTGGTGGTGGATTTCATTTAAAAGAAATTTTGTTATCTCTTCTCATGACCAAATAGTGTTAGCTCCGTTATGTTTCGTATACGTGGAAAATTCAGAGCATGAAACAATGATACTGGTCAACTGAATCACACCGAAAAAAATTATGATTATCATACAAATATTTCATAAATATAACTAGTATTTATTTATTTTTTGTAACAATTTTTGTTGTAAATAAACTTCCAGAATTGATTTTTCATGTTCTTGATATTTATAACTTGCGTTTGAGGAGTTAGAACTCAGTTTCTTTTAATTTTTCACGTAAAAGAAATGTCTCAATCCCTCTAAAGTGTCTAAAACGTAATTTTTGCCAATTAGATTTCTGTTTTCACGGGTTTCCCTACAGACGCTATTCCCTGCCTACTTACCAGTAAAGAAAAATCGTTATCTTGGAGATAAACAAAGAGATCTGGGGATGAGAATGGCGCGTGTACAAATTTTTCTTCGGTGTTTAATTAAAACGATAAAAAGGAAGGTGAGGTCTCTTCCCAGGGTATCTGATCTGCGGCGCCGGCCCGTCAAATATCATCCACCTATTGTCGGTACGCTGGACTTTCTTATTTTCACCATCAAAGGTAGTCATCGAAGGTAAATAAGCACTGAAGTAGTAAACAGAAAAGCAAAAACAAATGGAGGCAACGTTAAAATTCCAGGTTATTAATGCAGACCCGCCCCAGTCTGTTCTTCAAAAATTTCGACGAAGTCTATCTTATCCCTCGGACGCACGGGACATATCTGGCCGCCCCTCCGTCGTTTAATGTCGAGATGTTTGGACAACGGCCGTTGCTGTCGCAGCACCACGTTAGCTGGCTGAACCTTAAATAGCATAAATTATTTCATGCTGCATAAATTAAATCTGTGGAATTGATAATGTCTCTGTGTTATCACATGGCGGAGTATGCAAGAGTAATGTCTTCGTGTAACTATTTTTACAGTGTTTGCTGACATACCATGGTTTTAGAAGTTTTGCACTCTTTTTATTACTGGAATCATTTTTCGAACTCTCACAGAACAAATTTATACGTTATTAGAAGGTTTTAAGAATTGCTTATTGGGTTGAAAAACTAAAATCTCGCCCTTGATGGTCGGCGAAGATTTTTATTATAAAACAGAATATATTTTAAAAACCTGAACATAAATAACAATGAAAGAAGTTGTAGATAACAAGCTTGTTGTTGAAGAAATGAGCGTGAAAGCACCACCAAAAGATATTAACGAAGAGAAGCAGGACATATCGGAAAGTTCCGAAGTTGAGGGAAAGGAAAATCTTCCTGCTGAAGGTTTAGCCAATGAAGCAAAAATCCATGGAAGAGGATTAATAATAATGGTACAAGTTATTTATTATATAGTTAGAAAGCTGTTTTATAGCTATCACAAGGGGTTTTTATTTATTAACCTTTTTTTCTGGATGAGTGGTAGGTAGCAGGCCTCTTGAACTGCTCTTAGCTATCAAAATCATTTGTTAGTAAATTGCAAATAAAGTTGTCAATAAAAAGCTGCACTTTAGCTAACAGGACATAACCAGACAACAGTTTTTTATGCTACAACAATTTCTCTTCTCTTGAATAACTAAAGCTGATTATAAAAGAATTTCCTAATTCAATAAGTTAAACTATTAACAAACCTGGTTTTCCAAGTGTTAAAATCTACCCTCAGGTTTTTAACACAGGGTTGGGGTAAGATTTCTGAAATTGTTTATATATACATTATTTCGCATATTTCCAGAAAGCTATTTGATCCCTTAATGATTTTTGTATATTAAAATTCTAACTCTACTGTTCTTTAGATGGTTAATAGAACTTTCTTCCTATTATACGAGGGTGCCGATAGCTATGCCTTAAAAAATGCTGGCGTTTTTGGGTGAGTTTGGCGTTTTGAAAACAACAACAAGTATTCGCCTTAAAAGACCCACATAGACCCTGATCAATGCCCCCAAAATAAAAAAACAGACACTAAAAAAAGCTGATGGACACATAAATTGTGGTAGGCCGACCTTTTTCTTTGAAAATAAGGTTTTTTTTCGACAAGTTGCTATAGCAAAGCCCATTTTCAAACGAGAGATTTTCTTAACTGGATAACAAGTCATGTTAAGGCTTACCTTTGCTTCAGTAGGTTGCCTTATTACCCTTTTAAACGCTGTTCTGACCCTTAATTGCAATATAACAATATTGCTTAGAAAAAAGCACTTGAAATATATGGCTGCTTTGCCGATTTTGCAAATTACGCACAAGGCTCAACCGCAATTTACTGGCAAAGTACCAGGATTCATCTGTGCAAAGCGAAGTGCAGAACTGGACTTCAAAAGAGCAGACGAATAAGCAACGGGCAACGCATGCAGATATAAGAAGGGTTATCGCTGCTACCGAGCAATATGTGTGAAACGTGGAGATAAATCTGTTAATAAAAGAGTCATCATTCATCATTCTCGACTTAACGTCTGTTTTCCATGCTAGCATGGGTTGGACGGGGTATATTAATGACCCTCTTCCAATCTGATCTAGACTGTGTTAGATCTAAACTCAACTTCCTCTGTATCAAGTCTGTCCTTATAACCTCCTGCCAAGTCTTTCTCGGTTTGCCTCTGGGCTTTGCCCCAGGAACTATCAAGTCTCTACACTTTAATAGTATATAGTATTATAGCTATAAAATCGTGACAAGTGTGTTATGGCAGAAATAATATGAATATATAGTCAGAAAATAACCTTTCGTAACAAATTATGTGAAAAATTATTTTTCGATTTTGAAAAGGGTTACTACCACCTTAATTATTGTTTGTTCCACAAGTAGTTACATAGTTTAATTAATGACTTCACTAACAATTTTTCGTGGCCTAAATAAAATCTTACAACCTGCATGTCTTTCGGCTTGAAATCATTTTTATCATGATTTAAAACGGGGAAGTATTTATTTTAAAATATCTAAGTATCCTCACATACCATATTTCTTTTGAAGCTAGGAAATGAGGATGAACGGACTTTCAAATGGCCTAAGCATCACAAAGCCTATGTTCTTAGCATGTTCTTAAATTTTGAGACTTATGTTCTTATATACATTGTCTTGGGTTTGTTTTTTCTTTTTTATTGTTTCAAACAACAGGTGGATGCACAAAACATGAAAAAAAAACAAACATTTAATAAGGCGGCACATGAAACTATGTCCTCATTACTGCCACTCATTTTATTATACACAATAAGATTGCAAAGATGAAAATGGATAATAAAATTATGAGAAAAGAATCTTCAGTACATTGTTTTTACACACGGACGATATTATCCAAGCAAAACGCAGAGATATCAATCTCAAAACCCTGATGCAGCGGCTGACGATGAACGAACTTTCTGGAACTGGGACGAGCAAACAAGTGTCATTTTGGCAAAAATATTGATGTTAATCAACTCACCTTTATAATATCTATGCATTGATAAAGTTTAAATGCACATCCCCTAACAGATCTAAAATTACTGGTGACAGAAAATGTCAAGATTTGCTAATGCTTAAATATGACATCATATAATGTATGCAGCATAATTAAATCTGAAATTTTTTAAATGTGAATATACAGGTACTGTCCGATTAAAAAACAATATCTTTTCTTTGTTTTATTAAGTATCAAAATTAACAAAGATTGCACTCTTAAACAACAAAGATTTATCCAATACTTAGCACCATCGTTTGTTGATTTCCGCCGGCGAAGGCAGAATCTTTAAAATCGCCTGGGAAGATAGAGAGAGAGATAGATATATAGATAGATAGATAGAGACAGCCCAGACCCTGGACGCCTAAAACTTATCCAGGCTAAAGCTTAAATCCTCGTTTTGACAAATTTTTTTCTGAGAACGAGGCTAAAATGAGTTTTAAGCCAATAAGAATCCTAACAGTGCAACAAATTGTTTTATTATCCAATGAACAATACTTTATTTTAAAGTTTTTATGATATCGAAAGTTAAAGCTCGTGCAGTGTAGCATAATGAAGATCGTCTTATAATGCGTCTTATAATTACGTCATTTCCTTCTGTACAATTTCGCAAGCACGTAGACTAAAGCTATATTCAGCAGAACTAATTATTCATGAATTTTAATTTAAAGAGGAATTGTTGAGGCTGGATATTTTTGGTGAAAGATAATGTATTATAGCTATTATCCCTTTCAGGATTATTGCTAATGGCGTTTAAGCCCCACCCCCCCCCCCCCCCCCCCCCGACTTGCGCATCGAACGACTAAATGTTTATTTATAATTATTTGCCTTTGTTTAAAAAGGTTCTTCATGAAGATAGCAATGAATGAAAATAATTCGCAGGTTCTAGGATTTCAATTCGAGCCGGAAAGAACAGCGAATGATGAGCTAGTTCCGACTTTTCAAGACGTAGTCGAACATAACATTGGAAACCTTGTTGCTCCTACTCGCCTAAATGTTGACGGAGGTCTATGGTGCCTGTGCGATAAATGTGAGAGGATGCCCTCTGAAGTAGAATGTTTTTGCTGTCACGAGACAGACTCTCAGTCTTTTTCAGGAATATTTGAGTAGGTGTGCGATGATTCGCACGTGTAAATCAAGTAACGCGTGCGATGTAAAACGCACGTGCAAAGAATGTTACGCCTGCGATACGGCCTCCGAGGTTATTTTTGTTGCGCATTCATTTTGCGGTAGAAAGTGGGGGACGTTTTAAATCGTGAACCCCTAACACGATGATCGAGCGTCTACTGGTATAGCGACTCTCTCAATCTTAACTTCCTTTTCTACATGTCCGAAAATTTTTACAGAAAAAAAGTTATACCGCCCGTGGGTTTCGTTTTTACAGGCATAAAGAAAAAATCCATTAAATTCGGACCTGCTATGGTTTCCAATTATTTTGTCAAATGAAGAAATTATCTACAATTAAATCCATGATAAAATGTCTATTCCGCCTGTAAGTGCAGTTTTGCAGACTTGCTTCATCCGTGCTCCGTCGGCGTTCACCTCCGCATTAGTTAAGAACCGCATGGCTGGATTTCTTGTGTAAGACCTGGTTACCAACGACGAAGGGGCCAGGCAAAAGAGATTTATGTCTACGTAGTTCTTTTAACTAGGTCAGGAGTCGGTGAATTAGCTAGGATGGTCAGGTTGGCTATGAATAGGCTTGCTCGTGGATTAAAAGGACCAGGACTATTCAATAATTTCTGAGATCTAAAAGTGTCCGACCAAGACGGAAATCTATCAGACGTTTTGTCTGACGAGTCTCCAAAAATTATTTCGAGGGCTGCCATCGCACGCTACAAAATGGATTTTATAGGTTGATTTTGAAAACTCAATATTTATTTTTCAGGCGTGCGATTAATCACACGCCTGAAACGATTTAGGCGTGTTCCAAGGCGTGCGGTGCGATCGCACGCCTCTCCTGAAACAGACTGAGTGACTATTAAATATTTTCAATTACATGGTATAAATTTTTCTACTCCTTCATGAGTAATTCTTAGATGCGAGTATGATTGAGTAATATTGTAAATTTTTCAGATAAAAAATGTATTACGGAACACGAAGAATTCCGAGCGGTGGTTTTATTGAGAGTACGCTGTGGACATCTTTGGTGGCACTCCATGACAAAGAGATTTCGAACGACCACCTAGTTACCAGCCCCCACTCACCTCCTTAACATCCTTTTCTTTCCTCCGTTCAGATATTTCTCTGACTTTTGGTTTTTCCTTATACGGAAGATTTTTTTTTGGATCCTTGGGCAGCGAAAAAAAAATTTTATCCTGTTTTTTTTCGACTGTTCTTAGTGCAATTCACAACAGCGCACCACGACATTATTCTGCCTCTCAACCTTACTGAATGTGCGATCTGAGTCTAATCTCTCTGTGGCGGGACATCTAGAAAAGAGGAAACTAATCTTTAATTATTGATTGGTTGGCTTTAGACTATGCAACCCTAAGGCTAAAGTCATTGAACTTCAAGTTTTATTAGCGAATGCTTCTTACTTAGGTTCGTACAGAATTAGCACAGTGTGTGTTTACCTTAAGGTCTAGACATATCTCTCGCCTTGATTTTTTAATTCCATATGAATAATTCATAAAAAGCGGTCACAATTCAGGGGGTAAAATTACCAAAATTTTGAAACATATAATAAAATATCAGCCTGGACCACGTTTTATTTATTTTGGTCATTTCAGGGCGCTCCAGGTAAATACACGCGACATTATTTCAGCCTCGCTTTAGTGCCTATCATCCACCATCCATATAAACAATCGAAGCGAGAGACAGCATGCTTTTTTGTAAACAAGAATGAGATTTGTTCAGTTGGTGTTTGGAAAGAAAACAAATAATTATTTAATTCTTTTATAGAAATTAGTTACAAATAAGAATTTTTTTGTCAAAATTTTTGTTGATTTTTAATCGGACAGTACCTTTAAGAACAAAAAAAAGAGCTTTTTAAAGAATTTGAAAAGACTTGTTAACCAACTTTTTAAGCTCTATAATATAAGTCAAACATCATTTTATACCTCGGTTCCCTTAAGTTATTTATAGCACGCCTAAACAAATTTCCGTGTGTGAAGAAGTTTGGAAGGTCCTGTAGAAAGAGAAAGTTCAGAAACAATGTTTTATTTTAAGCACAGAAAAATCTTTATTGTTGGGCAGCTGAAAATCCGAAATGTCTGGTAGTACATTATATATATTATTTTATATTTTCTGTATGTTTTTATTAGAAGAAGCATCCAATACAGAGGAGAAAAAGGAAAAAGTGAAAAGCGTTTCTCAAGTAAAGGTATTAGCATTATTTAATTTCAATAAACTATTCCTCATCTTGTTGGCTTGGCCTGAAAAAACCTTTTGTTGTTTTAGCCACTTGTTTTGGTAGATCATTCTAATTGGCCAACTTTAGATGCATCACAAGATCCAAAAGTATTGTTATTATTTTTTGTATCATTCGTTTTTGTTTAAAATGACAGGGAATATGGCTTTGTCTGAAATTATCTCATATATGTAGAGTGGAAATGGACGTAATGGAAGAGAAAGTGTCACCACACCCTCTCCTGGGCCATCACCTAAAGGCACTCCAAAAAGAAAAGGTACAATTGAATCTCACATAAAATGCTTTGGCTAGTTAGAGTTAGTTAAAGTTCATTTGTTTGTTTGTTTGTTTTCGAATTAATTTTTTGTTTTTAGGCCCTAAACAGAAATGGACTCCACTTCCAATTGACCCTGCTACTCAAGGTTCTGAAGAAAAGTCTCCAGACTCAATTCGTGGTGGGAGAGGAATGTATCGAGGCAGGGGAAGAGGTAGAGGTAGAGGTAGAGGTCGTGGACGAGGTGGAAGAGGTATATTTACTTTTATGTAATCATAACATTAATATCATTTCATTAACTCGAGAAATGTGAAGCACATCACACTACCTATTTTTTATTGTAGGTTCATATCATGCAGGAGGAGCTTATGAGGAGAATAATGGATTCTATGTTACTCCTGATGGCTTATTTGTTCCACAACAGTTTATGTACTATAATGGCTCTTCTGAACAACAATTTCCTGCCACGGCACCTGTGGTTGATAACAGTGCTGTCAAAGATATGATACGCAAACAAATGTATGTATCTTTTTGTTAATATTATTAGGCTATTAGGCTATGTTTTCTAACAATCTTTAATTTTTTTCAGTGAATATTACTTTTCTGAAGACAATCTTATTGGGGACTTCTTCCTTCGTCAACAGGTATGTTTTTTTATGCAAATGTAAAAGGAATAGTGTATTCAACCAACCTTATCTATATAATAATTTTTTTAAGATGCGTTCTGATGGTTCAATACCAATTGAATTGCTTGCTTCATTCAATCGTGTTCAAAAGTTGACCAATGACCACAATGTTATTTTGGAAGTTAGTTTTCTTATAAGTACTTGGTCTTGGTATGATAGTGCCACTCAATGCTATATTTTTGTTTTGCATTGTTTTTTAGGCTTTGCAAGATAGCACTGATATCCTTTGTGATGGATTCTCTGTTAAAGCAAAACAAAATGCAGATCATTGGCCTATTGTTATCAGTAAGCCAATCACAGGTAAATAGTTCCAGTTTTCCTTACTTAAAGAATTGTAAAGATATTCATTGTAACTAGAAAATTTAGGAGGAAAATTTTTTAGCTTCCTCTTTCCTTCAGTTTTTACACCCAAATTTTGAGCTGATTTTAAAAAGGCCTCTACTATGCCCCTCCCATTTTAAGTATTAGGAACCTAGCCTTTTTCAACTACACAAAAGCACAGAGTGTCATCATAACCTTCACATGTAAATAAAATCTGTTTGTCATTTAATGTTCTCCTTTTTTTAGTTGAAAATTCTGCATATAAAGCTGCACTATTGCATCCTGCTGGTAAGTATATATGTTAATGTTTGTTGTGCATTCCATTTGTTCTGTTTGAAATAATATCCCTTTTTACCTTAAGCTGAAGCCGATGAGCCACAAACAGATCACAAAAATATACAGGAAGAAAAAGTAAGCACACACGAGGAGGTGTTGCCTGAAACTAAAGAGAAGTCAAAGAAAGGTACTTGTGTTGTTATTTCGAATGTCTGTTTTTTATCTAGTGATAGAAAGCAGACACAACTCTTGCCATTAGGATTATCTCTATTGTTTCTTCATTTGTGTTCATTTATTCATTTCATTTTTTAGATGAGGAGAAAAGCGATGAAGAGGTTATTCCTAATTTTATGCGCAAGAAAAAATCTCCAGACGATGAGTGGGTTGAAGTTAAAAGACGAAGTAGGTCCAATTCAATGACAAAAAAAGAAAAGGTAAGTCAGGTGCTTACGTCATGCATTTTTCTGAAAAACTGCTTTGAAATGCATATTCATATGGATACAGATATTCTTAACAATTTATATTGATCGAAAGCATTTTATGAAGTGAATGCTACCATCCGTACTGGCATAAGATATCTTCTTATGTATCATTTCATTGGTAGCAAGAGGAATTTGAGATATCCTTTTGTTATATGTTTTTCTGATATGTTTTATATCAAATTATGAAAAATATTGAGGGATAACTTAATCACTTTTCTTTATTTTTATTTTGATCTGTTATTTATGTGGCTTGGAACAAAAAAACAAAATGTTTGTTTCTGTGTTTGTCTTCTAACAGAAATATGTTGATGTCATTATATGTGTTGTTTTCTTTATCTCCAGCCTGCCTGAGTTGTCTAAACGTGCCACATGAAAATAATACTTGCTTACATTTTTCTCCTGTTTAAGTAATTGAAATTACAGTGTTTATGTTACTTGTGCTATTATCCATACTTGTGTAACATTTTTTTTGTTACGTATCATTTCGTTGGTGGCTGAATGAATAGAAATATTCTACTAATGTGTATCTTTGCCAATATGTTTATATTGACTGTTGTAAGATGACTGAAGAATAACTTGATCAGATATTTGCAGTTTGTAGCAAAGTCCACAATTCCTTGTACAAAGATTTTGATTATTTTATTATTAAAATTTTTACCATTTTATGTAGAAAAATATTGATGAGGATTTTGATGGGAGAGAGGAATTGGATTTTCAATTCGATGAAGAACTTAATGCACCCACTGATAAAAAGCAGCAATCTTACAGTGATGATTTGTATGTGCAATTTTGTAGTGTCCAGCCTTACAACAACTAGACTAAATAACCTTAATAATAAAATGTAATACTTGTGCTTTCATGGTTGATGCCATATTTTTCTAAATGCAGGTTTTCTTGTTTTTTGTGGAATATTAATTGTTTGAATGTTTGCACTAAATACAAAATTTACACTGTATGCAGACCATGCTTGTGAGGTCTGTACATGCATTGACTCTAGCCAATATTACCACTGTATTTTTCATATGCCACCCAAGGGAAAGAACATAGAAAAAATGTATGAAACATTTTCTTTTTATCTCTAGGAGTGACGATTCTGGTGATGAAATCGATGATTTAGACATCAGCAAGATTGTTATTGTAACTCAAACACCTCCTCCACCAAAAAAACATGATCGGACAGGAAATTTCACTAATCGAACTAAAATGACACAGGAACTGGCGCATATGATAAGTGATGGGTTGTACTATTACGAACAAGATCTATTGGAAGAGGATGACGATAACAGCTATATTAATAGAAAGGTTTGTAAATATTTTTTCTTAAATTGTTATTTCTAAAACAATACTACTTAGGTTAACTAGCAAAAATATTTCAATTACTTAAAATCATCAGATGCATTCTTTTAAAAAATATTGTGTAAAAATAGTTGATAAATTTTCAAATTTATTTCAAATTTACTTAAATGGTGAAAAGACATACTGCTTTTTTGTTGTTGCAGCTGCAAAAAAAAAAATTATACATGCAACAAATGGAACCTAACCAGATATTGATAACAAATGTTATTCACCAAGAAGGTGACATTTTAATACCATGCAACCAATTTTTGTTGTAAATGCTATCATCCGTACTGGCATAAGATATATCTTCTTATGTATCATTTCATTGGTAGCAACAGTAATTTGAGATATCCTTTTGTTATATGTTTTTCTGATATGTTTTATATCAAATTATGAAAAATATTGAAGGATAACTTTCACATTTCTTCGTATTATTATTTTTACATTGTCTGCACCAAAAGCGTTTTTTGTGTGTGTGTGTTTGAATTGTGACATTTATCTGAATTTGCAATTTTGCAAATACCTTAAGTTAGTTAGGCTTTGGATGTTTGCTTTTGCTTTTAAAAGTGCAATAAAATTTATCAAAACAGGAATTAAGTTTAATTATATCTGCAAATTGTATATACTTTATTACTATCTCACCTGCGAGGATAGTATTGGTTTCTAACTCCTAACTGACTGACTAACTAACTATGTCCCAAATGGTCAATTGCAACGTCATCAACGAGCTTTTTTATGCAAATTTTTTAGAAAAATTGCCTTCGGGTCGATTCGAACCCAGGACCTCTTGGTTCAAGTTACGATGCCTTAGCCAACTGAGCCATTATGTCTTAAGCAAAAATATCTAATTTTACGGGTTTTATATTAATCAATATAACGACTGGCGAATTAACACAAAATGATTTATTGATGCGAAATACAAAAGTTTTTTAGAATTTTTTTTGCGAAATGATTTCTCTTAACGAAATAAAGTTGTTTTTTGATTTTTCAAGCTCTAAGAATATTCATAAGAATTTTTAAGCGGTATTTTCGAGAAATGGCCAAAGGCCCTCAGAGGTATGGGACCTAAAAAATTCACATGCAGGTGTCTAATAGATAAATATAAAAAGTCAGTAAGTCTCATAGCCATGCATCATATCCCTCATGCCAGGAACAGATGTAAAATCAATTTTTAGGTTTTATGAAATGATCCTGTTAATAAAATTAAAAATATATTGTTGCAATGATGTGTAATTGACATAGAAATGCGAGATAGTTTATGCAGCCCCTGCATCTTGTTTATATATATATTGCAAATACAATGCATTTCGACACATTATATGAATCACCATTTTAGGTTGAATTATCAGGTTCACTGGGTAAAGTTGGTATGATTAGTAAGAAAGATTTTTATGATCTGAAAAGAACTGTGTATGATTCTGATCCAGAACAAGACGCAAGCTCCCAACTTCAACCTCCTCGCATGACAAAAGCCAAATCTTTAACGTTTTCATCGTCGTTAACTGGTGGGGATGAAGTGACTGCTGGTGGTGACAAGAAGAAAGAAGTGTCTGCTTCTATCTTGACATCTACATCTTTGCATGTTAATGCACCTGAATTTAGACCAAGACCAAGGTCTTCAACGTCACCCATGTCGTCTTCCCTACCTTCGAATGTTCCCCAACACATCAACCCCTACCACAATAAATCATATAGACGAGGGAGAGATGCTCGAGGTGCTAAATCACGAGGCTCATCAAGACAAGTGCCACGATTTTTTCCTGCTATTGTCAAGGATGACTTGCATAATAAGGTAAGTAAAATTGGGTTCTTTCTTTTTACTTAGTTCTACATTTTTGGTTTCGTTAATAATTAAATTTTATCCTAATAATCCTGTTTGGATTTATTTAGCCACCTCGTCCTCACAAGTCGAAATATGGTAATAACCCCACTGTGGAACAGCATGTTGGCTGGTTGTTTAGTCCGAAAGCGAAAAAAGCAAGAAGTCGACAGTAAGTAACACTTACAATTTCTTTATCATAGGTTGAGTAATTTTATTTGAAGTATAATGTAAACATTTTTATTGGGTATCATGATAATGATAAGAAAAAATGGAACGTAGTATTTTTATATTTTTATGAATGAAACATGTGTATGAGATGCACGGTGAACGCAAACTAAGAGTAGTGTACGTCATGCATTAGTTAGACAAAAAGTTATAGAACACCAGCCTGCGATAAAATTATTTATACTTCGAATATCATAATTCATTCTGTCTTCACGTTTTCTATTGTTTTTTAGTAATAGCAGTAGCAGTGATACACAAGGACATGCATCTTCCAGCTATCTTTCCAGTAGTGTTGGTAGCAACGCTAGTAGTTATGGTTCCCAGTCTTCTTCAATCCCACACTTTGAACATCCTTCGCACTCCCTGCTCAAAGAAAACAACTTTGTGCAACACGTTTATTATAAATACCACGCAAAATGTTTAAAAGGTTCGGCTTGTTTGTTTGTTTGTTTGTTTGTTTATTTGTTTGTTTACTTTGTACATTTAAAGTTATTTTGCGCTAAAACTTTTATTTTATTTTTCCCAGAGCGCAAAAAACTTGGTGTTGGACTATCGCAAGAAATGAATACATTATTTCGCTTCTGGTCCTTCTTTCTTCGCTCACATTTTAACAGGTAAGATTTAGCATGCCTCCCTTAGCAAATCACGAGGCGCATTAAGAAACATTTAATCAGCGATTGATGAAACAACTCGTGGAAAGTGTTCTTATACCTCTTTTGTGTAAACACATCTTTAGGTACCTTTAATAAAAATTAAAGTTCCGATTGGTACGTTTCGTGTTTTTGTTATGCCAACTCCTTACCCTCAGCCAGTCGTGCAGCATGGTGATTGGTTGAACATTAATGTTGGCTACAGTAACTTGACTTTTAAACAATCAAAACTTGATTTCCTTCATATTTTTGATATTTGAAAGTTAAGACACAGTATTTTCAGGGAAACGCTTTTGTGACATAATTAGATGAAGTAAAGTTGTTGTTTTATATGAATACTTCTATACAGAATTCAAAACTTTGTTTATGCGGTCATGACAACTTTCGTGTCCTTGTCAACGCCTTACCCTTGACCAGTTTAGCAACTCTATGCTTGGTTGAACATTTATGTTGACTACAGCAACTTAACTTTGAAAATTCAAAACGCGATTTCTTTCGTTTTTGATAGTTTAAAGTGAGATAGGTGTTAGCACAGACAGTGTAGTTGGATTTTTCGTAATGCTTAGATACTTTAAAACTGCTTTTTCTCTCAATCTTTAGGAAAATGTATACAGAATTTAAAGAATCTGCAGTGGAAGATGCACAAGCGGGATACAGGTATAAAATAGCAGCTTTTTTTGGTTTATTTCGTTTAACTTACAAAGCCATGCTTATGACAAAAAGAGCTCATGAACAAACCGAGATGACTCGCGAATCAAAAATATGTATGTACAAACGTCGAGGATTTACGATATTTGGTTTTTGGTATTTGACAGGCAGGGAGGGATAAATCTAAAAATCGGATTGAAGTTAACATGCACTTATCGATTTGTGGGTTAGCCCTTAAAAAATTAAATAAAAAATATTCTAACTTTAATTCACTAGATCACAAGACAACCTTTTTTTTCAGATACGGCGTGGAGTGTCTATTCCGGTACTACAGCTACGGTCTGGAAGAAAGATTTCGGCCGGATTTATACAAGGATTTCCAAGAAGAAGCTATGAGAGATTTCAACTCAGGTTAGTGTGTTTACAAGTTACTACTTACGATCGCAAACATATCTTTATTATTTTAACTAATTTTTACTTTAGGCAATCTTTACGGACTTGAAAAATTTTGGGCGTTCCTTAAATATTACAAAGGAAAAGCTAAATTTGAAATTAACCAAGAACTTAAACAAGTGCTTGGAAATTTCAACGTCATCGATGATTTTAGACGGGAGGTATGTCCTCACTAATTTTTATTTAAGTTTGTGCTGATATACAGCTTAGGTTCACCTCCTGATTTTGTTAACCCTCTTCGTTTAGGCTTCTCGGTTAGTAGAAGCCAAAAAGCAGACGGATGGAAACAAATCAAAAGCCGAAATTAAAGGAGGGGAAAGGTCTACAGGGGAAACGTCAGCATCAGAAAAAACACATGCCACTAAAAAAGGTAAAGACAACAAGAGGCAGCATGAAGCGAAAGACAGTTCTGCGAAGAGACATAGTTACGAAGGAAAACATGGCGAAGAAAAAAAGCAGGACAAAAGCAAGGCCGAACGAAAACCTAAGGATGAGAAATCCTCGAAAACAGGGAAAGATGAAAAGCATGCTAAACAACAGGAGAAAAAAGAGGACAAAATAAAACAGGATGCGAAACATGTGAAGCAAGATAAAAAGGATGAGAAGTCGGTCAAGCAAGGCAAGCGGGAGGAAAAACCTGCTAAACAAGACAAAAAAGATGAAAAACAGGCTAGCCACGATAAAAAAGATGAAAAACCGGCTAAACAAGACAAGAAAGATGATAAGTCACCTAAGCGAGACAAGAATGAGAAATCTTTAAAACAAGAAAAACTTGATACAGCAACAAAAGAAAAAAGCGCTGCTTCTAAAACGAGCAGGGACTCTAGAACTATAAAGCAAACAACTGAGCACGCAAGTAAACAACCGGCAGACGAGAAATAGGATGCGATACAAATCCTAGCGCTGTCGTTTTGGGCTGATGAGGGCATGTTATAAATGGATGTTGTCGAAGTAACACGTGGAACGAGAAAGAAACTATATTTTGAATGAACGAGTCGATGATTATTGTAGTTGGATTTTGTAGTTGTTGACATTTCGAACGTGGTATTAAGACTATTTTTTTTTAATATTTCCAAATTTGAATGATTTGTTATTTTTAAATGCATGTGTTGAATACAAAGGAGACGGCAGGAATATTTTATCAGTTATTTTAGAACTCGTCCTGTAGTTTATATTTTTGACTTTGTGTGTATGAGATACAAATTGGCGTCCTGTTACGGTTTTATTGTGTACTATATATATTTCATGTGTAAAAGACGATAAAAACAGGACTCTTGTTATTTTTTAAAAAAAGTAGACTGTATTTAGAAATAAAATTTTAGGTTGGTTTTATATCTGATAGGGTCTAATAATCATGGTTGCATTCACTACTAACTACTATCTTCAGTTTTTTTCATCGATGTATAAAAGAAATTATTTGATCCGTATATATCGCCGTACCTTCGTATATCTTTATTTGTTTAGAATAACCTCCAAACTTTTGAGTTGAAGTACTTTAAAGAACTTCTCATCCCTGTAGTAGTGACTGTGTGCAATAATGTTTTAGGAATGTTTATGCTTGGATGCAAGTTCTACACCAACTCCCTTCCCTTGTTGCTGTAAAGTGAAGACCTGGGGTCGGAGTTGGTGTTATTTATAATCGTATATATTTAGGTTGTGATTTCTGAATTTTGTCTTTAAAAAATTGAATTCGTTTTACTCAGTAAGAATTTAATGTTTGCAAGTTAGACGCAATAAAAATTGTGTTTCAGAATACTCGAAATTACTACCGAAACAGTTCTTATGTAATTATCTTTAAAATATACGGTGCATGTTTTTATACAGAAAACGACCAAAAAAAGAAACATAATTATATAAAAACCTCGAATTTTGCGTTTTGTTTACCAACTGGACGAGCGCAGTCTACGCAGTATTCATACATCGAGTTACTGATAGAGAAATCCTTATCAAAAGCTTGTTTAAAGTTCAAGGAGAATTAAAATTATCAGGCTCACATTGTATGTGGAAAAGCACACTGATTTCTTCTGCAGCTGAACGTTCTTAATTCCCAAGGCCTCTTTCGCGCTAGCTGAAGAAAAAACAACACTGCCGTGGAGTTTTGAATATTTATTATCTGGTGCATCATTGTCGCATATTTAGTTGAAAGATATCATTTGCTTGGGATCTAAGCACGAGGTTTAATATTACTTCAAAAAACTTAATTTCTGAATTTGTTTTTGCGAATACGAGAGTAGCCTTGCAATTTGGATATCTTCAAGAGTTACGAGTTTTCAGAAGAAACGTTCGTGTGGACTTGAACAGTATGTCTAACAATTTGATGATTAACAACATTTAGACAATCATCATTATCAGCGAACTTAACTAATGCATCTTGTATCCCATTCAGCAAAACTTTTATTCCAAATACTGTAAATGCTCAAACCTGGGCGTTATTTAATTTTCGAAACTTTGTAGACTTAAATCGAGACGATTATTAAAAAATTTGAAATTTAAAAGACTCGTTAAAATTGCTTACATGAGGAAAACTCTGATAAAAATCCCTTTTTGACTGAAGTAGGGTGTTTCTAAAGACCCGGAGTTTACTAAATTTTATACTAATAATAACAATACATCTAATGCTTCAATACTTTTTTTTGCTAAACTAAAGTCAACAGCCAAGTGGGTTGCCCAGGGGGTCCAGCGCCCGTTTTTGTTCTTGAGTTATGGTCAATTGGGATTTTTGACAAACGGACCGCACCACGAGGGTTAACACTATAAATATGGTTATATAGGTTCCCCATTTTAAATTATTAAACGAATGAACCTTATTGGGTGGATGATATTCGAAATTCCGTCCATAATCACACTTTTCAATGAAATATGTTCGTCCTGGTCAATGCAATTATTTTGAAATATCCCGCTGACATTTTAAAATTCCCCGCTGACGTTTTGTAATTTCCCGCTGCGAATATATTTCGAATGTTTAAGCACTTTTGTTGACTGACACTTTTCCAATTACAGTAGACTCTCTGTAATTCGACTTCCCCTAATTCGAACCTCTCCTTAATTCGAACAAATCTTCTGGTCCCGTCAAAATCCCTTAACAAACTCTCATGATTCACTTCCCCTAATTCGAACCTCCATAATTCGAATACCTCTATATTTCGAACCATATTTCCGGTCCCTTTAGATCATTTCACCCCGTAAATCGAACTTTTAAAGATCGAATTACGTAAAGTAGCCATTTTATCTCCCTCTGCTAATCTTTCATCGAGTGTAAACAGGGTTTTACATGTTCGATTTCAAAACCGAAGGTCTAGGATTCTTTTCAAACAACAAAGGATATATTTTTGTTATTAATCAACAAGATGGCGACTCTTCCAGCAAAACGTCGGCACAGTGAAAAGTATCTATGAAGTCTATTTACTACCACCAACCCTTTTGGACAAAATTTCACAAAAAAATTTATGAACTTCCCCTAATTCGAACTCTCCCTAATTCGAACTTTTTTTTCGGTCCCCCGCGAGTTCGAATTACAGAGAGTCTACTGTATGTTGTTTTCCTCGAGGAAATAAATGTCGCTGTTGGAAGCTAGTAAAGGTATGTAGTTTATGACAGTGAATCGTCACGATCCCAATAAAAAATTTAAGTTCGAACATATGAACGTTGAATAGTTTGTAAATTTCTTTAAACTACAACAATACTTGTCGCGTTGTAAATGTTCTTGTTAAATTTTGTTGCTGATACAAGCAACGAGTTCCATTTTATTTTGCCTGTTTTCCATATAAAGTGTGATTAACCAGTAATCACGTTTGGTATCGTGAGATTTTGTGATAAATTTACCTCATTCGATTATGGAGAGTAAAATTTGAAAAATCGAACTCGGTAAATTTATCCCAAATTTCCTTCTAAACATGTGATTACTACTTCAAATTTTACCCAACACAAATAATAAATGTAACATACGAGATTGCGTTTGCTGCGTCAAAACATGCGTCAAGGCTGGCTGTTCCATAAGGAGGCCTGCTTAAAGTTGGGAATTTTTAGTCCACCAAATTTTAAAATTGTAAACATTAAATTGAACTAAGGTTGCATACTTTGGAAAACAAAATTTTAATATCAAAACAGCAAGTATTGGGATGACGAATTCTGAGTAAACATGCTACGGCATTCAATAAGTGACAGCAAAAGTGAGCAAACCTTACTTTCTTTGTCTTGTGATTCCGCTCAATATTAACGCCTTATTTTCCTGACATATTTGACTGAAATTCCTGAAATTCCTGACATTCCTCACTTTTTTCATCTATTCTTGGTACAGACTTAATTGTTAAGAAAGTATTTTTTTTATACAAGCATCATAATTAAACAAAATGCTACTTCTTAAAGAACAGATCTAAAATTTAATTTATGTCATTATTTTGAAAAAATGAAAATAGTTCTTCTAACTGACAATTAAACCTAAAAATTCTTAACATTTTCCTTAAATATAAAATAATGCTGATATTTTTGACTTTTTATTGACATTTTTGACAAGTTCTGTCTTTTCTGACGGAGTAGACACTACGTATGTGTTTCGTTTGTAATGTTAGTGTGTAGAATAACAACCAAAGAGGTGGGACGCAAATCTTTCATTTGTCTTCGTATGTTAAAATAAAAACCACGTGTTAATTCAGAATTTGCACACCAACAGCGTGCTTTCAATTCGACGTGAATGCAGCAGCGGTCGATCCATTGTTGATCACATGTGATAGGATACACGTGCCCATGAAATCATAACCCTAAAAAAAGAATACCTGATTATTAACGAATCATTTAACTTAAAAAATAAACAGAAATTAATACGGATCTGATCATTTCCGTGCAAAAAAAAAAGGAACTTCGATTTCAGCAGCTCGTCAACGTCATATAGAATGATCAAAAGAAGGAAAGTACTTCATTGCCCACATCAAATCAAGTTCACGGCATTTAAGTTTCTTCTTCTTTCACTACACATTTTTAAAATTCTATTTTTTCTCATATTAAATTTATTGTTACAATTTTTAATGAAAAAAAGATCGAGGGTAAAATAGTTTTTGTAGTTTCCCAATTTAATTTTAAATTTCAAGTTTTTAGGTTGAAATTTTAAAAACTCGTATTCATGTTAAAACAACCTCGAAAGAGAATCAGTTCCACCAAATTTACAAAATTTTCGCCTTTGTAAAATAAATTCACACTAAATTGAATTTCTCCTCAGTCATGCCAAAATTTGCAAGATCAAGGTAATGTACGATGCGCGACTTTTTTAAAGTTTCCATCCATAAAGGAAGGATCATCTGTTATAAATAAAACCATTAAAAAAGCTCTTACAATTTCCTGCAAATTCTCTTGGATACACAACGTGGCAAACTGTTCAGCATCATGCAGCTGGCTAGTGAAAAAGAAACAAATATAGATTACACTTGAAAAAAGTCTTCTATAGAAGACATAGTGAAGTCAAGTCAAGTCATGGACATGCAGTACAGAACTTCGAAGACAAACTTACTCGTGAAACTGTGCAAAATGATTAATTTCGAACTTAAGCAGTCGATTATGATCAACATAGTGCTAAAAAACAATGTGTGAAGGATTGTTTGGTGAGGATGGTAGATGATTGTATTAAAGAAGTATGTTTTGAACCCACGAAGGTACACATACAACAAGATAACAAACACGAAACAACAAACACGAAACAACAAACACGAAACAACAAACGCGCACTGAAATTTCATCCTGTTCTTCTCATTTTTTTTCGGTAGATAATTTTTTAATTTTACTGCAATATCGTTATTAGCTGCAGTAAACACTACGTATAGAAACGTATAGAAGTAGAAGGTTTTACTCGTCATTTAACTATAGTACATTTGATTAAAACGTTACGTTAGGTGACGAATGAACTGAAAAGCCAGTACAACAATGCAGTGTATATTTTTTGTGACCTATGACTTGAAATACAGAACACATTTGGTCTTTGACAGCCTCCTTGATATTGAGAGGTGCTTGTTAGTAATTATTGAACAGTGAATTTTATTACATGTTGAAAAACATTCTTTTTCAAATCAGAATAACCAGACCTCATTTCGAGCATTATTACATAAGTTATGGGTTTTTTTAAATTTGGTTAATTTTGAAGTCAATTTTTAAAGAAGGTTGCGCACTGGAAGTGTTAAAGATATTGACCTACATTTTTTTAAAAGATGAGGATGACAAAAGAGATAATCATAGAAGACAGAACTTTGGTCATCTTGACAATCTGGTCAAACATATTTTAGGTATGACAAACAAATATGTGTCCCTCTAACCTTGATCAAAATGATAGCATTCTTGTTATGATCTGATGCAATCAGAACTACGATTACCTAAATAATTTGAAAAATGTTAGCCACAACGTATGTACACGCTTTTGTAAAACATTTTTGTAAAGAAAAATCCAGAACTTCGTTACATGGAAAAACAACAAAAATAAAACAAGAAAAACAGACCTCCTCAATGTGTATGTCTTTGTGTAATGTTACCATCAAATAACTGAGTTCACTGCAACTTTCATCGTCCTCGAGCAATCTAGCATAATCTACAAAAACACCACACTAACTCATGAAAAACAAAAAATGTATATGATAAATTTAAGTAGCATATTTTTTCACTGACCCACAGCAGTAAATTGTGCATCAGTTTTGGCATACGATAATGCTGTTGCATACCGCTCTTGACGTACCAACACATTCACCACCTGAAAATTTAACGACAAAAATCAATCGTCATCGTCTTAGACGTAATATTATCGCCGTCACATGACGATATTTGATGAGCTAACTGTACAATCTGAAAGAATAAAACTATCATCTCGCGTGTTTACAAAATCTACATTTATATTTACAAGTTACTCCTTTGTAGAAATTACTCTACAATTATTAAAGACAAAATATTTTTTCTACATGATAATGTTCAGCTAATCTTCGAAACACTACTTCTGCTAACATAACATTCTTGCAACAACATTTCCTATAATGAAACAAACTAATAAAAACAAACAATACTTTCAACGTTCACTAATTACATAGTTCCAAACAGTCTGGATTCTAATGTTCACCAACACTCAGAAAACTGGTACTAAGCTATAAAAACTTCTTTGCTATCTTACAATAGTCAACGAAAAACAAAGACTTTTGTTACGATTTTAGTAGAAACATTACCTTGCCGTGCATTTACAGGAGTTAAGTAACAAATGACCAATCGCCTCCACAACAGTCACCTATAGTTTCGAATACATTCTTAACTTACCAG
This sequence comes from Hydractinia echinata, assembly GCA_030067915.1. NCBI lineage: Eukaryota > Metazoa > Cnidaria > Hydrozoa > Anthoathecata > Hydractiniidae > Hydractinia > Hydractinia echinata. Next base: position 994,499 of record JASGCC010000087.1, read on the forward strand.
GTAATAAAACAGATTTTAGGGAAGTAATGTTTCGATGTTTAACCCAGTTTGTGCAAATTCTGGTTTATTATGTGTTCAACTTGTTTTGTTTTTAAAATATATCTTTTAGAACGTTTTACATTGATATCGCTAGGGATATTTTACGAGCAATAATAAAATTATATATCGTTTGAGAATAACTCACGCTTGTAAATATGATATGATTTAATGTTTTCGTGCGAAACATTGCATTAGGAATTTATGGAAAAGTGTAAAAAAGAGAATTTAGTTGAAACGACGATAAGACGGCAGCTATATCAATCTTTTCTTTTTTCTTGAAAAACCTTCAGAACACCTGATACTGGTTACCAGTAAAGGAATTATCAGTTATTAATTTTGGATTTAAACAAACAACAGTCACACTGACAATTTTCTAACCCGGCTTAAAGCTTTCTGATCTTTTTTATGATTCTCTGATTTGCTTAACATCTTTGTAGTATATCAGTTAATCAGTAACTTAGATATAGCATCCACTACAGATACGAAAACATTGATCTAACTTTCCTCGCTAATAGTTCAGTAGCTCAAGAAAAATACTATATTCAAGGCGCTTCAGGGTGGGGGCTTTAAACGAAACCTCCTGAATACAATCTGAACGCACTTCCACCATTTCAACTCTGGTATTTTTCCTAGAACACACACTATTTTGAAGCACTTAAGATCGAAAAAATAAATCGTGTTACTGCAACTTTATGAGTGTCACTACTTTACTTCATACGTTCATATTCTAACAAATAACCTAGTACTCACTTGATCTTTTGCTAACCAATACTCTGCCAGATCAATGCAGTCTATAACATAACAACTTATCTAACTTAAATATCTGAAGAAATGTTAGAAATCCACCGCGAGACAGAAGTTGGATGTGATGGTTGTTTTATATCTGCATAATTTTTTATTTTTTATTTAATTCGATTTGTTTAAACATAAATAATCACTGGAAAATCTTAAAGGATCTCTCAAAGTGTTCTTTTAATTTAAGAAAATATCGACAAATCAGACATTTTTTCTCTGTCCACAGTTTTTCTCCCGCGTAAAATATGTCCTTAAGCCATATTTCTACCGACTTCTTCTCTGCATGTAATAACAAAACTCGATGAAATCTGTATGCTATCATGACTTATTCTCGATATCAATTTACAATTAAAATGCTATGGAACCTGAAAGTCGATGAGAAAGTGACATAGCTTTTACCTTCATATATTGCACATTTGAAACATTCAATTGTTTCCCAGGTAGAAGGTTGTTTCCCAACCACATCAATAGTAGACATCAGAAGCTTACAATAATGAAGAACATACGATCTAATAAAAAATACAGTTGCATCATGTATCGTTCACTTGAACGCACGCCATACAAAGAAACAGCTTACACTCGAGTCTGCAATAGTATTTGCCTAACTATTAATTTTCCAGTCAGGACATTCTTATTCCCCACCCACTATTAATATTTGAAGTTTTTGCCTACCAGGACAATCTCAGTTTTTTGAAAAGTATTCACCTATCATTGATTTTTTTCTGACATAAAAAGGAGCAAATTGAAAATTAACCACCTGCAAAAATCTCTACAATAAAATGTTTTTGTATATCGATTTCCCATAGGACCTAAGCCATTGAGTTCCTCATTTCCCACTTATCTGCAAAAATAGATTTCACAAAAAACTCTTCCGCAAATAATTTGTACCTAGGTAACGGACATTTGTGTAAATAACAACTAATGTAGCAGAAGCATTTAGTAGAGGACAGCAAAACTACATACTGATTGTTCGTCTTCTTTTTCTTTTTTAAGATAGTGTCAAGTTCTTTAAAATACTTTAATGTTTGTGGCGTTCGTAGCACACCTTTTGGTGCGTATATAGCATGAAAAGCTGCTTCTTTAAACTTTCTGGAGGAAAATAGCTGAATGTAAAGCAAAATACAAATATACAGAATCATCTCATCACAAAAACTTCATTAATCTAATCATGGAGGTCTAATGCAGATCTGTGAAATTTGAACTTCCAAATAATGCCTAAAATTTCATTTTTATTATTGTTTTCCCTGCTAATAATAGCCGTATTTCGTGTGTTCAAAATGGTTGCGCGCAGCTTCGTTCCGGGTCACCCGCAAAGTAGATAACTTGTTGGATATTTCCACAAGTCAACCACTGGTCTCTTTATTAATACCAGCATTCCATCTGTCTGTTTGTGCTCGAGGAAAACGTTGTGCTACGGAAACACAAAATGCGATATAAAGGAAGAGGGAACTCGTGGGCTACCGACTATCTCTATAATTATAGCCGTATTATGTCTGCCTGTCCGCCAAAGCTAATAATAACAAATGCGATATATTTTCATCGACTTTGCTGTGATGCGTGAATTGGGTTTTCCACGGACTAAAAACTACTCTATATCAAAATACTCGACTTTTGGTCTGTGAGCTGTGTGAAAATTCTGGTGGATTACCAAAGACTTCAATTAGTACAAATATAATGATGTACAGGCCTGTGAAATTTACTGAACGCCTCACTTTAAAAAAGAGACAGATAAAGTTAAATCTATAAAAAGCATATATACCAAACTAAAATGCTCAACAAAATCCATGGTCATCTCTGCTTCCTGTTCTTTCATTGGATCCTACAAAAAAAAATAAAAAAATTAGTGAATAAAGTTATATAAAGTTAGTATGCGCATAAAAAGTCAGTTATACCAAATATAAGGAAAATGTGTTGTTAGGATGGAATTGGTGTCTAAAAGATCAACCTAATCCGTGTAATAAGTACGGTTAATTTTTTCATTCATAGAAAACACCTGTACAGACATATTCCACCTTATATTGACTTTTAAAACGAATGGCCCACTTGTTGCGTTGTCATACCTCAACGCCAAAATATCTACCCTTTTACAATACCGGAATTGGAAAAAAAGGGCTAGAAACTAATATTTTACATCATCAAAAAAGCTTTTTCTTTCATCAAATGATTTTGGTTGATCAATATTATCTAGCTTTTTCTTTAGACCTGAATCAATGCTTAAGGTATTTTGTGACTTGTTTTTAGATGAATTATCTTCAAACAACGACATTTTGATGTGATCATTAATTGCATCTGAAATCTCAGCTCTTTCTTCTTTCTCATCGTGGAAATTTTGAAGCACCATCTCAACAATAGAGGCCATTGATTGATCGTTTCTTTTACCATATGGGTATTCATGATAAGCAGAAATCAGTGCAGCCTATTGTAAAAATATGGACATTCGGATAAGGATTAGAATGTCAGGGTTTTCCTTTTATTTAAAAGACCAGCTTGAGCACGTTCTGAGTATATATTACAATATACAAATATTATTAAAGAGCTTAAAACATGTTTTGCCGCTATGACTTGACCAAAACTCTTGTGTTTTGAATAATTAACTTAAAGAAATAAATTAGTCCACACCAAAGACAGTATACTTCTTTCAAGTTAACTTCTTCCTATTTGGTGATTGATTCCATTACACCATGTTTTTAAAACTCTATTTTGGGTTGTTTATTTGCACAGCAAAATTTGAAAAGATAAACTATAACATACTAGAATACCAAAACATACTTCAATTGCAAGCTTTAACCTTTTGACACGTGTTTTCAATGTACTGTTAATAACTCCAAGTGTTTCACATTGAGCCTGCAGTATAAAAAGCTAGGGATTAGCTTATTAAGAGCAGAAAGTTTTACCAAAGAGTTTTTGATAGGCAGGTCTAACTGCAAAACTGTATAAAATTTTTCAATGCATAATAATTAAACAACTTTTCAAATTACAAATTCGGAGGTTTATTTAAAGAGTCATGCATAAAGTTAAGCATTTTTACTGTCTATCTCTTTTCCGATGCTTGGAATGATTTTAGAAGGATTTAATACTTTTACCTCTTTCTTTAAAGTAGATTGAAGCAATGATTGATAGTTACTTTGTTTGACAAATCTAGAGAAATAATCTGTATGTTAACTAAGGCTTCTAGAATTTTCTATTTTCACAAATTACACGGATGTTAGCAACAGTTAATTAAACTAGTTTAAACTATTTTGCTTTATATAATTTCTCATCATCATCATCATCATTCTCGGCTTAACGTCCGTTTTCCATGTTAGCATGGGTTGGACGGGGCATATTAATGACCCTCTTCCAATCTGATCTAGACTGTGTTAGATCTAAACTCAACTTCCTCTGTATCAAGTCTGTCCTTATAACCTCCTGCCAAGTCTTTCTCGGTCTGCCTCTGGGCTTTGCCCCAGGAACTATCAAGTCTCTACACTTTCTTACCCAATTATCCTCCTCCATTCTTTCCAAGTGCCCCAGCCAATTCAATCTTCTTATCTGGATAACATCTTTAATTCTACGGATACTTAGCCTGCTTCTTAGCTCATCTGAACTCTTTCTGTCTCTCAGACTGGCGTTACACATCCACCTAACCATTCTCATATCATTCCTTTCTAAACGGTCAAGATCTTCCTGCTTCACTGCCCATGTCTCACTACCGTACAACATAACACTTCTTACACAGGCCTCATACAACCTACCTTTTACCTCAATTGACAAGACTCTGCTAGTCAACAAAGGAAGCAACTCTCTGAACTTTTTCCAAGCAGAACCTATCCTGCAAGTAACACTTCTTCCAACACCCCCTGCACTGCCCAACATATCACCTAAGTAACAGAAGTTCTCAACTATCTCTAACGAGCCACTGTTGTACATCATTAAAGCTGGAAATACTTCATTCTCTATAATCTCACCTTTGCAACGCTTGCCAGCGACGTATCTAGGATTTTTTTGGGGATACCGGACTACCGGAACAAAACAGCAGGGGGGGGGGGGGTGGCAGGCGAAAGCTGCGCGATTTTAGTAATTTCAGTGCCTTAAACAGCTAAAAATAGTGTGATATCTACATTTAAAATGTTGCGAAAAACACTCATATGTATCTCTTCTTATCTCCTTTCTCTAGAGTCTTGCCTGCTTCAAGTTTCAATATCGATTATTATGCGGCCATTATGCTCAAAGAAGAGCTAGGGGCGGAGAGATTCAAGTCGCAACATTCTGAGAAAACGTAACCGTCAGTATTTGTAAATAAAAGAAGACTTTGTAATAATTTGTAATAATGTTTTTTAATTGTTCCCATGTAATACGGAAAAAAATATGGCACTACATTATTGGTCTTTCTTCACGCACATGACCAAGGCTAAACTCGATTTATCTAATGAAATAAACATGACGGCAACACTGCTAAGAATTCGATCGTTTCTTTTCTTGCTTTTTGGATTTGATTTAACGACAGCGTTAAGTAGAAAATGAAGACTCGTATGCAATTTACCAATAAAATAATACCATAGTATCATAACGGGAGCAATAAAAAATCATTTTGAGAGAAATTTCATCTTGAAAATTCACGTAAAATTTATTTTTTGGGCGTCTGAGTTTGGGCGCCCATACCGGTCTACCGGTATCGAATTCCCACTGGATACGTCGCTGCTTGCATACAAACTGAATGTCAGCTCTTAACCTTCCACCAATACTACTGCACTTCTTATGTACCCAATGCTTGCAAGTCTGAAAAAAAATTGAGTTACTACCAACCCCTTTCCTGCAAACTCCACAAGGCCACTTTTCAACTACAAGGTCACACTTGGCTGCAATGCTACTAATCATGACTTTAGATTTTGCTGTGTTCACCCTTAGCCCTTTCTCTTCTAGTCCTTTCTTCCACTTCTCAAACTTTTCAAATAATTCTTCCATCGACTCTGCTATGAGAACTCCCATGGACAACCTGTTTTGAACTCCATCAACAGCGCTTCTAAGACTAGAACAAACAACAAAGGACTAAGTACAGAACCCTGATGTACACCAACATTTACACTAAATTCATCACTAAGTGAATCGTTAATCCTGACACGACTTCTAGCATTGCTGTACATAGACTGTACCATCGTAACTAGCCACTCATCCACACCTAATTTTCTCATAGCCCACCAAATAACTTTACGTGGCACTCTATCAAAAGCTTTCTCTAAATCTACAAAGGCAAAATAGAGATTCTTTCTCTTTCCTAAATACTTTTCCTGAAGCTATCTGAGTAAAAATATTGCATCTGAAGTGGCACGCCCTGGAACAAAACCAAATTGCATCTTATCTATATCAATTCTTTCTCTAAGTAACTTATCAATCACTCTTTCAATAACTTTCATTACTTGATCAACTAACTTCAAACCTCTATAGTTACCTCTTTCTAATGCATCACCCTTGCCCTTGAAACAATTCACTATTACACTCGACTGCCACTCACTCGGAATAGCACCATCCTTTATAATCTGATTAGCAAGACTTGTAATAAGCTCAACTCCAATATATCCAGATGCTTTTACCATCTCTGCAACAATACCTGATACTCCTGCAGCCTTGCCAATCTTCAATTTCCTAATAGCCTCCACTACCCATTATGTCTTGATCTGCATAGCTGGCCCTTCTACAACATCATCATCAGACAAATTATCCTCATCCCAATCAAACTCAGTGTTAAGCAACCTCTGATAATAATTCTTCCAAGCTACCCTTTTCTCCTCCTCTGTGCTAGCCAAAACACCTTCATCATTACGTATACACTTCTCACCTACAACATCTTGATTAGTCTTCTTATTTGCTTTGCTATCTTGAATATCTCATTGCGCTGGTCTTCCCTTCTTAACACATCTGCAGATCTGTTTCTCTCTGCTTCTGATTTTGCCTTATACACTGCTGTACGAGCACGACGCTTAGCTTCTAAGTAAATATTTTTACTACCACCTGACTTCCACTCTTTCCAAAGTTTCCTCTTTTCCTTTATACACTGGTCAACCTCATTATTCCACCACTAGGTCTGTCTATGTCTAGCTGGTCCTTTCGTCCACCCACAGGTATCATCAGAAGCTTCTAGAAGACAATTCTTCAAAGCAGTCCAAGTACTTTCCACATTGTCACTATCACATTGACCATTGTGGGCTAACTGCTGAACTTTTGCACTAAATTGTCTTGCTACAATCTCTTCCTTCAGCTTCCAGACTTTACGACGGGGCCTGTACTTTCCCTTGGCTTCTTTAACACTCTTCAAGATAATATCACAAACCAGCAACCTATGCTGGGAAACACACTCTTCCCCCGATATAACTTTCACGTCCTTCACCACTTTCTTGTCTGACTTTCTAACCAGGAAGTAATCTATCTGTGTCTTACAGCCACCTGACTCATATGTTATCAGCCTACTCTGTCTCTTACTGAATGATGTGTTGCAAACCACCATGTCCGTTGCCATTCCGAACTCAAGCAATCTCTCCCCTTCCTTATTTCTGCTCCCAAATCCATAGCCTCCATGCACACCTCTATAACCTTCAGATGACTTCCCAACATGACCATTAAAGTCGCCGCCCACCATGACAAGTTCAGTGTCTCCAAACTTTGATGTGACTGCTATTAACTCATCATAAAACTTATCTTTATCTTCCTCACTGAGTCCACACTGTGGAGCATAAACTGACAGAAAAGTGACAATCCTATTACCTATCAAAACTTTATCACTATAATACGACTATTAACACGCATAACATCTATTACTTTTTCTACCCACTTCTCTGCAACGAATATGCCAACAAGCCATATCCATCACTATTACCAATCCAAAAAAGCTTGTACCTTGCCCTCCTACCTTCCACAAATCTCACTGAAGCTCCTCTCCACCTGACTTCCTGAACACAACACATATCAACAGATCTACGTTCTAACATTTCAACTACTTCACCTGCTCTACCTCTCAGAGTACCAACATTTACACTAGCCATCCTCAACCTAGTGTTATCTACCTTGTGATGTGATAGCTGGGTAACGGTCTGACGATGCTCACACCTGACATCTGTCCTACTGTGCGCGACACCTTCACTCCTTAGAGTTCCAGCCCTGTTTACGCAGTTTGTCTGATCAACTGTTCTTACGGCCATTAATAAAGAGTTTTGGCATTGTTTTACAGCTGGATGCCCTTCCTAGCGCCAACCGTTCACAGACCGGACTGGGTGTTTTTTAAAGTGACACCATCACTATGTGGCATTTCATGGGACTTCCACAATCGCCCCTTTAAACTAAGGTATGGTGGAGGACGTTCAACTCCCTTCTTGTCTCTTAAAGAGACCCTTCACCACAAAGTCAGTATAGTATTATACATTGTGGTTTTAAGCAGCAGTACTTAAAAGAAAAAAGTTTAACCAATCACGATAAAACTAATAAAAGAATAATAAGAAGTCAAATTTTCAAACTAACATTGACTTTTTCAGGGAAAAGGAATACACATGTATAATCAGTTACTATAAGCTAATCCAAAACATATCATTGTCTGGTAATAATCCTTTTTATTAATAAATGCTAGTTTGTTTTTTTAATTTTTTATTCAGTTTTAAGTAGGTTGCCTTTTTTGATTTTTGATTGACAGGAGGTTATAAGGACAGACTTGATACAGAGGAAGTTGAGTTTAGATCTAACACAGTCTAGATCAGATTGGAAGAGGGTCATTAATATACCCCGTCCAACCCATGCTAGCATGGAAAACGTACGTTAAGCCGAGAATGATGATGATGATGATACTTTTTTACATCAGAATTTACACAGAATTCCATGATTTTTCAAATTTCCTTGTAGGTTTTTTAAATTCTGAAAAAGCCAGGCTAACACTGGAAACAGTAAAAAGTAACACCAATTGCAACAGAATTAGCATACCTAAATTTTAAATCATTTTCAAGCTCCATTTTTTTTTTCTGAATATCTCCAAGCTAAAAAAGTTATAATTTATTAACCGCCATTTTTTAAGTGTAAATGTAATAACAAAATGTTTATTTTACCTTCTCTGTTAAACAGGTGGGATTAGCCCATTCATTCGGTGTCATATGAAGTATTTGACACAAGTCCCTATCTGAAAGACCCAATTTACCTCTTCCTATTAGATGCTCATATTGTTTTGCTAAAACAAAACAAGTTTTAATATATTCTACCTGGTTAGGATACGAGACTGTTGTTGTTAAAGTGAATTATTTAGGAGTAAATAAAGTGTAATTGAGAAAGTAAGTATATGTGTATGGTTGCCTGATTGTTTCAGACATAAATAAATAAATAAATATATGAATACATGAAAAAATGCTACACTACTCTTAAACTTTTACATAAATAAAATCACTTTCTTAAAATTTAAAAAGTTGTTCTGTCATGTTGTCTGGTGGCGTGATAGAACAAAGTAGATAAATGTTTTGTATTAAGAAGGCGACATATGTTACAGTATGAGTGATTTTTAAAATGTTACATTTTTCGCTACTATTTACTACGATGTGCCTTATTCACGAAGTTTCATTATTGGGATTAACTGATCAGCTGGAAACAGTTTAATTGATGACCCTGTTGTGTTAAACTAGTTGATATCGTCAAAATCAATGTCAAGTGGTACAAAAATAAAAAGACTATACACATACAAAGTTTCATTGTAAAAACAATTCTGGATCAAAAGTTATGGAGGGGGTATATATCATCAACTTTTTCTACTACTAAAATTTTGGTAGAAAAATGTAGTTTCACCTTTTATAGCAGCTTTGTACTTCTTCTCCAACAAATTTCTAATGAAATAAAACAAACTTTCGCAAGCACAAATAGCATATACCCTTGAAACATAAGATACTGTTTGCGAGGCCAAAAAAAAAATTTTGTTAATAAATATTTTTTGCAAACAAACTATATAAAGATTATTTGCAAAATATTATTTCATGAATCTACAAGTATATACTTTTTCACAACATCCATTTATTTTAGAACTATTTGTTGACAGTTGCCTGTACTTGATAAAAATAATCAAATTAAGGTATTTATTACAAGCAAGACTTTATTTTATTTATTTGTTTATATATTCTATTTCATGATTATTTATAGAGGATGGGAACTTCAGTCATATATACAAACAATATGTACGGTAGTTTTACTATTAACGTTTGTCTTTTACAAAGATAAAATGACAAGATGATGAATTCAAAAAACAAACAAAGTTATTACATAAAAATAAGAATAAAGAGGTGTGAGGGTAATGTACAGTAATAATAAGCAGCACAACTACCACTACCACTTTGGGTGAAAATACTGAAAACATGGTATATATTGGTTAAAAACAAAAGAAATACCTTTTATCTTCTTCAAGTTTTAAAGTTTCTTTTAACCTTTAACAATAAAAAAGTTTAAATAAAGTCTATAAATTCTTAAACATAGCTCACTGAAAATATTTTTACGTGTTTTTGAATAAAATGATTTTCCCACCTACAGTTATCTTCTTTTAAAATCTCAAGCTTCCTTATAAGGCTGACATTGTACAAGTCAATGTTTCTAAATTATAAAACAAATTATTGAAAGAAATGGCAATCAAACTTTTTCGAATAATACAAGACTTAAATTAGAACTAAGACATATATACATTATAAATTTAAAAGCATAATGGTGCAGTTAATTGATTTTATAACAAAAACAAAATATAAAAAAAACAAACAAAATATTATATTAGTAAATTTAAAATTCTTTTCTCATAAAGTGCTTTGCAAAAATAGCATATCAGTTTAAAAACTTGTGAAATTCAATTTCTAATTCAACCCTGCATGCATATACCTCCACATAAGAGATTTGCTTAGGAAAGACTAGGAAAAAAAAGTAATGATCTCTCGTAGCACCTCTTTGTTGATTTTTTTAGAGATGCTTTAGATATTTCTTCATTTAGGGAAACGTTTAACTTTAATTCCTCTTCAAGTAATTTGATGAAACCTTCATATTGTTCCTAGAGATAAAATATAGAATATAATTACTTTTATGAATTTAATTTTTTACTAACCGTTGACAATGATACAGGTAGATCTATAGCTGAGAAAAAACAGCATCACAGTTGCCTTGCCATGAGAAATATCTTAATTTGCATATTCATTTGCATAACAAATATTTTTATAAAAACCTTACAATATGATGATACCATACATAATAAGTGTTTTAGCCGAAAAGAAAATAAACTTTTTGTAACCTGCAATTTATTTATTTATTTGTTCACAGTGCTCATTACAGGTCAAGCAAGTGACTAAATGACTGCTAACACATCCCTGCTTTTGTGATAAGCAAAATTACTTACTTTTATCATATGAAACATGGCACCTTTTGGTGAACTTTCATTTAAGAAACCCTCTTGTTCCGTAATCAGCTTCGCTTTGTGATAACTTTCTTTGAACATATCTCTCTCGATATAATTTACTACATTTACCTAGAAAGTGAATATAGTAATCATAAGCATGATACAAAAAAAACATATTGCTCATAGCTAGATGCATACAAAATCTTATCCCATTTCGTTTAAATGCAGACTTAAATGCAGAATTATTTATTATTTACTGAAGCATTGGTTGGTTTGGGAACATTTCTATTTTTCTGATCGATGGTTGCATAGGTGATTGCATCATTGGTTGGACTTGTGGTTGAAGGCTGGGTAAACTACAATCACCCACATAATATATTGAGACTTTTCGATTTTTGACAAAAAAAAATTCACAAACTCGCACCACAAGTCTTCTCAAACTCGACGTACTGCCTCCAGGCTCACGGAACTTCAGCTTTAGCTTCGACTTAAGACTTAGGGTCTTAGGAAATTCTGAATTCAACTAGTGAAACCAAAAAGTTCACTAGAACGAAGCCTTACAGTGCTGCTATAGGCTAATTATAGCTTTTTACATGTTTAAACCGTCTCAGTTGGAAAAATGGACATTTGCGTCAACAGCCATTTCTGTTTTTTTGATAGAATTTCTAGTTTGTCTCAAAGATTATGTGGATGGTTGTAGATTTGGTCCATTTTGTTGTTTGATTAGATGTTTGATTTATTAATTCTGTAATTTCTGATAATTTTTTGTTTATGGGTGTTTTCACTGCCTGTATGAGACAGTGAGTGTGTTTTATATTATTACCACTACTAGACGTGTTCACATCATGTCTTTGTCTTTAACTATTGAGACATCTGTTATCAAGGTTGTTGTAGTGTATTCAAAAAGTCATCCAAACAACTTACCAGTAGACATCTAATTTAAGGGGAGTCATTGTCTGAAATAAATAAATTTATGACAACAAAAAGAAAAATTTTGCCGTTAAAAAGGGTCCAAAATATAAAAATAAGAGTTCGCAGAACAAAGTAGGGTTCTTTTATTGCAGGCAAAATAAATATCTTTATATAGAATAGTATGGAAAGAAAGTTTAAAAAATTATTTCTTTCACTTTATTTTTGCAATTTTACCGAAGTGGGGCATGTACAGTATTTTATCACAATTAGATAATCTCCTGAAATGGATAATATCCAAAATAAGATCTGTGCTGACTGACAATGGACATGGGCTTACAAGGAGATTCCCCTTTCAATTTAAGAGATGGTTATTTTATAGTAAATTTTCTCTTTAAAAAAGCCTTATTAGCCTTTACAGTCCCGTTTTGAGAGTCTTTAAGAGAACTGTAGCAACTCATTAGCCTTCTATGGTCCTGTTTTAACACTTTTTAAGCTAACTAGGGTGCCGTATTAACCTACTATGGTATATAGCTACCATTTTAACAATTTTCAAGCAATCTACAGCTCCGTTTTAGCCTTCTACAGTCCCATTTTGATAATTTTAAACCAAGCTACAGTGCAATTATCTCTTATGGTTCTGTTTTAATAAATTTGTAGTGTGAACTACCACACCATATTAGCCTTTTATGGTTTCGTTTTGACAGTTTTCCAGCAAACTATAAATCCATATTAGCCTTCCACAGCCTCTTTTAACAGTTTTTAATAAAACCAAAACATAGTATTAGCCTTCTACAATCCTGTTTTGACAAGTTTTAAGCAAACTACAGCAACTTTTTTATCACTACATGGTCCTGTTCGTTAGTTTTCAAATGAACTATACTTGTGTTGTGTAGCAGCTAAAAGTGCTAGTCCCCATTCTGTGAAGCTGCAAACGCCATATATAAGGGCGAGTTTAGGTAAATTTTCAAATTGAATTGGTGGTTGTCCTCCCACCTGCACTATCCGGAACTTGCCTGGAATGCAATTTCTTGTACCATGCCATGTGGACAGTTGGAAGAAGGCACTTGAAGAGAAAGGAGTTAAAAAAGTTTATATATAAGTTATTTATCAAGTACATCGTATCAAAAAACATCAAAAACAGTTCTTTTAAGAAATTCGCTACCACATAGACCTTTTTGAATGTTTACATTTTCTGCCTTAAGCCGTAAGACTATAACAACGGCAGAAAGATGTGGGGGCCGAAAAAGCTTTTTTTCAGCCTATTTCTTTCTATAGTAACATTGTTGAGGCTTTAAACTATTATCAAGTGTAGATGGATAACTACACTCGATTATCATGATTACCATGCTGGTCTGAGAAAGAAGGCAGAGAGTTACAAAAAAACATTTTCTTGAAATAAGTATTTTTTGCCCTAAGTATAGCGGTTTGTAGCCTCAATATTTTACGAAAGCCAACTCCAGAGAGGAGGACTGGAATTACAGTAACGGTCTTAGATAAGAGGGTGAGATAATTTCATGGCTAAAAATACGAATTCGTAGCATTGATTTTGTCAAATATTTAAAAATATACAATTATAGTCTGGCAGATTAGGGGTTTTAAATGGAACAAATTAATACAAAGCCGAAATTTGGCATAAGGTAACCTTGACATCTCAACTTTTTGGAAAAAAAACCCCACCATCCAAATATTGTGCAATCATTGCTTTTTTTAAGGCTAACTGAGGGGCCTTTTTTAGAAAAATCGCAAAATATGGGGGTTTCTAAAGGAAAATGAAATTACCTATGCTTGATTATTGCTCAATTAATCTAGCTAGGATAATACTCGAGACTTCATTTTTGGTTTATTGTAATCACAATACAAAATAATAATAAAAAATCAGTATTTTGAAAAAAAATATTTTTCAGGGGGCTCAACATAATTCAAAATGGCCGAAATTTTGCTAAAAATCCCTAAATTTGACAGTTTTTTTGCAGTTATTCACCCTTAATCACCCATATTTCTGGTTTAAAACTTATAAATTACACATGTTTCAATCTTACACTATCTCTAGGGGGCTCAAAAAAATTAAAAATGGCGGATTATTTGCTAAAAATCCCTTATTTTTTATAGTTTTTTGGCTATTTAGCATGAAATTCTTCGTATTGAAGACATGACATTGCATTTTATATCTTATTTTCGAATCCATACATAATATGAGTTCGAAAATATTATATTCGAATATCAAATTCATTATTGAAAGCAGATTGTGGTGGCAAGTAATACTTTATTTTGTTATGGGTATTTACTTCTTTTTAGTGATATAAAATAATGAAAACATAAGTAATACATAATATATTTGATATTGGTTACATATTTGATTTGACTTGTGGATACACGCAGGTAAGAAACTTCACGCTATATACTTTTTTTTGGAAATCTAATGTTCTTGACATAGATGTGTTGTTTACCACGGTTTGTTTGATTAAAATTTATTAGAAATCTAAAATTCTGCCTTATTGTAAAAAAAGTGGAATGTAGAGGTTCTTATCTAGGGTCTGGGTTTTCAAAGTCTAAAGTTACTTGACACTTTTTTTTAGAATATGGATAAGTGTGTCATCTGTTGTGAATCTGAAGGCCAGTTGGTCAAACTAACAAACCGCGGAAAAACATATCTTGCCGAGTTTGCAAAGTTGAGAGAGAACACAAATGTTTTGAGTTTACTTGATGAGGAAGGAGAGCATTATGTTCATGAAACTTGTAGAAAATGGTTCAACAACAAAAAGAGGATCTTATCAGAAAAGAATTCTACCGAGCAATCAAAGAAACATAAGCTGGAAACAAGAAGATCTGTTTTGTTGTTCAAGTGGAAAGAAAACTGCTTTTTGTGTGGTAAAAACGTCGGAAATAGGAAAGAATGGCACTCAGCGCAAACCTTGACCATTCGAGAAACCATCGTAAAAAACTGTGAGAAGCGTCTACAAAAGAAGCAATATGATGCTTGGGCTATGGAAGTGGAAGGGAGAGTTAATAATTGCGTTGATTTTGTCGCAGCTGAGGCAAGATACCATCAAAATTGTCGAGTATTATTTTCAACAGGAGGTAACCTTAATTCAAACAAAGTTGCTGGTAGACGATCGAACACCACTTTGACAAATGCATTTGAAAAGGCATGTGAATGGTTAGAGGAAGAATCCGAGCTACATAGTGTATCTGAATTTGCTGCTAAAGTTGATGAATTTGCTGAAACAGATGCTTATACAAACAAGTACTTAACTACGTTGCTTCAACGTAAGTACGGTGACCATGTTATAATAAATCATGCAGGACCTGGTAAAGAAAATGTAATCCTATTCCAGAATACAGCTCGTTTTCTTATTGAGGAAAAATATAAGGAAAAAGAGGGTGACATAAATGACGAAAAAAAAGAATGATCAAGATTGTTGGAAATCTTATTAAAGATGAAATTAGAGCAATGAGTGTCGAAGATAGTTACCCTTCTCCTGAACAACTTTCAGATAGCAAATTTCTGAATAACTGGATACCACATAGCTTGAAAACATTTCTGGAGATTTTAATCCCTAACAAATTAAAAGAAACTGCTATTGGCCACAGCATAATCAAGGCATGTAGGAAGAACTTACAATCTCCGTTTTTCTTTGGGCTTGGAGTTGAACTTGATCACTCTTTTGGTTCAAAATGGTTGAATAATCATTTGTCAAGATTTGGATTTTCTGTTACGTATGACGAAGTCAGGCTTTTCAAACAAGCAGTGATGGAAAAAGGTGAAGAGGCACTACCAAAGATTCCAAATGGCTCATTTGTTCAATGGATTGCTGATAATGTGGACCACAATATGAGGACATTGGATGGCAAAGGCACATTCCATGGGATGGGAGTTATTGCAGCTGTGACACCATCAATAACCACAGATAACTTTGAACTTTACAAAAGGAGTTCAGTTCAAAAGAGTGTCAAAGAAATCACTGCTAAAAAGGGCATTCCTATCATTGAATACTTTGGTAAAGCAACACCTGGTTCTATGTTGAAGTTTAAGTCTTACTAAATTCTCAAAGCCACAGAAGCTTTGAAATGTGACGTTGGCAGCTTTTATGATCTTACAGTACTGGAATCAGGACACCTAACATCGTGAGCGCGTATCATGCGCGTATCATGCGCGACACGAATGATCCGCGATCCTATCGTGACCATCGCGATAGAAAAAATGTTACAGAAGAACTTCGCGATAGTCGCGATGTATAAAAAAATAACCATGCTATCGCGATCGTCACTATTAATCGTAATTGTCGCGATGGATTGTGAATAACATTAAAAATATTAAACAATAGATGGGTATAATCTTGTGTCTTTTTTTTACATTTAAAAATTCTTTTGCATCTTGTAATATATTTTTACTGGAAATTGGATTTTAGAAATAAGGTGATCAACAGAAAAGAAAAAATTATCTCCAGAGTTGTGTTTTAGAGAGAACACGAAGTCTTGCAGTATTAGATTTTAGCAAGCGTAATTTTAAACATATATAATAATCATAACGAAGGAGGGTGTTACGACAATAATAATATTTTTTTCACGAGATGGGATAAGAAAATGTTTGTTTGTTTTTAATTTTTTTTTTTCTTAAAAACTTTTTTGCTTGATATTATTATTTTTTTGTTTTCGTGAAAATTAGAACAACTAATTAGGTTGGATTCGTCTAAACAAGAAAGAACCTTACGATGACGAAAATATTTTTGATTTAAAAAAACAACAAAACAATAATTATTTATATTCAATGGCGTTATTCTCTCATGACATTAATTAAGTGTTATTATAATGTTTAAAGATGTATCATGATGGTCGCGATGTGGATCGCGAAAATCACGATGCATCGTGAAAGTCGACCCCACAATGGATCGCGACTTTCACGATGCTAAAAAATTTTGCTATCGCGACAGCATCGCGAATCGTGCGTGACGCGCACGATACGCGGTCCACGATGTTAGGTGTCCTGATTCCAGTACTGTATGTGGCTTTCAACGTGGTTGATACCTTCCAAAGATAACAGAAATTGTAGTTGGTCTGGGTATATGCAGACAATGTTTTCCAGAAGATCAAATCCTGGCAAATCAACAGTATTGATGCTTCCTATTATTGACTTGCAACCATCCGACCCAACTTGCATCTATTCTACTTTAAAATTTGTCGAGTCACAAGCAAGGCAATGTGGAATTGAAACAAGGCCACTATGTTAGTCTGTTAGTCAAATATCTTGATTGATTTTATAGAATCCAAATACTTGCGTACGAGAGGAAGACAGTTCTTTCAAGCATGGGCACAGAAAGAAGATCTTAAACGTGCAGGAATTGAAATCTTTTTACAACTTTATGGTGGTAAAAAGAATGACAGTTTAAAGTCATTGAGGCTAGTAATGAAGAATGATTTGTCAGAAAAGTTTATTTAACCATATTGTTATGAAGGTTTTGAGTCTAGTAGTAAAGAATGGCTTTTTGTCAGAAAAGTTATTAAACCATATTGTTATGAAAGTTTTGAGGCTAGTAAAGTTATTTAATTATGTTTATGAAAGTTTTATTCAATAGAAACTATGCAGACGTAAATAGTACTAAGAACTCTATTTTAAAGATTATTGAAAGTTAAAGACTGCAGTGATCAATTTAGAAAATCAGATTAGCGAAAGGAGGACTATTTATAAACTTGTACTTGTTACTATATATAATTATTTTTATCAGGTATGCAAAATTCCAAGACATGGCAGCTAGAGGAGTTATAGATCCAAGCAAATTGCCACCAACTGAGGATACATTTTACGTGTTTATTTTCAAGTTTTGGTTTGGGACACGTTGGACCAGTTTTGCATAGATCCCTTAGAATGGGGATGGATTTCTGATGAACGAATGTTCACACCGATTAAAACTGCTATTGATTGTGCCCCACAAGACTTATTGAAGTTTGTTCGATGTCAGTGTAAAACAGGCTGTGTAACCGCACATTGTTCATGCAAAAGACATGGTTTGAAATGTGTTACTGCATGCAAAGTTTGTCGTGGCGATTGTGAAAATGGAGATGTAAGTTTATGTTTATTATATTAAGTCCATAATAATTCCTTGTAGATGTATCAAAGTATTAAATGTATTAGATGTACTAAAGTCCTTTTTAGAGTATTAAATTACAATGCACGAAAATAAATTATTTTCTTATTTCAGCTTGACATCAATATGGCTGAGGACGACGAAGAAGAAGATCAAGATAATATTTTTGATTTGTTATCAAATATGTAACGAAAGTGATTTAAAATATTAAACTTAGCTTGAAAAGTCGCTTTTTTATTACATGAGAGCCACCTGTAGTATACATAGAACATATGTATACTTTTCGAGACCGGACAGATGACTAAACCTAAAATACGCAGGATTTAGGGTCAATAACTATAAAAATAAGGGATTTTTAGCAAATAATCCGCCATTTTTTATTTTTTTGAGCCCCCTGGAGATAGTGTAAGATTAAAATATGTGTAATTTTCAAGAATAGCTGGTTGGCTAGTGTAATTAAGAGTTTTAAACCAGAAATATGGGTGATTTAGGGTGAATAACTGCAAAAAACTGTCAAATTTAGGGATTTTTAGCAAAATTTCGGCCATTTTGAATTATGTTGAGCCCCCTGAAAAATATTTTTTTTCAAAATACTGATTTTTTATTATTATGTTGTATTGTGATTACAATAAACCAAAAATGAAGTCCTAAGTATTATCCTAGCTAGATTAATTGAGCAATAATCAAGCATAGGTAATTTCATTTTCCTTAAGAAACCCCCATATTTTGCTATTTTTCTGAAAAAGGCCCCTCAGTTGGCCTTAAAAAAAGCAATGGTCGCACAATATTTGGATGGTGGGGTTTTTTTCCTAAAAAGTTGAGATGTTAAGGTAACCTTATGCCAAATTTCAGCTTTGTATTAATTTGTTCCATTTCAACCAATTTTTTCGCCCTAATCTGCCAGACTATTATACCTGCCCTAGATAGGGAATTTGTGGTCGCAAACATTCCCACCCTAAAAAAGAGAAATCTATGCTCGCAAATATTTTCAGCCCTCATTTTTTCCTACCTAAGCAAGGTGAAAAAAGATAAGTGCAGCTACAAAAATAATGAGGATGAGGCTAGAGATGAATGACATAGGAAACAACCAACAAGGGAAGGGAAGGAAGTGTGAATGTGGAGATGAAGAAGATGAAGATGAAGAAGTGGCCCCCAGTGGAAACAATCCACTAACTATAGGTTTTTGTGATTTTCTGGGCTAGCCACTTTAAATATTTATTATTATTATTATTATTTGTGATGTCCGTTCGTTCCGCTCGGAAATCATATCTCCGTCCATATCCACTTTGCTCTGACTATTTTGTAAGGCTAAGAGTTATAGCTGGAAATATACAATATGGCGGATACCATAGCATAAAGCTGTGTTGTTTACTGATAAATACCGTACGTTCTTTACAGACATTACACTGGCGCTGCGAGTGAAAACAACTTAGAGTTTTACATTCTAATAACTCTTGAGACATTTTACTCCGTATTTACTGCTTCATTATTACGAACTATCCTTTCATTCTACTGATATGGCGAAATTTGTTGATATCAAATGTCCGTCCACTTTTGATACCCACGGGGACCCAACCAGCCTTGGCACACGCTGGAAGAAATGGCGACAAGGTTTTGATTTATATATAATAGCTGCTGGCATTACAGACAATAACCAGACGAAGGCACTACAGTACCGCCTGCATGTAACTTTACATGTACGTGAGTTTTACGACCTCATGTAACGATTTCATGTCTACATAAAGAACGTTCACATATCTTTTGTTTACACACGAACTTAATTGCTTTCTATTGTTATCGTCGTGCGCAGTCATAACAATAAGATTTGATGAATCCTTTTGTTGTCACATGTAACATGCATGTTATTGTTTAAAAGTGTTAAAGATCACGAAGGCTATTGAAATATATTATTTTAGAAAAAAGAACGAACATAACACTTAATATTTAAAAAAAACTAATGTTGCTACTTTTTAAAACTTTTAGTAATAATTCTTTATCATCGTTTCTATCGCCGTTTTTCGTTTTTAAACTTTTAAAATGCGATCTAAAAAAGCTTTTCTATCGCCGCTTTTCGTTTTCAAACTTTTAAAATGCGATCTAACGAAGCTTTTCTATCAGCGTTTTTCGTTTTTAAACTTTTAAAATGGGATCTTAAAAATCTTTTCTATCAGCGTTTTTCGTTTTTAAACTTTTAAAATGCGATCTAAAAAAGCTTTTCTATCGCCGTTTTTCGTTTTTAAACTTTTAAAATGCGATCTAACGAAGCTTTTCTATCGCCGTTTTTCGTTTTTAAACTTTTAAAATGCGATCTAAAAAAGCTTTTCTATCGCCGTTTTTCGTTTTTAAACTTTTAAAATGCGATCTAAAAAATCTTTTCTATCGCCGTTTTTCGTTTTTAAACTTTTAAAATGCGATCTAACGAAGCTTTTCTATCGCCGTTTTTCGTTTTTAAACTTTTAAAATGGGATCTAAAAAAGCTTTTCTATCGCCGTTTTTCGTTTTTAAACTTTTAAAATGCGATCTAAAAAAGCTTTTCTATCGCCGTTTTTCGTTTTTAAACTTTTAAAATGCGATCTAAAAAATCTTTTCTATCGCCGTTTTTCGTTTTTAAACTTTTAAAATGCGATCTAACGAAGCTTTTCTATCGCCGTTTTTCGTTTTTATTTTAAAATGGGATCTAAAAAAGCTTTTCTATCGCCGTTTTTCGTTTTTAAACTTTTAAAATGCGATCTAAAAAAGCTTTTCTATCGCCGTTTTTCGTTTTTAAACTTTTAAAATGCGATCTAACGAAGCTTTTATATCGCCGTTTTTCGTTTTTAAACTTTTAAAATGCGATCTAACGAAGCTTTTCTATCAGCGTTTTTCGTTTTTAAACTTTTAAAATGCGATCTTAAAAATATTTTCTATCAGCGTTTTTCGTTTTTAAACTTTTAAAATGCGATCTAAAAAAGCTTTTCTATCGCCGTTTTTCGTTTTTAAACTTTTAAAATGCGATCTAAAAAAGCTTTTCTATCGCCGTTTTTCGTTTTTAAACTTTTAAAATGCGATCTAAAAAATCTTTTCTATCGCCGTTTTTCGTTTTTAAACTTTTAAAATGCGATCTAACGAAGCTTTTCTATCGCCGTTTTTCGTTTTTATTTTAAAATGGGATCTAAAAAAGCTTTTCTATCGCCGTTTTTCGTTTTTAAACTTTTAAAATGCGATCTAAAAAAGCTTTTCTATCGCCGTTTTTCGTTTTTAAACTTTTAAAATGCGATCTAACGAAGCTTTTATATCGCCGTTTTTCGTTTTTAAACTTTTAAAATGCGATCTAACGAAGCTTTTCTATCAGCGTTTTTCGTTTTTAAACTTTTAAAATGCGATCTTAAAAATATTTTCTATCAGCGTTTTTCGTTTTTAAACTTTTAAAATGCGATCTAAAAAAGCTTTTCTATCGCCGTTTTTCGTTTTTAAACTTTTAAAATGCGATCTAACGAAGCTTTTCTATCGCCGTTTTTCGTTTTTAAACTTTTAAAATGGGATCTTAAAAATCTTTTCTATCAGCGTTTTTCGTTTTTAAACTTTTAAAATGCGATCTAAAAAAGCTTTTCTATCGCCGTTTTTCAATCTTAAACTTTTAAAATGTGTTCTAAAAATCTTTTCTATCGCCGTTTTTCATTTTTAAATTTTTAAAACGCGATCTAAAAAAGCTTTTATTTTTAAAGTTTTAAGTAAAGTGAGTAAAAACAATAAACCTTTGTTAAATTTTATTTTCGTTCGTGGATCTCTTGACGACTGTAGCAATTAAATACAACAATGGGACACACGCAGTTCACATGAGCTAATTAAATTTCGCGAACAAGACATGAACTCTATTGTTTTCAACATGCAAAAATAGCTCATGTATTTAACAATAGGTTAACAATAACAACGAAAGTTCTAAGGCTACCGAAAGCTCGTGCGAAGGTGATAACTATCGCGTACATGTAAAGTTACACGCAGGCGGTACTGTACTTCTTCACTGTGGGGGAGAAGATCTCAGGGAGTTATTTGACACCCTTCCTGAACCAGACTTACCTGCGGAAACAAATGTATACAAAATTGCATGCACGAAATTGGATACTTATTTTCTCCCTCGAAAGAATAAACGTTATGAACGTCATGTTTTTCGTACATGTGTCCAAAAAGACACCAATGAATCAATTGCGCAATATGTTACACGTTTGCGATCCCTAGCAAAAACGTGTGAATTTCATGACACAGACGATGAAATTGTTGACCAAGTAATTGAAAAATGCAATTCCCGTAAACTCCGAAAACGACTCTTGAAAGAACACGACCTTACACTTGCGAAGTTGTGTGAAATTGCTGCAATCATTGAAGCTGCAGATCACCAAGCAGAGCAGTACAAAAACACACAACCTACTGACACTATTGTTAACGATGAATCTGACATTGATGAGGTCAACAGAATTTCAAATCGCACTCATCGTATTCGCTTTCCAAAAAGTTCTATTTCAAGACAAACAGAGAAGAATCAAACATGTTACAGGTGTGGCAGCAAGCATCACCTTGCTAATACTTGTGAGGTAACAAAAGGAAAATCCTGTCATGCGTGTGGAAAACCTGGTCATTTCAGTAATGTTTGCAAATCGAGCCAGCGACAAGATAAAGTCAGATATGTAATCGCTGACAGCTCTTCTTCTGATGACGACTTTGTTTTTGCACTCACCAATACTACACAATCCAACAACCCGTATCCAATCCAATTCAATGGTCATGTCATTAATGTCCTCATTGACAGTGGCAGCAATATCAATTTGATCAGTGCAGATATCTTAAAAAGCCTCAAACAACCACTTCAAGTGAGGCCTTACAACAGAAACGTCTATCCCTACAAATCTAAGGTACCAATTGCTGTTATCGGCTATGTGTGGGCAACTGTTGAGTCCAATAACCAAAACACTTCTGCAAAATTTGTTGTCGTACCAAGCTCTGACATCAATATTTTAGGTTATGATACCGCTTGTGCTTTGGATCTACTACGAGTTGGCCCAAATACTGATGTGGTTAACCAAATTGAAATAACCAATCCCAGATTACATCAAATGCTGAGTGAATACACTGATCGCTTTGAAGGTTTGGGAAAGCTGAAAGATGTGGAACTACACATCCAGACTGATCCTAATGTATCACCCCTTGTTCAAAAAGCCCGTCGATTACCAATACTGATGCAGAAACAGGTTGACGATGAGCTTGATAAATTACTTGATTATCATGTGATTGAACCTGTTGAATCACCACCGACATGGGTCAACCCACTTGTCATTGTCCCTAAGAAAGATTCCTCATCTACCAGCATACGCATGTGTGTTGATATGCGTGCTGCAAATGCTGCTGTTATTAGAGAACCATATCAAATACCTACTTTGGAGGAGTTGCTACATGAGCTAAATGGTTGTACCGTGTTTACGAAGTTGGATCTCAACAAAGGTTACCACCAAATCGCGTTAGATACAGAAAGTCGAGATTTAACTGCTTTCGCTACTCACCGTGGTATTTTCAGATATACAAGGCTCATTTTTGGTATGTCATCTGCTGCTGAGCTCTATCAAAGAGAAATAGAGCATGCCCTCATTGGAATTCCTGGAGTGCGCAACATATCTGATGATATTATAATTGGAGGACGCAATACTGAAGAACTGCTTGACCGCATGAATAAAGTCTTTCAACGCCTACGTGAGAAACACCTTACAATTAACCGTAGAAAATGTGAATTTTTAAAAAGTGAACTCATCTACATGGGTCATAAATTGTCAGCCGAAGGTGTTGCACCTGATAAAAGAAAGATTCAAACAATAGTAGACTTGAAACCACCATCAAATGTCAAAGAAATGCGCTCATTCTTAGGCATGGTAACTTACTGTTCAAAATTCCTGCCTAACTTTGCAACTGTCACTTATCCGTTACGTCAACTACTGCGAAAAGATTGCACATGGAATTGGTCCATTGAGCATCAGACTGCATTTGACAATTTGAAGTCACTGCTCTTGTCCAGTGATACACTGGCATATTACAACCCAAATGCATACACAGAAGTAGTTACTGATGCTTCTCCAGTTGGTCTCGGAGCTGTCATTACACAACGTCAACCTGATGGAACTCTAAGACCAATAAGTTACGCTAGCCGATCACTATCTTCCGTTGAAACACGATACAGCCAAATTGAACGAGAAAGCCTTGCTATTTTATTTGCCATAGAACGCTTTCGCATGTACTTATATGGTGTAAAATTCACAGTGAAGACCGACCATAAGCCATTGGTTACCATGTTCTCATCAATCAACAAACACCTTCCACCACGAATTGAACGCTGGGTCATGAAATTGATACCCTACAATTATAATGTTGAATACCAGCCAGGTCAACACAATAGTGCTGATTTCTTATCACGTTCAAATCCATCGCCCACCACCGATAAATGCCATCGTCTAGCTGAAGAGTATGTAGGTTATGTACACAATTCACAATCTCCTACCGCAGTTACACCGTACCGAATTGCTCTTGAACAAAACAAAGACCCCAAAATTCATGCTGTTAAACTTCAAGTCAAATCAGAGCACTTCATCAAAACCGGTCTTACCAAAAATTTTTATCCTGTACGTAACCAGCTTACTATTTTCAATGACGTCCTAATGATCAATAAAAAGATTATCATACCGCCTTCGCTCCAACAAGAAATTCTACAAGTGGCACATGAAGGACACCAAGGAATAGTGCGTACGAAACAACGTCTTCGCACTAAAGTCTGGTGGCCAAGTATGAATGTAGCTGTTGAAGAATTTATCAGTTCCTGCCATGGTTGTCAAGTCACGGCTGACCCCGAAAGAAAAACACCTGTCATAATGACAGAAATTCCCGATGCTGCATGGCTTCTCATTGGATGTGACTTGTGTGGTCCTTTTCCAACAGGTGAGAATTTATTGGTATGTGTTGACTACTACAGTAGATATCCCGAAGTTGAGATAATTCACAAAACTAATGCAACCAACATAACACAGAAGCTCCGTAAATTATTCTGTCGGTATGGTGCTCCTGAAACCATAATCACCGATAATGGCCCACAATTTCGAAAAAACCAAGTATTTAAATCTCTTATGAAAGAATTTGGAGTTAAGCACCACAAAGTAACTCCATACCATCCTGAAGCAAATGGTGAGGTTGAACGGTTTAACCGCACCTTGAAGAAAACTATTCAAGCTGCCATTGCTGATGGCAAAAACTGGCGCACTGTGCTTGAAAATTTTCTGTTAGCATATCGAACAACACCGCATGCTACTACTGGTATCGCACCTGCTGAATTGATGTTTGGACGCATGATCAAGGATAAACTTCCCAATTATAACAATGGGACTCAAAAGAATTAAGAGGTTATGGAGAACATATAGGGACGTGTGAGAAAGTGGTAGAAAAGATGAAGAGCACGATGAGAGTGTGTAATAAAATATTAGGTACCCCCAAAATAAAGTCTTGCACCAAATTCCTTGAAATAAAGAAGCCTGGTGCTTGTTGGCAACAACAAAGGGGACGAGAAAAAGATTAAAGACACAGATTGTATTTGACCCTTTTGCCGCCTCACAGGGAAGGATAGGATGATATAAAAAGTCACGTTGCGTTGAAAACCCGTGTTTGTTATAATATTTTAGGCAATGACAATAAATATACAAAGCAAAGTCGATATACATAACGTATTGAAGTACTGTTAGGAGTATAGTAATCAAGTTATTTGTATATTTTTAAAATTTTTTAATATGAACTTTTTATATTTATATAATTTTTTTAAAAAATAATAAAATTAGAATAAAAAAGCTTTCCGTATAATACTTCTTACTATTAAATTCCCAGTTTGCTTAAATAGTACGTTTAGCTATATGTTTGAACCACGAGGGCTATTTCTGGCGAGAAAAAAAGATGTCTGCTGGATGCACTTTGTCTCTTCCTGTTTTGTCTCCAGAATTTAAGTAATTGCTAGAACTAGTCGTTAGCCCGTGGAAAAATCCACGGGTTCACCCGTCCTTTTTATACGGCATTGCGTGCGTCTCGCTACTTGTGCAGCTAAGCTACCATTTTGCGTGACGGACAGACGTATACGGGTAATTTAATATAGATATAGCAACTGTGTTTCCTGCTGTGCAATTAACAAAATGCCTGGTCTCTGGTGTGCGATGACCCTATGGCTCACTTCTCTTCTTAATAATACAGACAGTTCTCTTCCGTTCGAAACATACACTTCTCCACCAAAAGACTGAATCACTTCTCTTCCATAAACTCAACTAGAAATTAAAAAAAAGGTTGCGAAGCATTACGCAAGTTGCAAGCAAAATTGAAAGTAGCCAATAGTTGTCCCTAGTGCTTTTGTTTCTCTTTGATATAATACGGCGAGGTGCTTACATCTTACTGCAGCTGATATCTGGGAATACACCAAAACTGAATATCATAGACGTAGAAAACCCTGGGGACAAGGTTGTAAAATAAACTCACCGAGGAACAACAACAACTCGTTGTGCAAAAGTAGTGATTTTTTGGCAAAAATACAATATATATATACGGAATATTTCTTTTCAGAAGGTACGAGAAATTTAGATCGCGCGAAACTAAACAAAAACGATTACTGAGAAATTTCGTAAAACCTCTTACCACAGAATTATAAAATTAAATATTGATAATAATCACAATATTGTCAGTGTTGGCCGACGTAAATCCAACATTGAAGTTTTTAGCGCCAAAAATCCATGCAAAGTTATACTTTTATAAAGTTAAAACCCTTATTCTGAAAGAAATGCAATACATCGAGTTGTACAATCCGTAGTGTGCGAAAATGTCACGAATTAAGGGGATGCGCGTCGTAAGGTACACTCTTTCAACCGGAAAATAATACCCGGAACGCAGATAATAATAGAGACTTTCGCGTTAACGATTTCGGAGATGAGAAGGCGAACGAAGCAGCTTGTGGGGTCGTAAAAATAACGGCACTAGTTATGAAAACCGATTTCTTGAAGCCACGGAATCCATGGAATCTGCTGCAATGAATTTCGAAAACTCACGGGAAACAATAAACAAAAACAAACAATCTACAGAAACGAAAACAATTTATTAACTTTATCAAGATTTATAAAACAGCTTCAAATTTTTGACAGAAAAACAATAACAACGCGGTGTGAGGTTTCGCTTTCTTCTTTTTATCTCACGTATTGAAAGATAACATCTCTCGCTCTCATTGTACGCAATCTAAAAAGAAACAGAAAACATTTTTATATAGTATATTATATATATAGTAAAGTCTCTAAATACATTAAAATCCAGTGCCTTTGAGGGACGATATTCAGAGCTAAATTTCTAAACTACAAATATATATCATTTTTTGGGACAGAGTGCTCAAAAAGTGTTTACTAGATACAATATGCTTGATATAATTAATAAAGGCATACAACTCTGTTTACTTTAAGGGGTTGGTAGTTCAGTCGGTAGAGCGTTCACTTCATATTCATATGGGTTCAATCCCACATAACAGTTGTTGCTTATTGAACAGAAATTTAAAAGGTTTTTGTAACTCAAATGGAAGTTTTTTAACACTCTAGAACCGTCTATGTTGTCCCTTCTGGAAAAAAAATGACAGGGTAAATTTATTGGAATTAATGAGGCTAACCACATAAAATATAGATCACTACTTTTTGTGGCCAAGACAACAAAATTGAAAGCACTGTTTTTCATTTGGGAAGTACAAATTGTATTTAAATATTTGCCCAAGCTTGCCCTCATACTTATGGCTTTTTTGGCCAGTTGACACGCATACTAATCTACCATACTGAACACAAAAGTTACGAAAAACACAAAATTTGATTAAGGTCTATTATGTGGTTTCACATTCTTAAAGGGTCATTCAAGAGTAGTTTTTACGTATCATAACTTAGCTATATACCACATTATTGTAAGCTCATGAAACACAATGCAAAAACATAGGGTAGTAAAGAAAATGACGAAGCCCTAAATATCTTTATATATGTCCAACCTTAATCTTCCAAAAACAATAATTACATTAACGGTCGCCACAATTATCGAACAAAAGTCCACTTGGTCATTCGTGACTTCACACGTCGTACATAGCTCACTTCTTGAAAAATTTATTGCAAGATTCGAGTGTTGAAGAATTTAACATGCGAAAGTAGGTAAACAAAGTAGAACTTCCAGGTAAAGGCACCGTTTGATAAAATAGTTCATATTTAGAACATACATCAGTAAAAAGAGGCTAGTACAAAAGTTTTTAACCACAAATGAGCAAATATATACCTTAAAGAATGAAGAGGTATATTTTCCCGTTAGTTTTGGATTGGTGACTTAAATTTATTTCCACGATGCAACAAAAAAAAGAAGCAACTTGAGTTTTAGGAAATATTTAAAAATTGTATAATAAAATTTAAAAAGAAAGAGTTTTGTTAATACTTTACGGATTGAATTTTCTTCTTCTGACTGTAGCTAGAGGTAGCTAGCTAATGATGCAATTGAAGGATGACAGCAAAAAATATTTTCCATGGTGGTCACAGGCACCAAAAAGTAATTTAGTTAGCTAGCTAGCTAGCTAGCTACATCAAACCAAGGAAAAAACGTAAATTAACTTTCAAATCATCCATACCTCGCAACTCACTTTTCTTCTGCTGTATGAAAAGGATACCACAAACATGCCAATTCAAGCTGATAATTTGGTACTTTAAAATCTTCTTTTTAATGAAGCCATAAATATAACACGTTTTTGCGCATTATAAACGTTCAAATTAATATAGTGTGTCTTCAAAGAAAAGGTACAAGCTTTCCAACTCGAAATATTAAGAGAAAAAGCAGACCAGCAAAGCCAATTATTATCAGGACTTGGTATAAACTATGTATTTGTGTTAGGTCTGTAAAATACACGATAATTCAAGTTAGCCGATAGCCGTTTTCTGATTGCTTGAGTGTACTTCCCAGTCTTTCGCTTCCGGCAAACGGAAAATCGGGAAATAACGGGGGGGGGGTACGAAAGACGGGGGGTAGGGGGGTACAAAGCCTATTTATTGGCATTTTTAGCTAACTTTTATTACAGCTGCTCGGTCCAAACTTATTTGTTCTAGTAGAGAAAAAAATAACCTACTCTTTTGTGAAAAAATATCAGTCATATTTCCTTACGCTGATTTTATATGAATTTTTTTCTATCGAAATTTTGAGAATCTCAATAATTCTCTTGGTATACCTCGCGTGTAGCAAACGTGCTCCACAATTTCGCTTCGCCAAAACCTCCCAGACCTAATTCTGGTCTGGAATAGTGTTTAAGCTGGATTTAATAATACCACAATCAGGCCTTGCCATAAGAAAATAGTCCCCTCCAGAATCTTATTTTCCGCTCGAAACCCTTCTCCCCACTAAAAAAGAGTAAATCACATTTCTTTCATAAACTCAAAAACCTCCCAGACCTAATCCTGGTGTGAAATAGTGATTAGGCTGGATTTTAATAATACCACAATCAGGCCTTGCCATAAGTAAATGGTCTCCTCCAGAATCTTCTTCTCCGTTCGAAACACTTCTCCACCAAAAAAGAGTGAATCACTTCTCTTCCATCATAAACTCAAAAACCTCCCAGACCTAATACACCTTTACGATAATTCGGGAAAACTAACACTCCATCGCAGCTTATTTTGCGATCGGAGGAGGTAAGCATCACACTTTTATAAGAGTTTATTAAGGAGAAAACACGTTTTTTCGTGATAACTTTTCTTGCCGCGTTTTGTTTTTAATGAAAAGTACACATAAGTTGTATCTTATTATTATTAACGTTTCCTGAAAGTTTGAAAGAAATTGATACGACGGAAGTTAAAAAACTGGAGAAAACACGCTTTTGTCTCTAACAAACTCTCATAAAAACACGATTTTTACCTCCTTTTTTCCGATATTGTAAAACGATGGAGAGCCGTAGGAACGCATGTACAATTGAATTATCGTAAAGGTGTATTCTGGTTTGAAATAGTGATTAAGCTGGATTTTAATAATACCACAATCAGGAGGCCTTGTCATAAGTAAATAGTCTCCCAAGCTATGAATTGCTCACTCCAGATTGCAGAGGCAAGCAATCCGGAGCAATCACATTGCCTGAGTTACATTATCTATGCGAGTGATTTTCTGAAGGTCACGTTTAACAGTACCTGTGACAAAGTATAATAATAGAGTTTCGTCTTTACAGCAATTAGTCATTAGATTCGATGACACATTGTGGTGATGATGATCTTTCGTAAAACACTAGAGTAGTTAACACGCAGCTTGTGTGGATTTACATTTGTACGCATAACGATTAAGTAACCACCAACCTCTCCCCAGACTTCTTTTGAATGTATATATAAAATATCGCTTTTAAGAAAGATTTGATCATTGACATGTTTTTTTATTTGCTACACCATATTCAAGAAAATTCTATTCGAAACAATCTTCATACACTGAACGCAAGATTGGTATAACTTTGTTTAGGTGCTTCAGTCTTGGTCATGAATGGCGTGCGATCGCACGCGCACGCCTCCGCACACGCCATTTGAAATTCAGGCGTGCTCTTTATCACACGCCTTGTTCTACTTCGTACACGCAGAACTGAGCTATTTTAGAGTAATCCCTTACCCAAGCTTTACCCAATACATAATTGTTCTTCCGCGTTAAAATGTATCTCTAAAATGTATTTCTATTAAATACCCACCTTCATTAAAATTGCTGACGTGAGATAAATTTCAAATGTTTTGCGTCGGCATTGCATCGACAATATTTTTTTTGTTTTTCAGCTGGCAAAAAATTTCGTCATTAACCTTGTATTGATCTTCTTAAGATGATGACAAATGGAAATGAAGTACAAGTCCTATTGACCTACCTTCCCGATGGTGTACTTCTTAAGTTAATAGTTCTGTCCCAACTAGCTCTCTATGTTTTAAGATAAACTGATTAGGAAGTAAGTTGTACACGTGCTATTTACGAACTGAAGGTCAGGGCATCATTAAGTTGAATATCGCAGAAGTCGCTGTTGACATGCTTCGAAAATGCTTGTCACAGGCACAGTTCAATGCAAAGCAAAACTGTACAGGAGACTCAATTGTTAGAGTCTTCGCAGAACATCTCTTCTCACAAAACCGAGGGCAGGGCTGACTTATTGCCTGCTGTGTCGTGTGGGAGACAGAACTTCTGGACTTCTTTTTAATAGGATATACAATTTTTTCAATTATTATAACTAAACATATTTGATTTCTCTTTCCCCTTTTAAAAAGATTTTTTAAACTTTATTGAACATGTTTTTTCTTTGGTATTACATCACGAGACCATTCGTCCGAAAGCTGTATTAAGGTACAGGACACCTAACCTCTCCCATGTTCTGGTTATATTTAACTTGCATGGGTGCACACTCTTCTCGCAGTATTCTCTATGACGATGAAGGTCGGACTGACTTGTGGCATGGTTCCAAATGGTCTTCCATCTTTCGTTCGAGTCTCAGTGTAATGCACCAGCCGAGCATAAGAGTGTCAGCATGAAGGAAAGGGGCCGACTTTAATGTTCTCTATAACTTACGTTCTTCATAATAACACCATTCATTTAAATTTCACAACAAAATTACGTCGGCAATTTTTTTGCCGATGCAACTACGGTATCTTTGTATTTTACGTCCGCAATTACGTCGGCAGTGCCGAATGCCGACACTAATTATAAGGGCTGGATACGAAGTTTTGATACAAATTACGTACGGAAATTTTGAGATGGTCCTTTAATAAAGATGCAAATACGTTCAATTACTCAGTAGGCCTGCCAGACGACCACACTTTTCATATGTGTTATCACGCACCTCAAATTATGAAAACTGAATAATCACTCTCCTCAATTAAGGCAAGACGTGTGAAATTCATCACGCATTTACGACAATCGAGGCGAGTGAAGTATCACTCAGCTGCTAAAATTCATATGACCAGGACTGGGCTTGTAAACATCGTGTTGCTGAAATAAATAAGTCAACAAACGAAAAAGAAGCAAATAAAAAGTAAAAAACAATGCTTCAAAAACTCTGCGCTGCCGCTTTCCTGAATGTAATAATTGCACGCCAAAATCATAATCGCACGCCTGTATTAGTGTAGGCATACTTACCACCGCACGTGGGTGCAAATATTCATGACCAAGACTGGTGCTTCACAAATATGATAAATGCACCTTCTGATGATCTGCACTTCAAACTAGCAAATGATCCCACAATTTTCCATATTCGCAATTTTGGCAATGGTTATTGCGACATCCTTTTAATTTTTCAAACAACCTTGTTGGCATCTTTCAAATTTTGAACTGTATGTTCCTTGCCATAACTAAATGTTTGGCAACTATCGTAAGCCACATCACAGCGGGTTCGCCCAGCCACCCATGCAATTTTCCCACTCAATCTCAGCATGGTCTATTCCTTGCTAGTCAATTTTCGTTCATTGCTTACATCATTTTCAATATTATTAGTTGTCAGACTCTATATAGCTCACTTGATTAATCTTAATTTTGCTTTTAAATTGATCCATATCTAACCCTAGATACTTGAATGTTGATCTTTATTGCGCACTGATTTTGAACGTTTTGAAAAGTTCAGCAATAACATCTTAGTGGAAAGCTGAACTACCACCATACACAAAGTCATCAACATGGTAAACAAGAGTTCCAATGATTTGCATATCAGTAAAAAGCAGCAGGATTGCCTTGGAGCTTGTAACTTCCTTTGTCGATTCCACAAGGACTGACATTAATTACGTTATTTCTTTGCTGACTATTAAAGGGGAACTAAATACAAAAATTATTTTTTGATATTTTGTTACTACCATAAAAAAAAACGAATTCAAGTAATGTTTCATATGACTCCAAAGTGGCTTAAATACGAACTGATTCGGTATAGTTCGTATTCGGTTAGGCACCTAGACTATATACATTTAATACGATTTTCCTTGCATGCTTAATTGTACCCATAGACATTTTGCACATGTGTGGGCGGGTGTGATCACATGCCTCTCATGGCAAGGCCTGTTGTATGTGGAGTGCCCTGGTATGCCTGCAGTAAGCACTGTAATTCGTGTCTCCAGTAAATCTCTGGCGTAGTATCAGAAAATGCGATAAAAAAACAATGGTTGACGGAATAGGGGAATCGAGGGATGTGTGCGTGTATAGAATTATGAGAACGTCGGCTTAGACAATTACTCAAACAAACTGTCAACCAGGACAGCTGAAACCTACAGTACTGGAAAAAGGTTGTTTAACATATCGAGCGTGCAACGTGCGCGGACTCCCTCGGTACGCGATGTACCGCGTTTATAATAATAAGAAACAATTAAAATAAATTGCCGCGATCTATCGAGAATCTAGTATCGTGACAAAATCCGTCTCGATGTGTCGCGATGGTAGGTGATAATGAGAATAAAGAGAAAGTTTTTTTTAATGAGAATAGAGAGAAAGTTTTTTTTATTTCAAACACATCTCTGCTTTATCTTTTTTTTTATTTTAAATAGGTGTATATTATAAGAAAATTTTTAACTTTCGTATTTATTAAAGTAATTCTAGCGCATTACTTTTTCAACGTATTTTTCTTCTAACGCTGCTTTTCGTTCTTAAACTTTGAAAATGCGATCTCTAACGAAGCTTTTTTTGTCGCCGCTTTTCGTTCTTAAACTTTTAAAATACGATTTAAAAAAACTTTTCTATTGCCGTTCTTCGTTCTTAAATTTTAAAATGCGATCTAACGAAGCTTTTCTATCGCCGCTTTTCGTTTATAAACTTTTAAAATGCGACCTTAAAAAACATTTCTATCGCCGCTTTTCGTTTTTAAACTTTTAAAATGCGATCTAAAAAAACATTTCTATCGCCGCATTTCGTTTATAAACTTTTTAACTTCAATCTAAAAAAGCATTTCTATCGCCGCTTTTCGTTCATAAACTTTTAAAATGCGATCTTGAAAAATATTTCTATCGCCGCTTTTCGTTTTTAAACTTTTAAAATGCGATCTAAAAAAACATTTCTATCGCCGCATTTCGTTTATAAACTTTTTAACTTCAATCTAAAAAAGCATTTCTATCGCCGCATTTCGTTCTTAAACTTTTAAAATTCAATCTAAAAAAACCTTTCTATCGCCGCTTTTCGTTTATAAACTTTTAAAATGCGAATCTTAAAAAACATTTCTATCGCCGCTTTTCGTTTTTAAACTTTTAAAATGCGATCTAAAAAAACATTTCTATCACCGCATTTCGTTTATAAACTTTTTAACTTCAATCTAAAAAAGCATTTCTATCGCCGCATTTCGTTCTTAAACTTTTAAAATTCGATCTAAAAAAACATTTCTATCGTCGCTTTTCGTTTATAAAAACTTTTAAAATTTGATCTAAAAAAACATTTCTATCGCCACATTTCCTTCTTAAGCTTTTAAAATGCGATCTAAAAAAACTTTTCTATCGCCGTTCTTCGTTCTTAAATTTTTAAAATGCGATCTAACGAAGCTTTTCTATCGCTGTTCTTAGTTCTTAAATTTTTAGAATGTGATCTAAAAAAGAAAGATTAACGCTAGCTGTATACCCTAGATTGTTATGCATAAGTTAAAAAAATATAACACAAAGGAAGTATAATTATATTTAAACATCCGCGATCATTGTTGAATACACTCTTATTTTTAAAATAGTTCTATTATGAAAAAGTGTTAATGGCCTCGATAGCTTCGAGAATGATATCGAGACGGATGCATCGCGAAGCCCTCTCGATACAATTTGAAAGTAAAAAAACGTCTATCGCGGATCAAGAATACCGTCGCGATACGCGAAGCGCGATGTTAAACAACCTTTTTCCAGTACTGTATATAGCTAATAAAAAGTGTCAACAAAGACAGCTAAAAGACACAAATTGTATAAGCCACTACAACTTAAAACAAAAACTGTGGACAAAGACAGCTTATATGTTAACAAAGACAGCTTCGAAACTGTCAACAAAGACAGCTTAAATAGTATTAGGAAAGCTAAGCACTAAATTTAAACCTTAAGTTACTACACGCAGCACACCCCCTATGATTCCAAATTCTTTGGTTGGAATAGGTGGGTGTTAAGTTTAATCCATGGTTGATTTTGTAGTGCAGAAGATTTCAATGGTTCTGGTTGCTTTGTATCCGTTGCAGCTGTTAATAGGTGAAATAAGCGTCTAACTTGGTAACTTGAGTTCAACACAACTACCATTAAACGCAACAGCAACACAACGTTGTAATATCTGTACCAATGTACCAAACAGTAACTCCAAACAGTAACTAAAACCCCATCTAACAATTTTGTAATTAGTCTTACGGTATAAACACAAAAAACAGCAGCTGGAAAAGAGTTGCCAAATGCTATAACCTCCACCATGGTATCTATTCCTGGAAACCACATAGTGCTTCTGATAAGTGGTTTGAATTTGACTATGCCTTGATGGTTTTTGTGCACTAATTGTACAGTTTTTTGTTGTATAGCTGTGATGGGTCAATGATCCTGTCTTCTCGTAATATAATTTTGCATATTGTTTTGTTGGGTTATAGCTCTTTCTGCCTCTTGTCAATGTATCCTGACAGAAATGGCAAAAGATTGAAGCGTGAGATTTTTCAACGTTACTTGAACAATTTCAAGTATAAAGGAAATTTTTCTTGTTTGATGGAGCCTGCTTTTGCTTTGGATGGTGGCAGAGATGATCAGATAGATTAATCTAACAGGTTCATGTATTAGCTGGAAATTGTAACCTTGTAGCTCTTCAGTTTATGCCTTAGAATTCGTGCTGGCATTTATTGGCTGTAGTTAATGCCTATTCTAATTTTTGTTCGATCAGTTTTTGGTGTTATGACAATGTTGGAGGCCCAGTCAGTTGGTCCCTCGACTCTTTCAATGACATCTTTTGTTTCAAGCTCTTGAATCTATCCTACTCAGCATGATAATAGGATTGATATCTTAGGCGGTTGTCTAGTTAAGCAATTGCTGTGCTTGCACGACTTTCGTAGCTCAAATGGGAGCTTTAAATGCACTAGGACCCCCTTTGCAGGACTCTCATTGATAGCAATACCAATAGGAACAAAAGAGGCTATCCTGGGTAAATAATTTCAATAATAATAATAATAGCAGAGAATAGGAAGGTCAACCTGGCAATATTTATGCTTTCATATGCTATTGAATACTACATCAAAAAAGTGTTGCACTGTTCTTGATTGTGTTCTATCTAGAAACAAAATAGTAAACGAATTACGAAACTAATTCTGAAACAAATTGTTTTACCAAAGCAATTAAAAGCAATTAAAATGCAATGAATTTATTACGCGAAACTATTTGTAGACATTTCTTTCTCACTTCCACAGATTTACACAACATTAATTTCTTTGAGATGACTAGCAAAATTGCGTATTCATAGTTTCAATCTAAACGACCTATGGCGATCTTTTCTCTTTCAATGATCCTGTTTTGACTGTTTTTAAACAATCTACATCGATCTTTTAACGATCCCGTTTTTACTGTTTTTAAAATGATCTACGGCGATGTCTTCACTTTCTACGATCCCGTTTTGATTGTTTTCAAATGATCTACTACGTTTTTTTTGCTTTTTATGATCCGGTTTTCATGATTTTTAAATCATCTGCTACGATCTTTTCGCTTTTGGTGATCTTTATGCCCTCTACAAACTCTGTTTGTTAGTTTTGTGGCGGAAAAGCAGATATTTACATAATTTGATAATTAAATTTCTTTAGAAATCGACGACATGTGATAAATGTGTTATATTAGAAGCGATTTTAAAACAATTTGAACTGAAGTTATTTTAATTCTTTGAAACGATTGGGAAACGAAAACAAAACAAGAAGCCCTGGGGGCTCTTAGAATTTCCGCTCGCTACCAAAATATTTGATGACAACCTGCTAATTCGTTGCGTTATCGTGCCAAACATTCGAAGAAGTTTGGTGCATGAAGCTCTGAAGATAAAGCACACAAGTGACATGATATCTTACAACAAACGCAAACAAAACGAAACGTGTCATAATAAACTCACATTTTAAAAGAAATTGCTAACAAAAAATACAGCATATCATTCATGGTTGAAACGTTTATGGTCTTAAACGGCATTTAGTTGACAAAAAATCAAAATTTTGATGTCACCATCATGTTCAGCATACTCTTTTTATTAACTGTGCCAATTTTTGTCGAAAATAAAGTAATTTTAATTTTTGGACAAATTTTGGCCTAAAATGACATTTAGGTGACAAAAAATCAAACTTTTGTATCACCATCATTTTCAGCATACTTTATTTGTTAACTGTGCAAAATTTGGCCGCAAATGAAGTGGTTTTAAATTTTGGACCAATTTTGACCTAAAATGGCATTTAGGTGACAAAAATCAAAATTTTGATGTCACCATTATATGTTCAGCATACGTTTTTTGTTAACTTTGCCAATTTTTGTTGAAAATGAAGTAGTTTTAATTTTTGGACCAATTTTGGCCTAAAATGACGTTTAAAGTGGCAAAAAATCAAAATTTTGATGTCACCATATCATGTTCAGCATACTTTTTTTGTTAACTGTGCCAAATTTTCTCGAAAATAAAGTAGTTTTAAATTTTGGACCAATTTTGGCCTAAAATGACATTTAAGGTGGCAAAAAATCAAAATTTTAATGTCACCAGCATGTTCAGCATACTTTTTTTGTGATCTGTGCCAAATTTTGTCGAAAATAAAGTAGTTTTAATTTTTGGACCACTTTTGGCCTAAAATGACATTTAAGGTGGCAAAAAATCAAAATTTTAATGTCACCAGCATGTTCAGCATACTTTTTTTGTGATCTGTGCCAAATTTTGTTGAAAATAAAGTAGTTTTAATTTTTGGACCACTTTTGGCCTAAAATGACATTTAAGGTGGCAAAAAATCAAAATTTTGATGTCACCGTCATGTTCAGCATACTTTTTTTGTTAACTGTGCCAATTTTGTCGAAAATAAAGTAGTTTTAATTTTTGGACCAATTTTGGCCTAAAATGACATTTAAGGTGGCAGAAAATCAAAATTTTGATGTCACCATCATGTTCAGTATACTTTATTTGTTAACTGTGCCAAATTTTGTTGAAAATAAAGTAGTTTTAATATTTGGACCAATTTTGGCCTAAAATGACATTTAGGTGACAAAAATCAAAATTATAATGTCAACATTATGTTCAGCATACTTTTTTTGTTAACTGTACCAAAAACTTGTAACTGTACCATAAACTTCGTACCGAGTTTGGGTACGAGGTTTAAATCTGTGACGTTGCAATTGACCATTTGGGACAGGGTTAGTTAGTTAGTTAGTCAGTTAGCAGTTGGAAACCAATACTATCCTCCTCTCAGAGGAACGTGAAATCCCAGGGTCGATTTTTTCTCAAAAAATGCTCCAAAAGAAAAAAACGACGGTTTTAAAGAATTTCCTACGCCTTCGGGCGCGGAAATTCAATGATTTTCAATTCAACGAAGTGATTTAAAACTATTTTGAAACAAATTTGAAACGATTTTTTTGTAAATCGTTTCAAAACGGTATAGAGATTGTTCCAATAAAATATTATACGAATTGAAACGATTCTTTTTTAAACGATCGTGGAGACGATCCTTAACTTGTTTACATTTTATGTTCAAGGTACTAAGCCATTTACAGATATCCTTACACCTCAAGCCATAATATTAAATAAATTGATAGGCTAAAATGTCTCCCCTGTCATATTTTCTACTTGATGGATGTGAGTTCTTCTGTTAGAATTGTCATTGGGGCTCTGGAAGTTTACATATGCCAATTTTTTAAAAGAAAACCATTTTTTCTCAGCCTCGATTTTCTTAAATTAACCCAGAAATGAGGCTGTTTTCTTCACTTATATTATATATAATGCCTACAAGAAACAAGGTAATATAAACCTTAGTTACAGCACTAGCATTGTTATAATAGCCTGATAGCACAAGGATGGAGTTTTACAAAAAATAATTTTTTACATCTAATTTTAAAATACATCTAGAGATAGGCAAAAAAGTTAAAATAGAGAACACTTTTGATAAAGTCTTTATTAATTCCAAAATATAGATATATTATTTATGTGTTATTATGCACCGTTCATATTCTTCGATTTTTCTTTTCTGGTTGATATTGCAAAGTTGCCTGTTAAGCCTTTGGCAAGAATTTTATGGTTGGACACCCTATTTTTGTGTGATGGAGCGATCCTGCGCCTGTCATGTTAATACCTGCTTTCATTTCTCAAACTTTTAAGAAAAAGACAAGAAACAGCATGTTGAACTCTTTTCAGAGATGTAAATCCTGAAAAGCTTTTGTTACAACATAAAATTCTTTATTTGAAGTTGAAATTACAACATAAAATTCTTTATTTGAAGTTGAAATTACAACATAAAATTCTTTATTCTAAGTTGAAATTCACACTAAGGTATATTAAATTTTTTTTCTAAATATCTAGAGAAATATTGGGAAGTAAGTTGTTAACTTCTTCAATTTCTAGGACTGAAAAATCCATTTCCAACTCACAAAATGCTGTCCAAATTATACTTTTTTTTATTTTCAGCAAGCCTAAAACCCAAAACCAGTAAACACCAAAACGTATGTTTTTCACATTTTACTGAATATAGTTTGCATATTTGTTACTATTATATTTTAGTGAAACATGAAAGAATATGTAAATCCTAAGACGTCTACCCTTGAAAGTGAAGAAGATAATGAAGACATAAAAACTCTACATGATTATTATTTACTGATTAAGCGTACAATACTGGATTTTCAGGTAAGTAAAGTGTTATAGCTAGGTGTTATAGGCATTCACAACTAAAAATTTTATTTGACTGAGAAAATAATTTTTTTAATTAGCTGTTTTTGCTTGTTATCTCTTTTAAAGGTAATTATTTGAAATTTATTCCACTAACAAATAAGCCTTTTTGAGCTAAAGAAGTGCACAGTATAACTAGTATAACTTGTCTTAGCTCATGGAAAAATTCATGGCAGTTCACGCTGCATACATATTTTAGGTAAAAATATATCACAAATTACTATTTCACATATTGTGCATTTTATGGTATCAATGGTTTCAAAGCACAAACAGACAGACTATGTTATTATAGAGATGAAGTACTAATAGTTCATATAAATAATTCTAACTAACATAATATATGTTTATGTACACAAGACTTTACATCTGTATATCTGTTATTACTTAGAATCCTGTTACTGGTCTTCTACCAGCCAGTCTGTATAGAGCACAATTTGTTCCTGAAAAAGATTGCAGTGACTCATGGATTCGGGACAATGTATATGGTATACTAGCTGTGTGGGGTTTATCGTTAGCTTACTGTAAAACTGTGGATTATGGTGAAGATAAGTCAAGACAATATGAACTAGAACAGGTGTGTTTTGATGCAAGGTAATCCTTAAAAATTTAGGCTCTCATCTCTGAAAAAAAACAAGCCATGAATGGCATACACATAGAGAATTTGGTATATGTTATGAGGAAAAAAACTTTCTGGAAATTAATTTTGTGGATGGAAAATATTTTATATTAGGTATCTGGGAAATTTATGGAATTTTGGTGGGATTTTAATTTTGTAGATCTAAAGTAAACTAATGTTTACTTTAGATCTACTGTTTACTAGCCTGAAAAAAATACAAATGATGACTTTTTGGCGACTGTACGTATTTGGTGCAGTGCTATTTTGTTTGTCCTTATAGTTGGCGCTGGCTTAATTTTTTTTTTGAAGTTTAGGAGAATTTTTTTTTACTGGGCTTCTTCAATTTTCTTGCTTGACCTATTTTTAGAAAGTGTGACGTCACAGTGCTTAAAATGTACAAAGTTTCTAAAAAAATAATAAAGAAATGGAAAAATTGGATCCACCATTGAAATTAGCGATGTTCTCTTGAAGCCAGAATTTCTAGCATAAAAGCTTGGTGACCAGGTTTAAATTAGTATAACACTTAGATATAAATTAAATCTTCGAAAAATAAGACATATACTATTTTAATATCAAATGTGCTTCTTCAAAACATCTTTGCTTTCTTCACCAGAGCAATTGCCGTCTGCACTCTCTTAAAAAGTTCTCCTTCATCACTGTCAAGATCTTTTTCCAAGCATAAGAAAGCACAAGAGCACAAATTTATCAAACTTCATCAATGCATAGATATTATAAAGGTGAATTGATTAACATAAAATGTTTTGCCAAAATGACACTTGTTTGCTCGTCCCAGGCCTCTTAATTTTTAGCTGACGACCCCATAACTTGGATCTGCATGTCGGTGTGCAATCAAATTTTGTGAGTAAACATTAGGGCCTATACCAGCTTAAATATGACATCATAATTTATGCAGAATAATTAAATCTGAAATTCTTTAAATGTGAATATCTTGAGAACAAAAAGAGTTTTTTTAAAAATTTAAATTAAGACTTGTTAACCAAGTTTTTAAGCTCTATAATATAAGCCCAACATCATTTTATACCTTGGGTTCCCTTTAAGAAAAAAGGTAAAAAAGCGAAAATGAGCATTTCATATTTACGCAATACTTTTGATAAGAATGAACCTGCTTTCTCTGAGATGATCAAGTAGTGGATGTTGATCAATCGTGGTCACATGTGTGATACACGTTTTCATTGCCATCATTATTGTCTCTTCTTGAATAGCGAAAAAAAAGTTTTTGGATGAACAAAAATATTTTTATTGGAATTCTAATTTGCTGATGTCGCCTTTCATTAAATCTGTAACACTTTTATCTTTCCAAATTTTTTACTAAAATATAGATTACACTAAGGCATACAAAATTAAACACTATGATATCAACAATCCTTATTTAATTTTTCCTTTTCACTATCTTTGCTGATTTGTCAGTAAATTTTCTCATCCTAGTTTCCTTGTGTTAAATACATTTGTTCTTTTTTGCTTTAAAAGATGAAAGGACAAGTTTCATTTTTTTTATTTAACCTCATTTTATCTGTATAATGGTGCTGTGATATGTTTTCTTGTTCTCTTCATGGTCCCTGTACCTTGTGCACTTTTGCAACCTTGCTTTTCTGAAACTTTTCTGCAAAAAAGTTTTTATATTTAATGCAAGTTACTAAAATAGGAGCAATTGCAACATGATAACATGCAGAATGCATTTAAATTAAAACATATTCTATTTATATTTTTTTAATTTTTTTATAAACAAAATATCTTATTGTGTAAGAAAATTGACAATAATTTTGTTGGCCAGTAAGTGAAATTGTGCTCCTGAGGTATTTATCTATCATATTTTACAGTTATTAGAATTTCCCCTGAGTTTTACAAACTTCTTTATTATTTTGAAACCAGCGTCCAGACTATTAGCATACTGATTTGGCAGCAATTTTAAACAAACTAGTGTTGAAATCTGGGAGAAATTTGAAATTTACAACTTTCTCTGGAAGATACAAAGTTTCTTTTATCTAGAACCTTTTTTTGTTATGATACCTTCTTTTTTTCAGAGTGTTGTCAAATTAATGAGAGGCTTGCTGACTTGTATGATGCAGCAGGTATGTTGACTGAAAAGTTTTATTTGTCAGACAGACTAAGCTGTCATCCTCAATCTAGCTTATAAATCTTTAAAGGTGGGGAATGTAAACTTCTTGACACTACCGAAAAGGCATAATTTTTTAACCTCACAAAATTTCTGGTCCCCTTAATAAAGGCAGTTCAGCTACTATTGGAAAGTTCACACTAGGTCAGTAATTGAATAGCCAGTTGTGACCTTTGTGATATTACACTTCTTTTGAATGCTCAGAAATCTTAGTTTCCTTTAGTTCCATTTTGTTGACATCTTTTCACCAATTTTAATTTTTGTTCTATTGAATTTTTTTATATAATTTTTTTATTCATATTAAACAATGGTTCAAATTAGGAATGATGTTAATTTTTTTAAAAATAGTGCTAAAAGATTCCTATTTATATTATCATTTCAAAGATATTAAGTATGCTGAGAAAGAATTTAAGATATTTTGGCATTATTTTGAAAATATACTACTGCAGTGTTTGTGGCACTAAGTTCGTACAAACATTAGATAATTGACCTGTAGTCTTTTTCTACATGACTAAATTTCCTAAGCAAAGCCAATCTACGTGTTTCCAAAGCAACAGGTTGGTGATGTCATTAAACAGCCTCTAACCTCTAATATCTCCTATCAAAAGGGTACTTAATTGTTTGTGAGATATTGCCTTTAAACTTCACTGTTGAATCTGTATTTTAATCTCTATCAAGAACTGCATTCATTCAGTTTAAAGTTCCTAGAGCACAACAATCACAATCACGTATTTATAAACCATATAGTTTTATGAACCGTTTGTAAAACGTTTTTGATGAATTGCCAAGTCATCACCATGTTTTCTTATAAATAGGATTGATATCTTAGGCCGTTGTCTAGTTGAACGATTGCTGTGCTTGCACGACTTTCGTAGCTCAAATGGGAGCTTTAAATGCACTAGGACCCCATTCGCAGGACCCTCGTGGATAGCAGTACCAATAGGAACTGAAGAAGTCATCGTGGGTAAATAATTTCAATAACAATAATAGTAATTGATAGTAGTATGAAACGTTTGCTGTTGTTCTTGGCTGCTTTTTATACAGGAAAAAGTGTGGGCAGAAAACTAATATTTTTTCAAATCTAACAAAAAAAATATGTTTTTTGCAATTAATACATTCTTACATATCAGAAAAACAACATGGTATAATTTGTTTTTACATTTTCTCATTTTTTATGTCCAAATTTCGTTCCCCCAAAATATCAGTTTTGTTAATGAAACAAAAGACAACCTGGCTTTGTTTATATGTGATGTTGCAGAGCTTTAGTTTTGCGATAGCTTAAGTCACACAAAGTTTAAGCGCTTTTCCTTCCTTTTGAATTTCCTACATCTATAAATTTCTGTGTAATTGATCTTTCAAAAAAATTTAAGAAAAAATAAAATCATTATGCATAAAATGTGTGCGCACTTGTTTTAAAAATGATAATTTTTGTTTTGTTTGTGTTGTTTTCACTTATTTACAGTTGCTTTTTACATCTGTGTCGGTTCACCACCGTCAAAGTGCATCACATGTCCTCATGGATATTGTCATGGTATTGATTGTGGCACTCCTTTGGACCTTATTACCCCTTTCATTGCGAGAACGTCGTGCATTTTAGAAAAAATCATTTTACATGTTTTGGGTAGGGTGGCCCCAAAACTACTTGATCTTGTGGGAAATTTAGTCTACGTTCAGAAAAAAACGTTTTACAGTGCATGTGCAGACATATAGATTAAGTAAACACCAAAACAGCACTCACTCAGTTTTGGGGTTTTGCTGACCTAGAAAAATTGAAGCTTTCAAAGCATAAAGATCAAAAGAAGTTTATGTTTAGTGACTGATTAGGTTTCCTTTTTAGTTTTTTCGTAAT
Source organism: Hydractinia echinata (assembly GCA_030067915.1). Lineage (NCBI taxonomy): Eukaryota > Metazoa > Cnidaria > Hydrozoa > Anthoathecata > Hydractiniidae > Hydractinia > Hydractinia echinata. The sequence goes on from JASGCC010000087.1 coordinate 1,039,163, forward strand.
AATTTTATTATATAATGTGTTTAAACATAAAATGTAGCATACAAGTAAAGTTGTGATTAGAAGTATCATTACATTATTCTGTCAGAAGGATTATTGTTAATTTTTTGATTTAGTTGGACATTTTCAATGTTATATAGGTGAATAAGGTGGAAAAGTTCAAAAAATCTCAAAGAAGAGAAGATTCATTGCATGCAAAGTATAGTTATAGTAAGTGTTCATCCCCTGTTTATGCAAAAATCAAATAATGAATATAAAGTTATTAGCTAATCTGATATAACATTGCTTAAAGAAGTTACACTCGATCTGATGTGACATTTTTGTAATTAAAAACATCTACAGAATCGCTATTTATCAGTCAAAATTGTATTCAAGGGTATTCGCATAAAATACGCACGTGTACCATTATTAACCTTTTTTGACCTATGGCCTGTCTACTCGAGTTTTTTCCCAATGATGGAAATATGTGCCTTCGTTTGATAGAACACGAAAGAAAAACTTTTTTTTCATCGTTGTTAAGTTGATAATTTTCCACAGAAGTAACTTTTTAGCACCCCGACCCCTTCTACCTCCTTTGTATGCATCTGTGCTTGTATTAATACCCCTCCCTTTCTATGCATTATGTACTTTATGAATTTCCCTTTTCTATTTTTTTTTCTATTGCAGACACGTGCCAAGTCGTGGTTGGGGACAATGATTGGGGTCATCTACAGATCGATTCTGTTGCACTTTATTTGTTGATTCTTGCACAGATGATTACTTCAGGTTTGGTTTTATCTGGAGAAGGGGAAATCTTTTTAACTTTAAAAGCTATTTGACCGAATAATCTTAGATGTGTGTCTTTAAGGATGTAAACATCAGTTGATTGACATCCTTTGTACTTGCCAAACTTTTGATTACGACAGGATGCTTGTTGAAGTAATGGCAGTCATTACGTTACAAACGTTTTGTTCAGGGAACTACCTATTAATTTTGATCGTTACCAAGTACTCAGTCATTTCAGATTTATGAAGGAAATTAAAAACCCAAGTTCGAACAAGAAATGTTTTTTAAAAAGCAACTTTACAATGCCTTAAAATTTCAATGCTTCGGTTACAGGTTTTGATATTAACTAAAGATACAAAGGTATTCAGGCCTGAATATTTTGACTTTTATGTTAAACGTAAAACGATATGAATTGTATCAACGCCATTTTTTATTAACACTGTGTTGAGATTCTTCTAAAACTAAGTGTAATTTTCAATCTCGTAAAAAAATTATAGCTATCTTGACGCTTGGACAATTCACGTTTTACATGACGTCTACGAACGTCTAATCTTTTCAAGGTGTTATTATTTATTTCAAGGCTGAAAAGTTTTCGACTCCGTCTTTTTGAAAGCAATTAATTATTTCTATAAATATTTAGGTCTTCAAATTATATATACAAAAGATGAAGTTGATTTCATTCAAAATCTTGTGTTTTATATCGAAAGTGCTTATCGTGTTCCAGTATGTATTATTTCATTTGCTCGCTTTTTAAGTCTAAACTTTTTTATCTGTAGATTGCTCCTATTTTGACTCAATGTTGTTGGAAAATATATTTTTCTTTTTCTTTAATTGCATGCTTTTCTGTTTCCGTTTGAGCTATGTTGAATTTGTAGGATTTTGGTGTATGGGAGCGAGGTGATAAAACAAATAGAGGAATGACAGAATTAAATGCTAGTTCTGTGGGTATGGCAAAGGTAAGTTTTGACCAATATTGTGTCAACTAATTTAATTGAATTAATTAAAGTACAGGGAAAAAATCAACAGCTAAACGAATGTGAAATTAATTTTGTGTTGTGAAATATGTTGATCAAGTTGCCTCCGGAGGTGATTCTATGATTTTAAATAGTGTATTTGGTTTATTAGTTAAGAAAATAGGTTTTGTGTTAATATAGCTAGGGTAAAAAGCTTTTGCCAACTAAGAGTTTACTTAATGTTCTTGAATGAGGAACTTAATTGAGAAGAGAGGTTGATAAAAAAAATTCTGATATGTGCTTCAAAATGCACAAAGTCAAACGAGTGCCCCATAAAAAAAAGAAGATACAAACTCAATTAAATGACTCCTGATATTATAAATAATATTAAAATGCATTTCTTTGGTTGGGGAGAGGGCATAGAGGTACACTGAAACAAGCATTGCCATTTTACTGGGAGAATATATTGTTGATAAGAATAAATATATTTTTTCTAAATTTTACCATTTTTTGGAGCTGACCTTTAATCTACCGAAATTCTAATCTGAAAACTTGCAAAAAGAAATTTAAATGCTTATTCTGCTTGAAAGATTTTGACCAAACTGACCATTTCATTCTCATTTTCATGCACGCACTACTTATAACAATTTCTTTTTACTTCAAGGCAGCACTTGAAGCTATGAACGAGCTGGATGTGTTTGGATCACGTGGTGGTGTTGGTTCCATCATTCATGTGCAAGCTGATCAAATCCAGTATTGTAAGGTATGTTCGAGCTGGCATTGACACCATGAATTTTGGTGCAAATCAGATTTCTTTGGTTCAATATGTACGTGTGGATCCTAGACAGGCATGTTATTGCTTTTTAAAGTTCCTGCGTGATTTGCCATGTGAATGCAACAACTGTGTAATAAGAGAGGTTGTTGCTGTGTATAACTAGGAGAAAATTGATTTATTATGGTTGCTGGAATTATATTAACGGAAGCTGAATAAGCAACCGTCTGCACAGGAAATAAAAATTCTGCCAGATAAGTCATTAGCCTGTCAGTTGAACTGTTCAGAACAGTATTGTAAAAAAAAAATTCATGAAACTTTAAAAAATAAACTTTTTTGTGTTGTAAAGATCTAAAGAAGTGAATGAAATAATTGTAGGTGCGACAAAGTCTTGTGATGCAAAAAACAAGTTTACTGTTACTTGTTACTGCTACTTGTTATGCAACGAGATTTCAGTAGCACTATAAGCGATAGAAATGATAAAATTTTGACATTAAAAATCTAGTTTTAGCAAGAAGCATATGTCTCCCTCTATTTATTAACATAGGCTTGTTGACAATTAGACACTAGAATAAAAATTAGCGTCATATGTGCTTATTGTGCTTTCAAATAACAATATGTTGTTATTCTCTTCATTCGCATGCAGAAATTAAGATCATTAAATTATCTAAACGATGTCAGGAATTCCTGACGCGTTAATCATGTGATTAATTAGTGTTGACATTATGCAAATTCTTGATACTTTCCACAACAACTTCATTCATCCCAACAGTATGAAACAAAAAAGATAATTTTCACTGTCTCCATTGTCTCCTCTTTCATTCAGTCATGCTATTTCCAGACTTTTTCTTTTTGATAAATATCAACATTTTTGTCTATACTTACAAATTTATTTTCTCACAAATTTGTTTTGTATTTTTGTTTGTTGGTGTGAGAAATGACTGGTAAAGGGGGTAGGGACCAAATATTAATTTATACCATGGGGAATTATACTAGGACACTATGGAGTTGTATGGTGACTGTTTGACAAATCTATTAGTTGTGTTTTTTGATGAAGCAAATTTGATTTTTCCCCGCGTACAACTTTCGTCCGCGCGATAAAAGATAATCACACTAAAAAAGTATGACCTTATATACACTTGTGTACACAAATATTTTTAATTGCAGTTATTTTTTACTCTACAATATTCATTCAGATGTGTTATCAGTGTTGTTTGTTTTTATTTTCAGACTGTCCTGCATTCCATGTTGCCGAGAGAGTCACATTCAAAAGTACGTGCTGTCTCTAGTCTGTGTTGACTGAAGAGAAAAACGAGCGATAAGAACGGACGTAGTCGCAGTTGCATCCGCTCCAAATAAGGAATGTCTCAGTCCGTAGATACCATTGAGCTAAAAAATATTTGTAATTACTGCTCGGCTAATCCGTTAATTAATTCTTACTTGTAATCTAAGCTGTACTAATTGGCTTCAGCATATTGTAAACTCAGCCAACGCAACAGCTAGCACCAAGTATAAGGATAATTTAATGCTAAGAACGTCTAAGTTTGTTACTGACACCTCCGCTTGTGATTGGATTAGAAACCACTTCAAAGAAAAGCCGCCGTGATTTGACCTGCTATGAATGAATATTTTTTGTTAGGCTTCTTTACAGACAGTTAAAAAATGTACGCCTCTTAAAAAGCATCTCAGATTGCTTGCTTTTAACTCCCTTCGTGTTTCGTCTTGTTTACGTTTATTTTTGATATTTTTTCTTAGGCTTCTTTACAAACAGTTAAAAAAATGTACGCCTCTTAAAAAGCATCCCAGATTTTGGTTGTTTTTAACCCGTTCGTGTTTCGGCCTTGTTTACGTTTATTTTTGATATTTTTTGTTTATTTATCTCTCCGTATACAGGAGTGTGGTTCGGCGCTACTAAGCATCGTAAGTTTTCCAGCATTTGCTGTCGAAGATGCAAGCATTATAAACACAACGAAATCCGAAATCATTAACAGACTACAAGTACGTTGACACTCTGGAGACTTTATTAATTTCGTCTGCGTAAAAAAAGATCAATAAACAAGGCGTACACGATTTATATCTGCAAATTTATGTTTTATATTGCTTTCACAAAATTATTTTTGAAATATGACGCAGTGCTCTATTACTTTCTGTTAGTATGTTTTTCATTAAGCAAGCATCACGTGTCGATTTTGTTGTTGATTGAATTAGCAATTGTTATCAATGAGTTGCTAAAACTCAATAAAGTTATCTGTACCTATCCGCTTGCACTTGTTTACGTCACGGCCACGCGCAGAGCATAGTCAATCTCAATGTAGCGATTCTAATAGAAGTTACGCTTTTTGTAAACCCATAGAAACCAATCATAGGAATTAGGGATAACATACAATTTAAACGGGCACGTTTTTGGCTTCCAAATATAAGTGTACAGTGTGGACGCCTAGATTTCAGAGGAGAAACTGATCATTATATTCCCGAGATGCCATCCTTTAATGTTTTGTGTTGTTAAATTTGTAGGTGTCTGCTTTGCGACATTATGTTTTAGCTTACTATGTTTTTAATTTTCTTGTTTACAGGGTGTTTACGGTTGCAAACGCTTTTTACGTGATGGCCACCACTGTGAAAACGAGGTATGCGTTTGTTCAATAAATTTCCTTTGTTTTGTCTTTTATTGTGTCAGTTCGATTCTGACCAACATGGTGAATTTACATCGACTCTCGAAAGCCATCTCTTTTATAACTGGGTATAACAATAACCAACAGCTTCGCTTTTATGAAAGTAAGGAGGCCACTTTCTTATTTCTTTTAATGCATTCAGTTGCGCAGAGGCGTGTTGTTTTCCCGAGTTTCTCATGAAATCAATAGTAAAGTGCTTTGTTAAGTGTACTCTATTATCGATGACATTTCGTGTGTGTTCTTTTAGGATCGGCTACGACTTCATTACGAACTACATGAGTTGAGTAAATTTGAACACATCGAATGTGAATGGCCATTATTTTTTTGCTTCCTCATACTTGATGGACTCTACAATAACAACATGCAGCAGGTTAGTCGAAAGAACGTGTATGTTGAAAGGTTGGTTTACTCGTAAAATCTGGTCACGCAGGCGAATTTAACAAACTACAAGTCTGTTCTGTGTAAACAGTCCTGTAGGAGGAAGGAGCGAGATCAACTTAGGAATAAGTAAATGTCTGCAAATATTTATCTACTAAAATAAGCATAATCTTTACATTAAACCAAATCCGAAAAATTTAGCCTTTTTTAATCACTGTTTTGCTGGCAGAATGACTGGAATGAAGTCTGTTTATTTTTTTAAGCAATAATTTTATTCCGCTTCCTGCGGGACCAGATTTGTTTTAGTGGAAGCTTGCCTTGACATGTTAAAATAAAGTAGCTATCATTTTGATTGACACTAATTTTGATGGATGACATCTTCTTGATGTGTTGATCTCACTTGAGCTTCTTCATGATAAATGTTGAACTCATTCCACTGTGAGTTTGCCACTTCGATTAAACAACTCTTTTATAATGATACAATGTCAATGAAGTGGTTTCTGTATTTTTCTTACATATTGTTGAGTGGACAAAATCTGGGCAGAAAATAATGACTTAACAGCCACATTAAAGATGATTGGAATGGGAAATGGACTGATAACCGACACAAAATAATGTCTTCTGGGTTACGAAATTTTGATCCCATGGAAACATTGGGGATCGAGCCAAATAATATTTTAAACCTCCTAAAACAAACGTTTCTACAATTAAGCAAGTTCTAGACGATATTTTACTTAATCAACGCAGCCGCTGTTAATTATATTCATTGATCGTTTTTATCGCGCCATTTTAACGATGCGATGACGTAATAGGAGTCGGAGATAAGATCTCAAATGCGAGTAAACAAGTGATTGTTAAATATTCAAGCGATCTTTCTCACGTTATATTCTTCTGTTTAATATTTTCGTTGATGCAGATAGGTAGCCGTAAATTAAATTTAGATCTGATAAACTTTTTAAGCAGAGATTCTTTAGTAGAAACTACAACGGTTCGAAATAAACTCATCTCAGAGGATTTGGAATCGATGACTTTCAGAGTGTAAATACATATTTGTTGAATAAAAAAACATCTATTAAGACACGCTTTTTTTTAATGTACATGAAATAATTCAAAGACTGCTTTTCGCATAATTATTTTGATAATGACTATTTTGATACTTAAGCATGTGTTGGAAGTGAGTGGCTGGTTGGTCATAATTCTTTATACTCTCAGTTCTTAAGAATCCTTTAAAAAAACCTTCACTGACGTTTGCATCAGTCTGTTTGCTAGTTATGGGATCATGTAATATAATATATATATAACGAATCGTAAGCCCGTAGAAATCCACGGAAATTCGCCCGCTGTTAATCGTTGCTAGTAGCAACGAGTAGTAGCGGGCTTATAGACGAAAACTTGGGTATTATCTATACTTTAATATATATGAGTTGAAGATGGTAGCTGCAGGGGAATCCCCGTGGATTTTCTCGAAGGGTGAATTGCCGTGGATTTTTCTGAAGGGGGAATCGCTGTGGATTTCTACAGACTTACTACTAGTAATAGATAAGCCTTGAATAGTCAATGTCATTTCTAAAGATTATTGTATTTAATTTCGAAAAAAACCACGGACAAGACCTCCCAAGATGATGGGATGGTTGATTCGTAATTGTTCGTAGGTACGTCGTGCTACTAAACAAATCTCAATTGTTCATGCCAGTGGGGATAATTCTTTCTTATAAACTCTTAAGATAATAAGGATCCTTTTTGTGGCTAAACCTTCTTAATTTCTCTATTTTTTTATTATTTGTTATATTTAGATTTTTGTAGAGTCAATTATTTTTGCTTTTAATCCTGACGTACATAAATGTTCACCAGGTGACCTGTCATATGAGCCGAGCCTTTTTTTTTGTTTGTTTTTTTTTATTTCCAAACGAGATAAAAATGTGAGAAAGCTCTTTATGTGTATATGATTATTTTAATGCTTATGTATTCAAAACTAGTTTCCATAGTAACTGTGTAAAGATATGTACTTTACAGAACAGTTTTAAAAACAGCTATTTCAAAATTTCAAATTCATCATTATACACCATGTGCGATACACAAGAAAGTCTTTTTAAGGTTTTTGTATTCTTCTCAAACGTGTCTACTTTGGCTTCCATTAACGTCGTCTACGAACCAGAACTGACGAATGGGTTGTGATGGACACTTCTTCGGGTTTTCTCGTGTGACCATATCGTTAGGTCTGTGCGTACTAAATTCATAATCCAATCACGTGGTGCATGTACTGCTATTTGAGGTGATAGCTGTCATTTTTGTAGAATCAGAAAGTTTTTTGCTATTTGATTTTAGTTTATGATTTGGTGTTATGTTATTATTGTTCGTGTCATTTTTACATGATCGTCTCTAACTAAGTCTTGTATCCACTTTAATCTTCTCGCTTTAAACCAGTCCTAGTAAAAACAGAAAGAAACTTCACCTTAAAATACGTACAAAAAACAGTAAGGCAGGCTTAAAAGCTATGCAAAGATCATGAAGAAACGCTCTGCGTGCGAATGGGCTATAACTACGATGGAGAGTGATGCTAAAGTACAGTAACATAGGGCAAGCGTACCTTAACGTCTGTATATAAAAGGTTACATTCCATAGCCAAAATTTGCAACTGAATTTCGTCAGGTTTTTGTCTCTTACTAAAAGTGTCTTCCAATTTTGTGATATGGATGTCGTTGAAATGGCTTGGACGTGTATCCTCAACAAGTGCGCAAACTTTTGTATGTGTGTAGATTGGAGAGTTGGGACAACTCGTTTGAACACCAACTGAACACATGACCATGTCAGCTAGATCTTGATTGGTTGCTGGTTGTCGCATTTACTTCCTGCTACTTCGCATTCACTATTAATGTTAACCTGAAACAAAAAATAAACATTACATTTTTGCACTGCTAGAGAGTAACACTCAGCCACATAGCAACATTCAGAACACTGCTTCCCTTTATATTCTTCGATGGTAACGAAATATTCATCCCATATATTTTATACAAACTAAACCCTAGTTTTTTTTCAACTATATTTCCACATCTTTATTATTATATCCAATATTATATCATGCTACTTTTAACATTTCAACATTCAAAATAAAAGCTGAAAGCAAATTGACCCAGAATGAGACAATTTTTATTTTTCTGCTTTTTTTTCTTTTTTAACTGAAAGATCTTCGTTAAAACGTTCATCATAACTAACAGCTTGGTGTTAACAAAATACAACTCTTCTCCGTTTTTTTTCTCTTCTTTTTTTCCTCAAATTTAAAGAATTTTTATCACCGTTATATACGAGCAAGAAACAAAAAGAATTATTTCTCGGTCTGCCAGCTGTTTTCAACTGAAACAATGGTACTATTCAGTGGTTCCTACAATCTTTAAAAAGTTGTATCTTTCGCTCTCCCTCGTCAGGAGGAGATCGTTATAACAAAAAAAAAAAAAAATGGGAAGAAGAAGAACATAGTAACTGAAATATTTTTCTCACTTCTAATTTTTTTAATGAATTTAGAGCTTGTAACGAATACATGTTTTGCAGTCTTTAATATAATTATGTATTTCTTTTCTTCACAATATATATATATATATATATTTTTAAAAGCCCATATAACGTAATTTTTTGGGGTACCAAAAAATCACGTTTTTGTAAAGCTAAAATGATGAGAAAAACTTTTTTTTACCAAAACTTCAAGATAAAAACTTTGTACAAATGTGTTTTTTTTCATTCCGACAAAATTAAATTTAAATTTTCTTCTTTCAATTTTCTTTTTTTTTTTAATAATTAAATATTAGTTTTATAATTTATCACCTTTCATAAAAAGTTTTTGATATAAGCTGTGTGGTAATGTTTCTTTTTCCTGTTCAAGGACGTTTTGTTTTGCTTTCGTTTGTTGTCTGACGTGTTGGGGGTGACGTGTAAAGCGTGACGTCAAAATACCTGACATTTACCACGCAACTTCCCAATACTACTTCCCCGTTGTAAAACATGAAAAACACCGTATTTTCTTCTGTGGATGCAATTACGTATAAATATTTTATATGCCGCCTCCTTTAACGCGGTTTTTTAAATGGGTTCCGTGTAAGTTGGACATGAATTCGGAACTGTGTATCGTTTCGCAAGTTCAAAGAAGAGCCGGCTAATCGGGAGTTTATTGCTCTAACAACAACGTGTCTGAATTCTAGTGTGATTAATATAAAGATTGAAAGCGGTGAAGCTGATTTGTCACATAAGGAAACAAAGACACATCAAAATCATTTTATCCACTAGATGCTTTGAAAGAATTTCGCCGCAAAAACCTTTGCATTTGGAACCCCTATTTTTTGTAATGGTCGATGAAATCGTCTGAAATAGCTTCAACAAATAGCTTTGAATGTTTTCCCGGCTTAATCTTCTTTGATTTTGTCTCGGTAAAACAAAATAAATATTGTGCTATGTTTTTAATTCTAATGCAGACCTTACGAATATGAGCCTTAATTTTAATTCCACATAGAGATGTTTTAAAGAAACACATAAAAGTTTTAGAGTGCCTACCTTGAGAGTTCTGTAACTACTTCACTGTTGACTTTGATCCGTCCTGTTTACAGCTTTGTGTGTTATGCTTCAATCTGATTATAAAGCATGAAAATTAAGCATTACTGATAACAAAATTAATTAGCCGTTTCCTTAGTGATATCAGCGTCACTTCCATAAGTATTGTATGCCGACCTTACGGCTGGACATACCTAATCACCGAAGGTTAATTGCTCTCATACAACTCAGAGAAAAATGAAAGGTGAAATTCGTTGATCACGTTTTGATGATTTTCTTTTTTTTAGACTTCTTTACTTTTTTAAAAATCATAAAAAATCAACCATGCTTGAAGTCGTTCTGTAAAATGTCAAAATTGAAAAGTCCCTGCGCTGAGCCTTGCAAGCATGTTTTCAGGGTTTTTTCCTCCCCACGCAGTTAGTTCAACCGGTAGTGGAAAAACACAATCCAGTAATATGGTAAGAAATGGGGACACGCCTTTTTATGGTTAACCCCATTTTACACCACGCGATATGTTAAGTATGCTTCACGTACTAGATAATCTCGGGTTGAACTTTTTATGCATATCTTTTGTTTTATGTGGAATTTCTTTAAAAACGTCCTCACCTTACCCCTTTCTTTGAGCTAATTTCCGGAGTTAGGAGAAAAAATAAGCGTGGAAAAATATTTTTTTCATGATTTTCTCTAAATTTTTTTTGATAGCGTGACTGTATTTTCTGCATAACCTATAGAAGGAGATAGCATGCCATCCTCTTCCTCTTACCGCTGATTACAAACATTTTTTTAATATGACTCTTCTTTTATTCATACTTTTGTTTCTTCTGTGATTGTGACTATCCTTCCTGGTTGGCTGACTGTTTTTGCTTGAATTCCGTGAAATTTGTTACATGGCATCAAAAAAGTATGGTGATTTTTAAGCAGACAAGATAAACGGTCCAGTTACGCGGTTTGTAAGACTTGTGGACGGGATATTTTTTAATTTTTGGTATTGATTTAAGGAATGGCGAAAATATCCTGCAGCCAGCGATGAAATGTAACAGAAGTTAAAATATCAAAACTCTTGTCTGGCCCAACTGATGAAATTTTGAAGATGGGGCTATAATTATAATATATGGGGTTAGAAAAAGTTGTACGTTGCTGCTTGGAGAAAAGTCTCCGGATGTCTCCTACTAAGAAACTTTGAGTGTGTTTAAACATTCCACCACAGGGTTGTATCGTTGGTAGCCAACGCATTTCTAGTTATGCCGATTAGCATGTCGTTAAGAATTTCCGTGTACAGAGGAGGGTTTATCTTGTGTAACTAAAGCGGAAAATGTCGGATAATTTCGTGACGTATATGAAACTGGAACTTTCTATGTTTACAAACATATCCATAGCAGCACTTGTTCATGATACGAAAAGAATAGGAGTGCCTTTTTTTGCACTCTCTTACGTAATTATTTTTTGCACCTCGATCCGGATAGTTTAACTGCTTCCCTTTAAGATATCCTCTCTATGAAATATCGCTGGTGGTCACAAGTTGATGTTGCTTAGAACAACTCCGGTGTTTTTGTTAGTGTTGTCGCTATTGCTTCAGTTTTCAGTTCAGTATTCCAATATATATTTCAATATAATTTGCTTTCATATTTAACATATGTAATTACGTTTTTTCAGAGATATAATGGGAATAATATATTGAAGCCAATTCATTTCGCAATCAGGAAGGTTCCAAGTGTTGTGAAATTTCAAATTATGTGAAAATGGCGCATGCGCAGCGCTTATGGATCTAAAAAAATTGTAAACTGCAAACATTTTTATCTTATATAACTGACCAATTGAAGTTTTTTTCTTATTTTGGTTTTGAATGAATAGCAGCGAATGAAAGCATGTGCGTAGATGCTTTGTGTCAACTCAGTCACGAAAGGTCAGGGAACGTTACAAGTTTGACAAAAAGCCAGGAAAGAGTCAGAAAAAATGACCACAGTTGATTAGGTCAAGAGAATATTGTCAACATTTTGAAGTCGTTTATCTTAAAATTCAGCTGCGCCAAGCTGAAATATGTTGTCAGGTGTTCTGTTTGTGTATGCTCGTATATAAAAACTGCTTACTGATAAAAAATCGAAGAAAATTCTGGACTTTTCAATTTGTGTCAAGTGGACACGCTTGTCCACATGCTTAGTGAAATGAATGATATTTTTGTTGACATCATGTCTAACCTCACATGAATTTTCTGTCAATCCTTTTTTTCTACAGATGGCCACCTGCTACCACAACGTTGCAAGGCAAACTAGAACACTGCAAAATAAGAAATTTAATTCTCTTTCATATGCACCTCTGTCTTGATATCTTAAAGTGGAGTGATCACAAGTTATGGCTAATAGACGGCATGTCAGTATTTCGACCTTGTTGCGACTCCAATTAATAAAAACATAATTTCTCCCGTATTTCGTTTGCTTTCTATGAAAAAATTCACAGGGTATCGTATGTCATTGGTACACCTTTGTTATATATTTACTTTCGTTTTTTTGTCCAGGTGAAGGAATACAAAGCACTAGTTGAACGACTTGTAATTCCAAGTGAAGATGATGTGCTATTGTTGCCAGAGTTATTTTACGTGCAAAAAGATAAAGTGAGTAGCCATATGGTTGTTCTCCGATGAATTGTCTTCACATGCTTGAACTTTTTTTTTATGCAATAGATTGATGCTGAACGGGAGAGGCCACACTCACAACCTAGATTATGTGGGGATCATATCCCTCATATGTGGACGCAGTCATTGTATATCTTAGGACGGTTACTACATGAGGTAGGTATTCATGCTTGCACCAGTGTGATGGTCAGTGTCGTAGCGGTGTATGGGTGGACAGGGTATTAGTTAGGCCACTCTAGAAGATTCAACATCTTCTAGAGTGGCCTAACAGATACAGAAGGAAATCAGGCAATGATGGATACACAAAATGAATTATTAATAGCACTGGTATTTGCAAATGTTTTTAGTAGGTATAGTTTTATACTCGCTCAACTATGCATGATAATCGCGCATTCTCAATTTACAGCAATAAAATTCGAGAAGTTTAAAAATTTAAACAGAAATCAATAAAAATGTTTTTTTGTGCATAAAAACATTAAGAGTACTTGTGGTTTAATTATGTTTACATCGAGACAGCTTCCAATGTAGCTTCAATAATCAGTGAAATCCTTCATAATATCCGCTCTTAATTAGTTCCAATATCGTTTTACTATCCTTTGAGTCGGTGATAAGCGTTTTAAAAATTTTATGTGTCGCTCTTTATAATTCCTTAATATGCACGATAAAACAGAAAACTTCAAAATCATCGTTTTACATTTTATTTCGTAACATCAAGTTAGTAATAAGATAGCAAAGGACGGTTATGCTATGCATTCTTAATTGCTTCGTTAGTCTACACCGCAGTTTCTCATGTATCTGCACAGTACGAGTGAAATCTGCAATATGTTTCGAAACGGCTATTTTTTAATGATTGTTTGTGGTAATGAGTTGTTTCTGGTTGTTGAAAGAAGTGGTAAAAATGTACTTGATGTGTTACTAATCTTCTGTCGTAACCATTCTGGCTTATGTAATAGCCACTTACTAACGTAATATCATGCGCAGTATTTTATTATCACCATTGTGAAGATGAGAAGAACCAAAAATCGTTTTTAATGGATTTTTGTGACAATTAGCAAGACGATTATGGCTCTTGTTCCAGCCCTAAAAACGCAACTGCATGAAATTGTTCATCAGAAATAATCGAGTTCAGATGTCAGCGTGAAAGGTTTGCGTGACTCACTTCATGAAGTAGAAATTGATATCTGTTTTATATTCTCAAACTGGAGAGCATTGATATGTCCAAGTGCGGACGGAAGATATGGCGACGAAATGCTACACTTCAATATTGAAAATTAAAGAGAAAAAAGGAAAGGAAATAGGAAGAAGTCAAGAAGAAAAAAAAATTATAAACAAGAAAATGACAATGAAAATAAACTTCAGAAAAATTGGAACAAATCTTAATGAATGAATGAACGAATGAAAAAAAATCACAACATAATAAGTCGATGACTCAAACACTGAGTTTCTAAAAACCGTACCGTGTGGAGGAAGGCGGGTTAAAGTATCACCTGGAACGAACTCAATTACCTGCTTAATCTGCATTCGCTGCTGTTCTGCTTATGATTTATTGTGTGCATTATTTACATCACCATAGCAACCCACTTTTCTTCACCGCATTTCGCGTTGAGTGGGGATGTTCTATGTATCATTGGGACGGGCACAAACGCTTTCTAAGGGCTGTTAATTAGACCGCTAATTAGTTCAGGCGAAGGTTTGGAAACTAAGTACGAGTCAGCTGGCAGGTTGTAATTAACGTAATTACGCAAGTCGTTCGTACACTGTTATTAAATTTTTAAGTGATGTAAATATGTAACAATTTCCTTTAACATTATGAACTAACAAGTCGATATAACATTATAATGATGCTTAATTTTTTTATCAGCATCTTTTTTATATTTTCTTTTATTGTATGGACGGTATTGTGAATGGTGAATTCGACGGGGAATTCGCTGCGTTGATTTCCGCGAGGAAATGCTCTTTTATTAAAAACAAAACAGATATTTTGTATTCTTTTCAGTAATGAGTTCTTTTAAGATTAAACACTGATGACTACGTTCTAATTAAAAGTTTATAGCCAAATATTTCGCTGCTAAAAATCAAAGCGAATTCTTTGAAGCAAAATGAAAACAAATAAAGCTGCACATGCTCATATACATTTCGCCGGCAAATTCGCCGTCCAATTCGCCTTATGGAAATCAGCCTATAGTTTACTTGAAAACAAATGAAATCAATTAGCTTTCGAAACCTAAAATCGTTTCGATTATAAAATTACTACAATTTTGTTTTTGTGAATCATCATGACGGTCACTCCCACGTCAATCTGTATTTGTTGCCAAGAAACAGAAGGTTTCATTTTAAATTTAAGTGGGTTTCTTGTTACTATGGCAATGCTTGGACTGGAAATAATTATTGGATTTAACTCGTGGCTTATGTAGTAATAAACCCTTTCTTTACAACCTTTTGAATCCTGTTCCCGATTTATTGATCGCAGAAAAATGTTTTCGTTTCCACAATGTGGTACACCATTTTTTATAAGAACCAGCGTTAGATGTTTTTATTTTTTCACATGTTCATCCAGCTCTTATCGTTAGATTTACAGCTTTATTTTGGAAAAATTTTGAAAAATTTGCAACAATTGAACAAAATTTTGCCTTGAAATATATTTCCCCAAGGTTTATTATATTTTTCTGTAAAAAGAAAAAATTAGGTAGTGAAATTTCTCTCTTACCATTGTTCTTATTTTATTCTTAGTTTTGAAAACATTTCCCACCTCAATGTTCTTATAAAATTGTTCTTAAAAAAATAGGTGTGGTTACAATAACCCTTATAAAGATTTCATAGGAAATCGTTCTGATTTGTTTTTAAGGGTTACATCGCTGTCGGTGAATTGGATCCGTTAAATAAAAGATATGTGACAGCTCCCAAACCTGAACTGGTCGTACAAGGTATTTCTAAGTGAAAAATTTCTTTCGTGTTGTTATATTTTTTTGTTTTACTATTCTACTAAAACGCTAACTTAAAATAAAATAAAATTCTCAGAAGAAACGTTCGCAAAATTCTGTACTCCACGAGTCACCAAACACGTTTCAAAGGTTTCAAAGGTTTTATTTTTAACCGTGTTAACACTTTGGTCATAGTTGCGCTCATAGCTGAAGATGAAGAAATCAAGGAACTGCTAGCCGAGAACGGAATTGTATCACAAACTGCCGACGAAGCATCTCCCATACGAATTTTACCGGCCAGATGTTTGAGCTGGATCTATGGCAGGCTAGGTTAGTTTCTGTACCCTCTAATTCCGTTCAAACTGATAATGGTTGCGCATTTCTTTTTGTTGCGTTTTGTTTTTTAGGTAAAAATAAAAAGCTTGGTTTGACCGGAAGGTGAGTATTTAAATTTTATTCCTTAATTTTATACCAAAATATTGGAATGAATGTGTCACTTGAACCACAGGATAATAATAGAAAATGTTCAATGAGAATTCATTTGCATTTTTGTTTAAACACCACCCTGATTCAGCATTCTTGCTGTGTTTAGTACGCATTGAGGCGTAGCAGGAGTTAAAATCGAAGAAAGTGAAAACAACTTTTTCATCTAAGTGACAAAGAGTTCTGTTAAAGAGATCTGCACTCATGCAATATAATATTGGTGATAAGCGTATTTTGTGAGTTGTTAACAGAGGAAGGATGATGGTGTCCCACATTATTGAGCTATTCATGGTTTACATAGAGAAACCAGGCAAATAACGTTTTCATTTTTTCTCCAAAACTTATTCAGGATGCTGTAATGGTCCAGTCACATATTTAATATATTTATTATTTCTCAAAAATTATGTTTTTTTTACAACATTATTTATTGAATATAAAAGCAAATTAAATTGTCTATAAGATAATATCAATATGAAATTTGAATTTCTTTCCAGGTAGCCATAAATGTACTCGTAATTTTTGAACATATCACTTTAATTTTTCTCTGTATTCATTAGGCCAAGATCAAGCATTGGTGTCATCGAAATAGGAAGCTTATATCGTGCTGCTGGCAACATTTTAACCTTTGCACCGCAGGTAAGTTATGTGCGATAGAAAAGAATCTAGAAAAAAATCAATGAAATTTGTATTTTAGAAGAATATGCATAATGTTTAAAAAGCAGGTCTAGAGCAGATTCTTCTAGTACTAGTCGATTAGGCCTGTGGAAACGTACACTTACGGAGAAGAACAATGAAAAAGACAGGAAGTTTTAGGTATTTTGATGACAGCAGCGTAAAATATTTAAAAAAAAAATTTGTTAACCTGTTGCCTCTATTTTATACAGGCTTGAAACGCTGATCAAGAAAATGTGTAGTGCCATTTACTTTTGACGAATGGTAACAGGGATATTTGGGTTTAAAGTCATCAACACGTCTGTTCCTAAACGAGTGAATCGTCACAGTCTTAAAAAATTGTTCCCAATTTTGTCCCAGGTCGTCCTTAGTTAACCACGCGGTGAAAAATGACTGACGTCACCACCTCGTTTCCAAATTATTTAGCCTCCAAATTTTAACTGCATTTTAAAGGCTTCATTAATTTACTATTGACGTTAAATTTATTGTTATTGACGTCGCGTCGTATCGTTAGAAAGGTTAACAAATAAGACAGCTTTTACGGCAACCCCAAAGGTAAATAAGGATAACCCCTTTGCATGTTAAGGACGCAGTTATAGGCGACTAGTTATTTAAACCTGTAGAAGAATCTACTTGGAAAAAAAAAGTTTGTTAATTTTAAAAGACTGCAAATAAAACGTTTTAAAAGAAATCGGCAACATCAAAAACAATGTTTAATTGCCCGTGACATTGCCCCTATATTAATTGTTCATAACAAAGCAATTATATTCCCTGTGGTTTTAAAATCTGTTATGGTTAATTTAGCATACAATACAAATCCCTGCTGATCAAATCGCTTTATTTTATGTCACATGATTTGTTCTAGCCAATTAAAAACGTATACAAAACTTTTATAAAATACAGACCATTTTTATAGAGAATGTTTAAAGAAATGTATGGAAAATCGACTTTGCCTGTCACAGACAAACAGACACAATTTTTGTATTAATATAAGAGACGAGTTATTTAAACCCGTGAAAGTATCTACTTAAAAAGCTGATTTAAAATTTATTGGACTTATCGCAATATTGAACTTATTGTTAATTTCATTAAATGTTTAATTGCCCGTGACTTTGCCCGTACATTAATTTATAACAAAACAATTACTTTCCCCGTGGTTTTAAAACTCATCACTTATTTGCTGACGTTATCACGTTAGTTTGGTAGTATCGCAGCATTATTTTAAGCATGTTATAATCGCCGTAAATCTGTTGTCTTGTGGTCGTCTAACGTCACGGCGTAGATACGTCAAAAGTGCGCCACCCTTATCTTTTTTATATTTAAAGGACAACCAATAAAAAACAGCTATCAACTTGCCCCATAGTACAGCGTAGGCAGCAGATCAGCGGTATTAAAAAAATGTCTCTGAAATCAAAATAATTATTTAACTCTCTGATTTTGTGTAAACGCAGTTAGTGGGAATTATAGCCCTCCTCCGCCGAGGTGCAAAGGAGACAACAACATGGTGGTGCCTGGCCGCTTTTGATTTGGACGATTAAATTGGTATTTGGAAGATAAGCTAGATGGGGAAAATGCAGATAACTTTTTACCCAAGCTATTAAAATCTTTATTCACAAATGGTACCGAGTATGATAAGATGTATCCAAATCAGCCAAAATACAGAGAAAAATGTTAAACTCAAACACAAACACAATACTTTAATTCTACAAAAAGTTTGATGGCCGTAGCTACTATCGTTTATTAGAAAAAATAGCACGGCTCACAATAACATCTATTGAGTAGCTTCGGCAAGCTTTATAATTTTTAACTGATCATCTTACCTTACTTTCTCAACTTCTACAAAATAACTCGCTCTGGATAAAATGTGTTTTTTTATCTGTCTTTGAACAATTACCAACAGAAAGGACTCGTACAGTATCAGCTCATCAAGAAAAGTATCTTTAATAATACTACCACTTATCTGTTTATTGTTCAAAGAAAAAAGTTTCCAAGAAACTTACCATAACAAAATCTTACTATATATGCGACACATCTTGGAACATCTGCAACTGGTCATACTTCAAGAGGACAAAATTAAATATTCTGAGCAGCCAATCCAGTATCGTCCATGAAAATTAAACAAAATATTTAAATGTATTGTGCGATACAAGTATTTGCTCGTCGCACAAATACCAGATATAAACACTCTTATTCTGTGTTTGAAAACATTTAGAGTACAGTAACGGATCAATACGTAACTCGAGGTAAGAACTTTAAATAATAAACAAGTGCCGCGTTGGCAGAGAGGCGGTTTTTCTATATTGTCAACTGCATTGTCAAAACTGATGAAGTGTACGAGAGCTCCTGGGTATTTTTGCAGAAGATGTAATTTTTGACCAAATCAAGAAAACTGCAGATAGCACATCAACTTTAAAACTTATCAGAGTCATCGATAATTGATGAGGGAAGCGATAAGGAAAGAGACGAGCTAGATAATTCGTCTTTGGTGTCGCATTCTAATGTATAAAACAAAATAAAAAAGACGCGTTAATCTAAATGGAGAAAAACAATAGTTGATTGCAAAGTGTATTGATGTTTTGGATAAGCCCAAAAGTCCAAAATGCCTTTTGATTGAGGACCCGTTCGTACTGTACGTTTCAGAGTAGTTAAGAGACCACATCACAAGATGACGTCTTATTGCTAAATAAGTTATCTTCGATTTAAAAGTGCAAGAGTTTGGTAGCAGCGCTGGTTTCTCTGGAGGAAACTATCATTGATTCCCTTATTCTCAACCTGTTCACCCTAACACTACGAAGTACAGCAAAAATCATATGTTTTAATGCTTTAAGACTACAATTTAGTTATAGAGTATTTTCTGAAACTTATAGTATATAATAACTAAATATAATTCTTTCTCATTCCACACTTCATTCATATAATAGTCAGTAAAGGTTTCTCGAACCACTTTCGCACTTCCCTCCCTACTTGTGATTAAATCGCTGTAGAAAAAACCCCAAGTGGATTCACTTGCTCAGATCGCCAGCTTCTCTGGACTGATTAGCCATTTCCATCGATATAATAATTTTTCGTGCAAAGGACCAAAGCGCATGTTGTGTACTTGATTTTTCTTGAAACAATTTCAGGGCTGCTGACAAATAGCCATTTTTAAGTCAGAATACCAATTTAGGATGTCACAGAATTTCATTGGTATTCTGTGACATCCTAAATTGGGCTTTTGGGCTTATCCAAAACATCAATACACTTTGCAATCAACTTTTGTTTTTCTCCATTTAGATTAACGTGTCTTTTTTATCTTGTTTTTATACATTAGAATGCGACACCAAAGACGAATTATCTAGCTCGTCTCTTTCCTTATCGCTTTCCTCATCAATTATCGATGACTCTGATAAGTTTTAAAGTTGATATGCTCTCTGCAGAGATCGCCGATTTTTATCGTTATATAATTTTTGAGATAAGTAAGGATAAAGATTCATATTTTGGCAACATAAAGAGTCATAGAAACAAAATGGAATACATTAAAAATTTTCTCAGTGGCATTAGCCAACCAATCGCAAACCTAATTTTTTGTCGATTAATTCGTAACTTTGGATTTGCTGACATACTGATCATCTTCTTCACACAGTTAAAAAATGAGCACCGCATTTTATCTTATGATATAGCCTTTATTCGATAGAAAATTAAATTAAAATTAAATAACAGTGTATTTCGTGAAAAGTGAGCACACGCAAAGATCGAACAAGCATTTTCGACGAAATTATTGAATTATTTCTGATGGAATTTGCAAGGTTTACTCATCAAAACAACATGTTAGCCAACATTTCAGCATGTTGGGACAATTTGTCATTCCGTATAAAAAGATTGACATGTGGGCAAACATACCAACATATTCCCTCATTATCTTTTTTCAACGTGGCGGAGAAGAAAGCTGCATTTATATTGCTTGCTTCAGATGATGATGGTAATGATGATAAGAAAAAAGAGTGGTCCTACAAGGAAATGGATTCAGCGGAGGGAGAACGAAGGACTTATGCCAACCTCGTCCAGGAGCTAAAAATCGAGGATAATAGGACATACAAAGAAATGATGAGAATGGACTTTGATTTTTTCAAGCAGATTGTACAGTTCATTGATCCCTATATCACACCGCAGAACTTCGGCGTTCTTGGTCAGCCCTTGCAGAGCGGTTAGTTTGAACATTAGATTTCTTGCAACAGATGAATATTTTCTGAGTGTTTGGGAGCAATTGATGGTAAGCACATCCAAATTAGACCTCCTCATCATCTGTCCATAGCTCTGTTCATTACTGGACCTGATTATATTTATGCAGATATAGGCAGCAATGGCCGTATGAACGATTTGAGTGTGTGGAATAATTCTGATTCGAGAAAAAAGATTGAAGATGACAAGTTTGAATTCCTGCACCTGCACCACTACCATTTTTGGGGTATAAGGCCTTATATCTTGGTCTATCCTTACTTATCTCAAAAATTATATAACGATAAAAATCGGCGATTTCTGTGATAGCATAATTTATGCAGCATAATCAAACCTCAAAATCGTTACATAATTTATGCAGCATAATCAAACCTTAAAATCGTTACATAATTTATGCAGCATAATTAAACCTCGAAATCGTTAAACGTGAATGCACGCATTGTTTAAGAACAATTTTATATGAACATAAGTTTTGCCGAATTCAGGCTTAAATCATAGTTTTTAAAATAAGAACAACTTCAGTCTGAATTGTGCGTTAAAATAAGAACAATCCACGATGTAGCTAAATTCTCTGGCAATCCTTTCTCAAGCTACCGAGAACTTTGTGATTGTTTCTTTTCTCTGACTCGATTGTTTTATGAAAACAATTGTAGAGGTCCATCTAGCGACATGAACAATCATCTTTTCATATAAATACTTAAAATTAGGAGAAGTTCCACAAATAAAAAAATAAGGCTAAATTCAGGGTTCTTACTATTAAGAACAAAATAAGAATAAGTCAGGCTGAAAAAAAAGCTCAAAAAATTGAACTTAGGTCAAATTTATTTTACTGGATCTAAAATAGTAGTTGAAGTTTGAATCTTGTAACATTTATTACCTTAGATTCGTCAAGGTCCGAAAATGTCAACTTTTATGCTCAGTTCATCAGAGATACAGATATAACTATATTTGCCTTCATAGCACATCTGTTTTCATCTTCATCCGTAATCTTGTTGGGAAAGATTTTCATATTACTTACTAAATGAAGGAATCATTCCTAATATATTTTCGTAATTACAAATTAATCATACATAAAATTCTAACTTATTTTACATATTTATTTATATTTTAAGTTTCAAACTGGTGCGCGAAAAATTTTTTGCAATTACACTAATTTCCCTAGTCTTACAATCATAACCTCTGGCTTTTTCGAGTCAACACGTAATCTAAACTGTTTCAATAAAATTAAAAATTCATCAGATGAGTTGAATGAAATTTATTTCTAGCTTTTATTTTTCGAGGAGTTTTTTCTTTGTTGAATTTCAGTCACGTCTCTCTCTCTCTTTCAGATCAACCAGTTAAGCTTAAAGTGTTTGTAAAGGGCGTGACGCTGTTTTCAGAAAAAGTTAAAGTATGATACATTGAGATGAATAACCTACAAAAAAAGTTTTTATATACAGTACACATTATCTCATAAAATTTACAAATAAATGACAATTTAAAAAGAAAAATTCCATTGTTTGTCGTCAACATTTCTTGGCAGTGTTTGTTTTTGTCACCACCAAACTCGATCATATATCCATAAATACAAATCCGTGATTAGTGCAAGAGAAAAGCGATTGGTAGATAGCATAAGGAGATCATTACTGCATAAATACCAGCAAGTTGCACTCCACCGGAGGTTACATCATTCTTCAAATCCATCTTTGTGTTGCATTTACTTGTGTCACAACATGTCTTGCATGTCGTCGTATCACCTTTTGTTGTACAATCGACTGCCTTATCTTTTGGACAGTCACTATCTGCACCAGTGCACCCTCTCATTACACTGTATAAGGTGTCATTCTTGTACATCATCATTGTAGCGCACGAATAATTTGCCATTGAACAAGCCATGAACTTGTTACCGGCTTCCGTACCATTATACGAAGTATAACACTCCATTTTAGCAGCGGCAGCGTAACCTAAGAGCGAGAGAATTTATTTAAATCAACCAAAAAATAAAAAAATAATAAATGTTTCGAAATATTAATCCTGTTTTTTATACCTATGTCTTGATGTTGATTTCGTCATTTTTAGCTTTAATATCTAGTTTCTTGATTGTCGTATCAAATATTGAAATTAAGATTATTATTTTTACCTGGTGAGACGAAGTAAACAGCAAGGATGAGCAAACTTAGTGCTGAAAGGTTAACGTATTTATTCATGTTGGCGTCTTCTGTCTTTGTAATAACTCACTTTTCAATTCTTTTCTTCTTGAGTTATATCTACTGAACCATCAACATCCAGATTACTAAAAGAAATAAAATAACCGTGCAGCAGGTTTTTGCTTCGATTTTTTTCTTCTTTTTTCAATTATTTATTTCTATACATTATTCATTATTTGATTCTTATCCTACAATCGAGAGGTTTGGGACGGAGTTTGGGTTTTAATTAAGTAACTTGAATGCAAACGTTAAGAAGTTGAATGACTTATTATGACGCTGTTTCATCAGTTCTTCAAAATTGTGAAAGTTAGTTGTTGACTAATGCTTCTCTCTTAAATTATTCACGTCAAAAATATTTTTGTGTTTTGACTCGTCATAACGTCACTCCATCAATACTTTTATTCTTTCACTATTTTTTTTAGTCTCTGTATTTTGAGGTTTGCATTCAAAACACTAAGCGAAACAAAAAATGCAGCGTACACTGTTTTATAAGAACGTTGTGGCTGATGTTTTGCCAAAAATAAGACTATATTAAGAAGGTACTTAGCCTGAATCCTATCATAGATTATAAGAACAAAATAATGTGAGTCTAGAAATATTATTTTTTTTTTTTACCAGTGTACGTATGTTTTCGCAAAAAGTTAACAACAACTATTTTTTTTAAGACAAAAAATATTCATCGTTATCGGTAGAACTTACCGTATGAATTTCGACGTTCTTAAGATAACGTGTAAAAAACATAAAATCAAGTTGAAATATATCTTACCAAGTTTTTTGTAGCGTGAAAATTAGCAAATTTTAGACTTTCAAAAAGCTATCGTAGCTAAATACAATAAGTCCTATTAACCATGTTGGCAAACAAAATGGGTTTATATTTTTGAAAGTAAAAGCTGCCTTTTGTATTTCTTAATTTCTTTTCTTTTTCAGTTAATTTAGTGTGCAATGAAACGAAAGTCGTCAAATATGAGATGAGAATATGTTCTTTGTTTTATCGATGTTATTTTAGATTAAGAAAATGCTTCGTTAAGCATAGAGTGTTCTTAACTCGTTTAAAAATAAAATGACATCTAAAATAAGAAACCAGTTTTTGTTTAGAAAAATCTTGTTAAAAACGGAGATGAATGAAAATTAAAATAATAAGTATCTATTATTTATTTGTTTTGCAAAGAAAAGATTTCATGGTTAATATTTAAAAAAAAAGGCGTAAGAATTCCTCAAAATAATTAAAAAATATTGATATTACACTTCAGCGAAATATGTGAATCTGAATAGCTGTATTGTTTATTCTAAACTGTATCGCTCCACGTCATTTATACGTCACTGTCGTCCTCCTAACTAAGTACACTAGCAAAAAAACTTTTTTCTGATGTTCAACTCCCGTCTCTTTTTCAATAAGAGGCTATCACAATAGGCTTAAAAAAAAGAAGAGTTTCAGTGTATTAAAATGTTACCAGACTGCTACTGTTACTGGAACTACAAGAATTAATTTTTGCGAATTTCGCGAAATTATTATCGCGAAAATGAGTTCTCTTTTTTTGAAAGAAAATCATTGACACTACTACATTAGAAAATTAACTTTTGCGATTTTTGCGAAAAATAAATTGGGAAAATCGCTTTTTCTATTTCTCTTCAATATTTTTTTCCTTCTGATTTATGTCTTCTACGTCATAAGAGTTCTTGAAAAACGGTGTAATTTTTGGCAAGAAATCTTTTCAATTTTTTTCTCAAAAAAACAAAATTACTTCCCTGGAGTTTTCGAATCGTGTTCGAGAAAAACTTTATTTTGCTGCGTAATTATTCTCTGTCAACACAATCACACGCGCAAAACACAATAAATTATGCAGTATTATTCTTGAAAGCAGTTCAGCATTGAACTGAATTCGTAAAGATTAATTTTTAAGTAATAATTTTGTGTTACACTGCAATTTTATTTTATTTATATTGCGCATTGTATGCTTAACATGACGTGGATTCTTTTACATCTGGGAATGATTTGATGGTTTGCTGGCGACACATTTCTTTTAGAAAAATAACCAGTATTCATCGTTTTATAACATTAATAATAATAATACTGCATTGGTGATTTTAAAAAGGTCTGAAATATCGCGAAATACGGTCATGCTGACGTCAGCAAAAATTAGTACTTTTTTAAGATTGGCCAAGATCGCAAAAGTTAAGTCCTGCGAAATAATGTTTATTCCAACAAAATAAGGGGAAATAGGCTATTCGCGATTTTTTTACTCTGTAATTTCTTCGTAGGATTCTTATTGCTTAATTGTCGCGCAGTAAATTTAATTAACTCTTTGACTTGACTAAAAGTCACGTGGTTTTCAATCGTTGCTGGTATTTTTAATGGTAACTTCACACACTATTCCCAGACCTCAAACAAAAACTTATCAACAACTACGCCTATTGCTGAAGTTATATCTCGCGACAAATTTTTAAAAGGACCATTCGCAAAAGTTATTTCCCTTAATATTCGCGATTTTTTTACTCGAACTTGGACAATTGAACTTTGACTTAGGAGTGTGTGTGTTACTTAGCACCGGCGATTTCTCAATTGCTGCTGGCTACAATTTCCCAAATCACACCCCCCTTTTGGTTATATGTTGCCCGGTAGGTTCAGAATAGTTCAAAAATTCAAACGACCTTTTAGGTATAACATAAATGAAGAATGAAGAATAAATTATAAGTAAGAATGAAATCAACATATCGTCTTTAGTGAATTTAAAATGTTTTACAACGAAATAATTTTTTGTTAATTTTATTTTTTCGATCAAAAAAAGTTAGGCCGAATTTAATTTGGCGATAGAAACTTTACCTCGATCGTATTAACCTTACGAGTACTAGTTTTACGCGCATTCACGAAACAAAATCAACATTTTTAAACTTCATACGCGTGAAATAGATTTTTCCCGCTACGCTAAAATTAAGACAGTTATTTTTCGAGGTAATTTTGCTGACGGCAGGCTTTGTGAATTAACGCGGATTTTTTTTTTTTTTTTAATTTTCTTATTTATGGTTTCTCACTAAATGATACTACTTAATAATACACATTTTTTGAATACTCAGTTTTTAGATTATCGTCAGTTCTACTTATGTCTCGACAATGATTTACTTGTTGACTCGTTTAAAACTGAGATCGAATACATACGCAAAAACTGGCGCCAAGTGGGAAGACCAACCCTTACACTGCCTGTTACGCATTCATTTCTTGGTAGGTTTATCGTGTCACTAAGAAAATTGTGTGTTCGACATTAGATAAATACGTTTGACACGTTTTTTGTAAGAAGCTAAGAACGTCGGGGCTTGAACTCCTCCGTCGATTATGAACAAAATAATGATTTGTTTCTTTTAATCTTATAAAATCTTCTTACCATTCATAAATCTTATTTCTCTAATTTTTGATAAAGTATATAGGTAATTTTTGCAATTTTTTTTTGCAAGAACACAAATAAGAACATTCGAGGATATAAAAAGTGCAAAAAAGAAGCACATTCTTATAAAAGAGTTCGTGTATCTATAATCTGACAAGATTTATTTTATTTTAGAGGACTCAATGTCATCATCAGCTGGAAAGCTACTACTGCAGGTTTCAAGTGGTTACTTGTATAGTGTCAGGTTGGAAATCGAAATTTCTATATGATTTCTTACTGCAACACTAATGGTGTGTATTTTGTCGAAGAAGAAGCTAACTTACCTTTCGAAAAACTTCCCTCTTTTAAAATGTCAAAGCAATTATTCATTTTTTTCTCTTGTTTTATATGTGGTGTACAAAAATTATTTCCAAAAGATTAAGATTTCATATTATTCATCTATATTACAATGGTCGTATTAGCTCGTTTTAGTAATTGAACAGAGATATTTGTCTCTCTAAATTTGGATAAATCATATTTCAGTTTTCGCAACTTTCAAATACCATCTGCTGGTTATGCAGTTTTTGGCGTTTGATTGCGACGTTTCTGTGCATATTTTATATCGCTCATGGTCGGTCATTAGACTAAAACAATATTTTTATAAGAAACTGGTATTATCATTGAAAGTAATACCAAGGATAGCCTCTTCAGTTTTTATTAGCATTGCTATCAGCGAGGGGTCCTGCGAAGGGGTGATCACAGCAATCGATCAACTAGACAACGGCCAGAGATATCAATCCTATTCTCGTGCTGAATGCTAACCGAAAGGATCGATTCACACTTTTATAGTCTCTGGCATGACTTGACCGGGGTTGAACCCACAACCTTTCCGCACTGGAAGTGAACGCTCTACCACAAGGCTACCAGTGGATATGTGACAAAATTAATACTAACTTTTTTACAACTAAAAGAAAATAATTTTGTTGTGAAAAACTGGATTAAAACTTGTTCTTTAAACTTGTACTAGACACTGCGGAACTAAACTATCAGAAGAGGTTAATATTCAAAGTTAGATTTCATTCTTACGCCACCCCTTTGATGTCAGTTTGCAACAGGGCGTAAAAAGGAGATGGCGTAATATATGAGAATATGAGAGTTATAATAAGATAAAATCAATAAGCTATTGTAATAACAAAAATAAAAGGAAAATAATCTGCTTTTTTTTCAGAGTACGTGTTGGAAGATTATCGGATTTTTTATCAAGATCAAGCACGAAGACTTTGGATTTTATAGATTCTGATAAACTTGAAGGTAAAATACATGCTTTTGTTTCGTGCACCTGTCTGTCTGGAGCACGTATGTTTAATGTGTACTTTTCTTTCGTGCATTATTTTTATAAAAATACTTTGCTTAACCTCAATATTCCTGAAAAGAAGTTTAAGAATTATTTTTAACTAATACTTCCCCTAAAAACTCACTTAAAACCCCAAGTAATACGCATGAGATTTAAAAATAAAATTTGAAACAGCGTTTTGATCATCCATATTTTCATGAACTATAATTCTCTAAAAAATGTATTTATTTTTGTTTTTCAGAGTTGATAACACTGTTCCCAGACCCCACACTATCTCCCAGACCAGGCGAAGTTCTACGAAATGTTCCGAATCGGAAATTTTCCAGGAGTCGGGTATGAAAGAAAATATTAGGCTTAAATACAAACTTGTCATGAATTTACGAGAGCACCGATAATCAGACTAATTTTTTCTGTCTAGAATTTTCAAAACAGTAAAAATGTCAATGCATCTTAATATTATATAACTGTAGGCAAAACCGTCTATCGAATAATTCACGTTATCCGAGATCTATTATTTATTACACAAGGGTGTACGCTAACTCACACATTCGCAGAAATATGTATTTGGTTTCGTGATGTTGAAAAAAAATCCAAAATGGCGATTTTAGGCGTCTCAATGTTGTTTTCGTAAGAAAGGTTTAAGGTTATATTCTAAGTTACTATATGTTAACTTTTCTGATATCAAATATTTTTTATTTATTTCCCTTAAAAAAAATTATAGTACAAGTTATAGTATATATATTTATGTTATGCACATTTTCAAAGCCTTTTAATCGAAAATCCTTTATTTATTCCCCTTTAATTTTGAGAAGTTATAGTATTTTCGAAGCCTTCTAATCGAAAATCCGTTATTGATTTGCAAGCTAAACTAATTATGCTCCTTTTTGTGTATATACGACCAGAATTGCTAAAACTATGAAGCCTAAAGTATTTTAAAACGAAAACAAGATAAATATCAAAACAAAATAGATACCCAAGAGCATAAAACAATGCTAAAGTGAAGAAAAGATAAAAATCAAAACATTCGAAACATTTAAAGCGACTTCGTGATTAATAATGATTACCGCTACACCAAAAAAAGCCAGCAAACATTTCTAAACAAAACGAATAACCAAAACATTGACAGGTTAAATATTCTTTGCATGCCATCGTTGTTACTATAGGAGATGTGGCTGCAGCTAGTAGCCTTTTCCGATAATACAATATCCATACAACCAGGCTTGTACATTTTGTTTCGAACAGTGATGGAAAGGCTTAAGATAGCAGAATTTTGCTGTTAGAGATTCCTTGTGGCCAGCTTATCAATCCACTGTCGAGTTCTTGATTGGTGGATAGGAATCGTCCACTGTCGAGTTCTTGATTGGTGGATAGGAATCGTCCACTGTTGAGTTCTTGATTGATGGGTTGAATCGTTCCGTCCGCCGTTTATTCAAACACCTCCTTTTATTTAAACACCTAACAATACATAAGTTTAAAATGCATTGGCGTATTGCGTTTGATGTGCCTTTACTGTGTAATATTTGGTAAGAACGGTCAAACAAACGAGTATTCTATTCTTCACTACTTTGACGGAGACGAAACCAATCGGGATATCTTTGCCCAGTAGTTCGGCGAGAGACGACGTGATCGAAATATCTCATTTTCTGTTTATTAAGAATACCAATGATAATCGAGATATTTCGTACACTGAGCATTGGTAGGTTCATTTGAATGACAGTAGTAAACACAGTAATGGTTTTGATGTAATTTTTTAACTCACCCAATCACAGATTCAAATTTTTGCTTTTTAGTCATCCAGTGGTGGGGATACCGAAAGGAAAAGAAGTGTGACTGGTTCAGTGAGTCGAAGTCGTTCAATAAGTCGCGTTGCATCATGGGGAGTTGGATCGTCTGGATCGGATGATGATGGTTGATTCATCTTTTCCTTTTTTTTTTTTTTTCTGAATAATTAAAGTACTGAAGTTGAAAAATTTTGTTTTCGTAAAAAACAATAAACGTGTCTGCTGAACGATGAATTTAACAAACTTCGATTTGTGTTTACAGAATTTGGAGCAGATTTGGTGCGTGGTTTCGTGTTGGATAGTGCGAACATAATCTCCGAAGATCAAATAAATATGGATGGCATTGATATGGACGAAATCCGGACGCAATTGGAACAAACAGATAACATATCAGAACAAGCTGACATCTTGCACCTGTTGTACACAACCAGGTTTGTACACGCCATTTTTGTTGAATTAATACTGACAAATTTTCGCGCTGCATGTAAACAGAAGTTTTAATTTTCTTCACTTAAGGATTTCCTCAATGATATTTACGTTTGTGTTTACTGAAGATTCGTTCACTGTTCGAAGAATACTTGGAATTGCCGAAATCCTTTTTTTTTTCTGATGTTTATAACAATTATAGCTTCTATCTTATTTTGTTATTTTATACTCTTTACAGGATGCTTTTTGAACGCAGTAAAAATCAAATCCTAATATATATAGGAACGCTTAAGTTAGAGTAAATATCACATCATAAAATTGTTGCTAATGAATTATATTTGTTGTTCTGCATCCAACAAAATTTAAGCTTTTTCTTTATTTACAAAAGGGAAGAATAATAGCTTTATCCAGAAGGTCTTATAAAAGACCTTACAAAGCTTTTCAAGTTGCTCGAAAAATCTCTTATAATTCAGCATGGTTTACTGAGGACCATTTTCTGCTAAAACCGAAACTGTTCACAAAGACCTTGAAAGGTCTTCTGGGGTACTCGGAAAGTTTAGTTAAAACCTGTAATGGTCTTGTGTAGTTCTTTTGAAACTTTCAGTGTTCGTGTTTTAACAAGAACACTTTTTTAAGTTTAAATCATTAACTTCAAACTTTTGTAGAGGGTATCATTATGACGTGAAGTTGTACGGCATGGAAGATGTAACAGTTGGGAAGCTACTAGAAGATCTCTATGAAAAAGTATGTTGAAACATATATACCTTTTTATGATATCGGTAAACTAAAATCCTGAATAGTTTGCCAAATAAAATTCACCGCCATTTTTTGTCTGTACAATTTAATGTAATTACGTGATTTCTGGATTGCCTCATTATGTTTTAAATTATTTGTAATGTTATATTTTTTTGATTAGTTAATATTTATTTTAGGCTAGTCATTTAAAGTTATGGTCCTTGGTCAGACATACCTCTGGTATGCTTCGGAAAAGTGTGGAAGGTTTGGGAGAGGTGACGTCTTTATTGGTGTTCCACTTCGACCGGTATGACAGGTTTCAGATTTATTTTGTAATATTCTGTTTCGTAGGTTTGCACGCAGCTACTTGTTAACCAGAAGCAAATTGGTATAGGCTTACCTCACTTACAACGAGAAGAATTAATCAAACAGTATGTTTATTCTTGTATTCTTGTGTATGTACGTGTTAATTTATTATTATTATTTTATTATTATTTGAAAAAATCAGATGTTACATTATGCCTTGAATTCGTATCATCCTAGGCTGTCAATAAAGTTTAAGCTTGTGAAAAAACCAAATAAGAAATTAATAATGGGATATGAAACATGGCAGTTGGAATATATTTGAGAGATATATATATTGTAGACGGAGAGCACTGATTCTAATGGATGTGTTAGCTACTACTCAAGTGTCCTCAGACCTTCCCAAGTTCGTCACCCTTCTTTTTTTTTCAAATCACAGATATAAATAATTTAAGTTAAACGATAAAATAAAGTGAGATATAATAAATAAAATAAGGTTCCTGTATTTAAATATTCATGAAAGTTTGAATGCTGTTAACTGAAATGTTTTTGTAACTCTTAGATAGTTTTCATCGTACGCCATAGAAACCGTCAGAAATATTACATTTTGAGTACATTATCTGGGATGTAAAAATGAAAAGGAAAAACAAACTTCCACATGTCAAAATTGAGAGTTGTACAAGTCGCACCTATTGATGTATCAATGGAGCAGAACAATAAAAACATTAAAGGGACGAAATCTTCTCCTGCAAAAAGTCAAGATGATGTAACTAGAAAGTCAATTTTTACCGAATTTGCTGAAACCACCACTGCTCATGGCTTCTCCAATATAGTGCTAACAGGTGCGCTTTCAATCAAGATTATTTGGATTTTTGTCATTATTGGATGTCAGACTTGTTTAGTTTTCCAAGTCATTCCTCTTGTTACTACTTACTTAAACAAGCCAGTCAGTCAAACTTTAACAATGAAACAATTTGAGAATCTCACCTTTCCCGTCGTCACCATTTGCAATTCAAATATGGTCAAGTTTTCAATGTATTATAATTTATCCTTTGATGCTAACGAAACTTCTTCTTCTGAATACGATTCTTCTGAGACTGAAATGGAGACGGACTCGGAGTTTTTAGCTACTAGCATAAGGGATGATACCTTTCGTAAGGAAATGGCTATTCTTGCTTTATCTGAAGGCGAAAGAATATCCAAATATGGGCACACTTTTGATGATATGGTAATGAAATGCAAATGGAAAAAAATTTACAATTGCAAAAAAAGGAAATTCTGGCGTCACTTTTGGCACTGGAGATATGGGAATTGTTTTTCTTTCAACACTGGTAAGATACCACGACAAGTAACTAAAGCCGGTGTATATGAAGGGCTTTCTCTGAAGGTAAATTTGCAGGAAGATGAATTTCTTAGCAACACGGAATCTGCTGGATTACTCCTCCACGTGGGAGAAAAAGGTAGATACATTGACTTAGAGTCAGATGGATATAATATTTCTCCTGGTTCTGTATACTCTGCTATAATTCACCAGACGCGAATGCGAAGAGTCGATCCATTTAACAACCTAAGCTGTATACCTCATTATAGCACGGATCTTGGTGAATTTCCGAATGGCATACGCGATGTTAATAAGTATTCTACTGAGTTGTGCTTCAAAGTTTGCGCATCAGAGGAAATGATAAGACAGTGTAATTGTACAAGTTATACCGTCCCTTCTCTTTCCAGTTTAAATATTTGTAATAGCTCGCACGAGACTCAATGCGCAAATGAGATTCAAAAAGCAGTGACTAATAAATCCTTGACTTGCGCTAAAGACTGCAGGTTACCATGTGAACATATGTCTTTTACACTTGACATCACCGGAAGCCGTTACTCAAAACAAGCATTGCAGGAAGCTGACACGTTAAGCATAAATATGAACTTCAAAAACTTTGAATTGTTGGATATAGAAGAAAACGTGCCTTATAAAATTGAGAATTTACTTTCTGATATCGGAGGTCAGCTCGGCTTATGGTCAGGATTTTCGGTTGTCACATGCGTTGAGGTTATATTTCTTTTTGTTCATGCATTCGACGCGTTTTTAAAGAAGTGCAGGTTGTATTTTAAAGAAAAGAATAAAAACGAGGCGTCAAAAAAATAGATACCTACAGCTGAAACTAAGTAACAACCGCTACAACGAAGAACCTGTTACGAACAGATTGAAGCAGTTGCTAATTTGTGCATCATTATGTTGTGGTGTGTTTGTGGTAATGATAGCAAACGCTGAAAAAATTGTGAATAAAATATTGATGATAATGTATAGATAATTTGTTTTGATGCACTGTACTGCACACGCATACAGCAATTGAACATGTGTACATTTTTTGTTGTTGTTGATCAGTATTTCACGATTTTTAATGTTTACTTTCTTGTTACTGAGAATAGTTCTGTTAACTCGTAAAGACGAATCCAACTGTGGCGGGTCCTTCTACGCTGATAACATGCGCCCCTCCACTTTTATTTCTTTGTCGATCGTCCTGTTTTACAAATTCAGTTTAGGTATTTTTTTCTAAATATTTCTAAATGCTCCTTTATTTCGGATTTTTTTTTAAATTGACAGAAAGACCCATCTCTCCAACACTACGCATTCAAATCAGGATATTTAGCTATGTGGGTGTAGCTGACGCCAGGAACAACTAGCACCTTAGTCCTTTGAACTTTGAATTTTTTTACATTGGCTCCTTGACATGTTTTAACTAGGATTGTTGTGACCTCTGATGAAGTGATTTTTGATTGAATAAGTTGTGAAAATATTTTGAGGTGTTTTTTCTTTTGCAGACCTCTACCTCCCTCTGAGTTGAAGGAGTTAATATATCGTTGTTGTGGTCAGGATAGCAGCACCGCAGTGTTAACACAGGTAAATACAACTACGCAAGTAAGACTTTAGCTCCTCTTTTTAAGGTAGGGGATGCTTCGATCAACTTTACTATATATATTTTGAACAGATTTTTTTCAACATTTCAGGAAATCTTAACATACTTGGCTATGTTTGTAAAAATCGACCCTGGGTTGTTTAATGAGATGTTGCAAATACGTGTTGGTTTAATTATGGAGGTTCTAGCGGCTGAGTACGCACGTGTTTCCGGTCTGACAGGTGAGTTTCCTGTGGTGAAATATTTGATCAAGTGCTATATTATTATTTAAACTAAAAAGACCGTTTTGTGGCTTTTTCTGGAATTGGTAGGCTGCGAAAGTTTTACTTTGGCAGGGGTGTAGGTCGAGTAACAAACATCGAAAATACGCTAGCTGCACTTTCCACAGTGTCCAAAACATCAGAAAATCCAAGCGTACTGGCGTACGTACTCTTTAAGATTGTAGATCTGACCAAATAACCTATGTCCGTTGTGAACATTGACAAGTTAATTCTTAAAAATTTTGTTACACAGAAAAGTCTTTCTCAATTGCTTGTGGTTTTAAAATTCCGCCCTCCTTTACAATAATTATAACAGTCCGAGATTGTAGCGTGTGTTTCTTTAAATTATGTTAGGAGAAGATGCTGCGGATGATCTAATGAACATGAGTCCATTCCAGATGAAATCACTGCTTTATTTTATTTTGAGTGGAAAAGAATTTAAAGTTGAACAAGGTAAAAAACATTTAGCCAAGTTATATTTCATGAAAGTGTTCGAGTAATAATTGTGACCTGATATTTATCATGAATGGATTAGAAATGCAATAAACGTCGTTTTGTTAAAAAAAACTATTTTTATGAAATTAAAATTTTACTTTAAATTCTAATGTTGCACATATAAATTTAGTTTCTTTATCATTTATTTTAAACAGATGAACCAACTCCTTGGATGAACATAGAAACTAATTTTGATTGATGAAGTTTATTCCAAGGAAAACATTTCATGCTTTGCACGTGATTGCTGATTTTCGCTCATTTCAAAGTTTTTTGTTTAATTGACCAAATGTTAAAATTTGCAAAATTTCCCACAAATACGGTAAAAGGCATATTGTGTTCTGTAAAAAAGGTCTCGCTTTGCTTTAGTTGGAGATCAGCCTGTAGTGGTAGGTTTGGAAGCCAAACGAAGTATTAACAGACTAAAGAAAGCTGTCAGAGTAAGTAGTAAACATTTTTCTAAACTACTTGCAAGCCGGGACATAATATTTGTGCAAATGGCTGTTTTTCTTGAAGCCAATACTCTAGCTGTTAGGCAGGAAAAGCTTTACTTTGCTAGATATATAGCCTGGGTAAATAACGTTGATGTACTAATGGTAGTTTCTGCAATATCTGCATTACGAAACAATCCACGACACTGCCGATGAAGGTCAAATGAAATCGTTGTGAGTTCAAAGCGTGTGTATATTGTATAGTGACAGTATTGGCTTGTGAGATCAATGAGTTTCGTCCTTCTTTTGCAATATTTTATGTTCGGGGTTGTAACCTCATCTTATTAATTTATGTGTTTTGTTTAGTCGGTTCCCATTAAAATCCCTGATTGTTGTGCAAAATTTCTTATGTTCTATTCTGTCTCTACAACATTAGTTGTGCAACATCTGTTGCGTCGCTTTGTTGTGCAACATGTGTTCCCATTAACGTCGTAACGGCGATTGTTGTACAACAGTTGCTCAACAATCTGCATGTTGATGGAAACCGATCGCAACTCTTTCATGTCTATCATAGAAAATAAGCGTGGCGTTAAATATGTTGGAAGGCAAGCATTCAAGTGACGACAGTGCATCTAAAGCGAGAAAGACATCATCAGTATCAGATTCTGATGATATTTTGCTGTCTCCAACATCCAGCGCTCGTAAAATTGGCCAGTGGTTACGGCGAAGATGTTTGGATGGAGCTTTGAATCGAGTTCCTCGTGATTTTTACACAAAAATGTGGCATGTATTGGAACGATCTCACGGGATGACTGTCAGTGGTTATGGGTTTATACTGGAGCATAAACTTACACAAGAGGTTCTTAAAAAATCATTTCTTATAAATAAATCTCAGCTGTGCGTTTTATCAGTTTATTTAAAGGGTAAACTAAACAAAATGCGATTTCTTTTTACCTTAGAACACGTCAGGAGAGGTGAAATTTGCGTTAAAGGTAGAAGAAGAGTTGAATAAAATATTATATCCAGAATATCGACAATTAGTTGTGGAAGCCATGATGGTTTTGTCACTCATACTTGAGAGAGATGCTAAATATTCTGTCAACAGGATGTTGAAGTTAGATGAAATTGTTAGAAACGCCAACCGTATATTTTTAGCACAACAGGTCAATATTTTTGTTAGTCTTTTTTTTATCTCGATATTATTTGTGTTTTTGTTTTTGTCAAAGAAATATATTGTGTTATAGAAATCAGAAAATGGCGATTCCAATTTATGTTGTGCAGGAAATGAAAATGATAATGTAAAGGAGTCGTCTAAATGTGGAGCAAGCTGTGGAATCTGCAGATATTTTTACGATAGCCCGCCAAGTGGTTCCTATGGTACAATGACTTACATGACGCACTCTGTTCTTCAGCTGTTATATTCACACTTAGCAAACTCGACAGAGTATTATAGGCCAGTGTCAGCTGACGTCACGTAGGCTTGCGAACTGCTTTACGACGAAAAATAGACGAAAAAGGCTTGTCTGATTTTTGTTGTAAATGGTTTGCGAAGTCGAGAAATAAATGAGTTTTATGTCCACTCGATAGATTATCCAAGATGGCGGGCCGCTACAGTGGTATCCAAAAAAATCTTGTGTATATAAAAAAATGTAAAGTGCTTTATTTTTTAGAATATCAGTATCATGTCTACAAGAATGCTTACTGTTCCACGTTTGTTCGAAAATGACCATGAGGTAGACCCTAAAACTTTCGGTTTTCCACCCAACCAACTTAACCAGGTCAAACTTTTTTCATTATCCTTAGAATCTCTACTTTTCAGAAAGGCATGATAACCAGCAAAAATCAGTCTCTCTGGTATGAAATTTTAGGGGTAACGTTGCGAAAGAAAATTTCTGACATCAAAACCAATTTTTTATAAAGTTAAAAATTTAAAAATTTAAAACCATTAACTTCAATTATACTGCCATATATTTTAATCAAAAAAAGGTTCATCTTCTTCTTCTCTTTAATAATAGCCGATTTTGTCTGTCTCTACGCGGAACCCCCGCTGAGTTAGAAAGACGTGCTACGGAAACACGAATATCAAGTGCGATATATATTTGTCCTCTTTGTTGCGACGGGTAAATTTAAAGAACGGGCGAACCCGTGGATTTTTCCACGGGCTAACGACTAGTCTTTCATAATAATACAGAGCTTCCGTGTGTCCTGTGTGTGACTTTTGCAAACTGGATTATATTCTTCACAATTTTCTTTGACAAAGTCTATAAAACATCACCTATAAATTTGTTCTGTAAATTACCAAGCTTTAATGTTAAAATAGTTTTGACGACAAAGGAAAGTATATTAAGATTAGTGAAGCCATTGCAATGCACTTAAAACTTTGAGGCTAAAGAGGTCATCAAAAAACATTTAAACCCCAATATCTCTGCAACCGTTTGTCAAAGATACACGATCCTATACATTTTCTTGATCAGCGTTACAAGATCTATACGATGAAGGCAACAGGTAAAGAAATTTCTAAAAAAAATATTTAGTATGTATTTTGGCGGGTCTTTGCTGACGTCAGCAAAATTTTTAAACCCTTATATCTCCTTAGGAATTCGTCGAGAACATATGATCTATATAATAATACAGAGAGTGTGTCTGTCTGTCTGTAACAGGCAAAGTAGATGTGTTCATTTTCCTTTGATGTAGCCGAAAAAGTTATGTCTCAAATGTTGAATTTTCTGACGTTACGGGGCGACGTCAATATCACTACTCTAACATCAATATCTTATATTAAATTAATGAAGCCATTACAGTGCATTTAAAAACTTGCGGCCAAATAACTTGGAAACGAGGTGGTAACGTCAGTCATTTTTCACCGCGTGAGTAATATTAGGGACCACCTGGGACCAATTTGGGTAAGTTTGCCAAACCTGGGTCCCCGAATCCGTTTCGGAATGGACGGATTGATGACGTCACCAGCAAACCTTTAAACCTCAATATCTCTGCAACCGTTTGTCAAAAGTACATGATCCTATGCATTTTCTTGATCAGCGTTTCAAGATCTATACGATGATCGCAAGAGGTATACAAATTTTTAATAAAAATTTTTGTGTGTTTTAGAGCGGGTCTTTGCTGACGTCAGCAAAATTTTAAACCCTTATATGCGTTCGTCGAAAACATATGATCATATACATTTTCTTGATCAGCAGTTTAAGTTTAACACAATAGAGGCAACGTGAAAACAATGTTCTATTTTTTTTGTGGGTTGGTTGTATACCTGTACATTTTTATCATCATAAATTAATGAAGCCAAATAGAGGCCAAATAACTTGGAAACGAGGTAGTGACATCAGTTATTTTTTAACGTGTGGGTAACTAGGGACCACCTGGGACCAAATTGGGTAAGTTTCCTAAATTACCATAGCAGAAACTGAAAAAAGAATTATTTGACATTACACAGCTCAACACCAATGTTTTCAAACAACATCTTCGTATTTATTTTTGTTACGTAATATTTGTGTGCCGTATCGTTTATAACACGTGCAACAACTTCCACCCTTCTCACAAGTAGATTAACCATCAGAGCTGTAACAAGTTAAAGAGATATTGTTAACACTACTCTTAGTAGAGAAGCCATTGAGCATATTGCTAAGGACAATTAGGTGAGATATGCTTTACATTTATATTTTTACACTTAGGTATTTACGTATTTACGAACTTGTAAAACTCTGATAACTAAGACGTTTTTATTATCCCGCACGGAGTATAGAAAATCAATAAGGTTATTTTCAGTTGAGCAAAGCGAATTCAAAAATAATAACAAACATTCCTCTCCTCCTTATAAACGACGTACTTTGCATAAATTCTAGTATTAGTTTTCTCTTAACTGCGCTCGAAACATTTGAAAAGCTGACGATTTCACAGACACTTATTGAGGATAGAACCGCTGGAAAAATTTTAAGAAGCAAAAATTTTCGCGATCACAAACTTCTTGCAAGACGGAAAATTAGCGGGAAATATTGCAATGTGGGAACCGTAAATTTTGACGAATAAAAAAATATAAAAACATTTCCAGAGTTACGCATCAAACAAAAACTCAGTCCCTGGTGCTTTCGTAGTTTTTAGTTCAAGTAAATTACTGACTATACTTTTTGACATTAAAAAAAGACAAACAAACTTTCGCACAATGAAAACAAATTACTAATTTCTCCAGATATATTTTCATGCTTACAAAACAAAAATTCTAAATGAATTACATAAAATACTATGCTGTAAAATAATAAATTTTAAAAATAATGGGAAAAATAATGAAGAAGAAATTATAAGTAAGAATGAAGTCAACATATCGTCGCCATTAATTTAAAAAGTTTTACAACGATGTTGCAGCGAAGAAAAGATAAAATCAAAACATTCGAAACATTAAAGCG
Source organism: Hydractinia echinata (assembly GCA_030067915.1). NCBI lineage: Eukaryota > Metazoa > Cnidaria > Hydrozoa > Anthoathecata > Hydractiniidae > Hydractinia > Hydractinia echinata. The sequence goes on from JASGCC010000087.1 coordinate 1,078,810, forward strand.
ACTTCGTGATTAATGATGATTATCGCTACACCAAAAAAGCCGGCAAAACGTTTCTAAACAAAACAAATAACCAAAACATTGACAAGTTAAATATGCTTTGCATGCCATCGTTGTTACTATAGGAGATGTAGCTGCAGCTAGTAGCCTTTTCCGATAATACAATATACATACAACCAGGCTTGTACATTTTGTTTCGAACAATGATGGAAAGGCCTATATTTGTTTGACTTGTAATAAAAAGTTACTATAAGCTGAAATTCCTGCGCTGTTTGAAACAAACTTCACTTTCGTGATCAAATAGCAGCATTGAATAGGTTAAAGAGGACGGTTAATGTACCAAGTTGAAAGGAACCATTTGCAAGATCCCTAAAGATTCTCAAAGTGTTGTTAGCGCACACCACGTTGAAATAAACCAATGTCTCATACTGTGTAAGCTCGTGGAATCGTACAGCAGAGGATCAGAGAATGGCGTTCTATTCTACCTATTATCTATTGTATACTTAATGCTGTGTCTAAATCTCGTCCCGCTTTTTTGGTGGTTTGGCTGTCGCCATTCCCAAATCTTGCATGTCACGTCTTAGCCTACTTTATCGAACCCTAGCATAAGTTCGGGAAACTTTCCAGGATATTTTCAAGTTGACGTACTGACAACTAGTTTTCAATACTCCGCTATCTTGAAATGATCCAAATATGTGATCAAACCGGATGGTTTTTCTTTAACTTTGGTTCTGATTTTATTTGAAGTCAACTTCATGCCGCATTCAATTTAAATAGTTTAAGCATTAATTTCTTTTGTTTTGAACTTAATTACTATACCTGATTGGTTAAAATAAAATTGGTTATTCTAAAGGCGGAAACTTTGTGAACATCAACGAACGCATTTTGTGATTTCAAAGAACAGATTAAATTCAAAAGTTAACACACGAGGATCAATCCCTTTAATAATAATCGTTCTTGTTCTGAGATTTATCCACTCTCAGTGAGACAATACCACACTCGGCTGCGTATCCATTTGCGCTTGGTAAGACAATACCCCACTCGGCAGCGTGTCTGTTCACTCGCGGTGAAAATCGGGGATACAAGTTAACTTTTTCCACTTATGTCAAGATAGCGGAATTTTACTGTCAAAAATGGGATAGAAGCTGTAAAGATTCCTTGTGGAAAGACTGGCCAGCTTATCAATCCACTGTCGAGTTCTTGATTGATGGATAGGAATCGTCCACTGTTGAGTTCTAGTTGATGGGTAGTATCTTCCCGTCCCCCTTTCATTACCTCTTAACAATACGTTTGAAGTGCATTGGCGTATCCAACCATTCAAATCATGGTGTTGTCTGTTCAAAAATGCGTTTGATGTTCCTTTGCGGTGTAATATTTGGTGAGAACGGTAAAACTAAAAACGAGTATTCTATATTCTTCACTACTTTCACTTAGACAGAACCAATCAAGGTATCTTTGCCCAGTATTTCGGCGAGAGACGACGTGATCGAATATCTCATTTTCTGTATATTTCTTAATATACAGATTACCAATGATAATCGAGATATTTCGTACACTGAGCATTGGTAGCTTCATTTAAAATACAGTAACAAACACAGTAATGGTTTAGATGTAAATTTTTAACTCACCCAATCGCAGATTCAAATTTTTGCTTGTTTAGTCATCCAGTGGTGGAGATACCGAAAGGAAAAAAAGTGTGACTGCTTCAGTGAGTTGAAGTCGTTTAATAAGTCGCGTTGCATCATGGGGAGTTGGATCGTCAGGATCGGATGATGATGGTTGATTTATATTTTCGTTTTTTCATTTTTTAATTTTTCCTGAATAATTAAAAAAATAAAGTTGTGAATTTATTTTCGTAAAAAACAAACGTGTCTGCTTAACGATGAATTTAACAAACTTTGATTTGTGTTTACAGGGGAGCGGATTTGGTGCGTGGTTTCGTGTTGGATAGTGCAAACATAATCTCCGAAGATCAAATAAATATGGATGGCATTGATATGGACGAAATCCGGACGCAATTGGAACAAACAGATAACATATCAGAACCAGGTTTGAGCACGCCATTTTTGTTAAATGAATACTAACAGATTTTCACGCTGCATGTAAACAGAAGTTTTAATTTTCTTCATTTAAGGATTGCCTTTCACCTCCATTGTTTTTGCGTTCGTCTTTACTGAAGACTCTCTAAATAAAAGCAGCAACGCTTTGTAATTGTTGGAGTATTCCTGTACTCCATTCCCTATGAAGACCCCGTTTTATTCCTTAATTTTTTGATGTGCAGAGATTTTTAAATGTCTAAGATTTACATAAATTCCAAAAACAATGGTTGAAGTCAGTAAAAGACACTCCAAAATATATATTCACAAGACTGTGCTTTTACTGTTGTTTTATGTAAAACCTTGTAATTTTAAACCACGCTTGTGTAGAGACGTGCTCATGGGTGCATTTTTCCCCTGAAAGCTTGTCAATAAATACTTGCATTTGCCGAAATCTGTTTCTTTTTTTCTGATGTTTATAACAATTATAGCTTCTATCTTATTTTTTTATTTTATACTCTTCACAGGATGCTTTTTGAACGCAGGAAAAATCAAATCCTAATATATATAGGAACGCTTAAGTTAGAGTAAATATCACATCATAAAATTGTTGCTAATGAATTATATTTGTTGTTCTGCATCCAACAAAATTTAAGCTTTTTCTTTATTTACAAAAGGGAAGAATAATAGCTATGTCCAGTAAGGTCTTATGAAAGTCTGTTTTTGTCCAAAAAAAATTTTTTCTCACAAAAGACCTTACAAAGCTTTTCCAGTTGCTCGAAAGATCTCTTATTCAGCATGGTTTGCTAAGAGACCATTTTCTGCTAAAACCGAAACTTTTCACAAAGACCTTGAAAGGTCTTCCGGGGTACTCGGAAGGTTTAGTTAAAAACCTGTAATGGTCTTGTGTAGTTCTTTTGAAACTTTCAGTGTTCGTGTTTTAACAAGAACACTTTTTAAGTTTATATCATCAACTTCAAACTTTTGTAGAGGCTATCATTATGACGTGGAGTTGTACGGTATGGAAGATGTAACAGTTGGGAAGCTACTAGAAGATCTCTATGAAAAAGTATGTTAAAACATATATACCTTCTTATGATATCGGTAAACTAAAACATCCTGAATATTTAAAGATGTATTAAACCATAGTAGGGCTGATGCTAAGTTGGATAAATAAATTTGAGTATCGGAGAATTTTATAAAGGCAGCTGTGTTTTTGAAATTTTTATTTAGTCTTCCAAATAAAATTCACCGCCATTTTTTGTCTGTTCAATTTAATGTAATTACGTGATTTCTGGATTGCTTCATTATGTTGTAAATTATCTGTAATGTTCAATTTTTTTGATTCGTTAATATTTATTTCAGGCTAGTCATTTAAAGTTATGATTCTTGGTCAGACATACCTCTGGTATGCTTCGAAAAAGCGTAAGGAATTAATAATGGGTTATGAAACATGGAAGTTGGAATATTTTTGAGAGATATATATTGTAGAAGGAGAGTACTGATTCTGCTGGATGTGTCACTACTCAAGTGTCCGCAGACCTTCTCATATTCCTCATCCGAGATCATTTTTTTTTTTAAAATCACAGATATAAATAATTTAGTTTAACGATAAAATAAATGTTAGTCATAATTCTTCAGAAAAAATGAAGTGATAGATTTACATATTTTTCACTTGCAACCTGAATACGTTCCTGTGTTTAAATATTCATGAAAGTAATGCTGTTAACTGAAATGTTTTGTAAGTCTCGTATAGTGATTTATTGTAAGTCATAAAAACCGTCAGAAATGGTATTTTTGAGTACATTATCTTGGATTTTTTAAATTGACAGAAAGACCCATCTATCCAACACTACGCATTTGGTAGGTTGCAAAATTTGCCAGAAATGCAGACCAGCTAAACTGCGTGTAAAATCTACTAGTCCGCACGTTATAACCTGCCCGGATTACGAAGGAGTGTACATAAAGGCCAAAAATCAGGAAATTTAACAATGTAGGTGACGCCAGGGACAACTAGCACCTAAAGTCCTTTGAACTTTGAAATTTTTCACATTGTCTCCTTGACATGTTTTAACTAGGATTGTTGTGACCTCTGATGAAGTGATGACATATTTTTTGATTGAATAAGTTGTAAACATATTTAGAGGTGATATGATTTTTTACTATTACGAGCCCTCGATAGTTTCCTGTTTTTTTATTTTGCAGACCCCTACCTCCTTCTGAGTTGAAATGTATATCACATAACTTATTTATATCAGGCTGTGGTTAGCAGGCATGTTTTATTACTTTATATGTTTTGGTTACCATAAAAAAATAAAAAAGCCGGTAGGTTAATCGTCAGAGCCATTTTATCACTAAATGCACATTTATTCGGCCTAATTCAAGAATTAAAAGTGCAATTGACTTGAAACTTTTTTTGAGCATTAAAAATTTACACATGCATTTTGAGGAAGAGAAAAAGAGAAGAATATTTTTGTTAAAATGATTCTTGCTAGGCATTTGAACATGCTATGAAGAAATTTCGGACAAATTGAACACAATCATATTTTCGTTGTTAAATACAGGATCCACCAAAGATAGTGGTAAATATTGAACAGCTCACCACTGTGATAACATAAACTTTAGTAAAAAATAAAATATTGACTTGAGATTTCGTACGAGATAGTTTTAGACTGGTTTCATGAAATTGAGCCAAAAAATAGTTCGATTGTCATCATACTTTCTGAGTTCCAGTATTTAGCCCTTCTCAGAGACGCTGATAAGTTGTTTTTGACAGCATATCAATTTGGACTAAGATACAGGTTCAGAAAATATTAAAAGCAATTCTAATCTTAGAAATAGATTCAACCTAAAATTATGCTAGTCAGTTATGTCAGTAAACGAAACATTTATTTGCAAGAAATATCTTTTTGCTGATATCTTTTTGTGATCGGATGCTCTTATGATGAGAACACTGAATTCATCTTTACGGTTGGTTTAGCATTTTGAATATTTTCTAAGCAAAATGATAACAATAAACATAGAAGTATGTATATAAAAAAAGCATTTTTTAAACAGCAGCAGAACTTTGATGACCTCTAAAAAGTGCAATTTTGTGGAACTTAATTTTGGTCCAAAATCCCCAAAATAATTCCTCATTCCAACAAAGAAGAGATACATTTTTCAAACTGGAACTAGCATCCCGATTTGTTTTCATGTTATTCGGTATTTTTTTATGTATATTCCACGCAACGAAAATGGATATGGAAATAGGACTAAGCCTAACACTCATAAAAAGCAAAGTGTCAACGAAACATCTGTGTGAATAAGAAAAAAAATGTCATTGATAAACCGAATGAACAAAAAAGACATCGTCATGCTACCAGGTCACACATACTAGGCTGACTTTACACCAGTACTGACTCAAACAGTATTGTCAAGTATTATGATCGACCACAACCTGGAGTACCTAAAGTTTATGAACATGGAAATCTAAATAATCTCTCACGGGTACATCATGATACAAACTATTAAATTTTGTTGTTTCTACCCTCAGTCATTACAGTTAGTTACCATAGCAGAAACTAAAAAAAGAATTATTTGACATTACACAGTTCAACACCAATTGAAGTTTCCAAACAACATCTTCACAACATTCCTCTCCTCCTAATAAATGATGTGCTTTGCATAAAAGCAATTCTGGTATTAGTTTCCTCCTAACTGCGCTCGAAACATTTGAAAAGCTGACGATTTCACAGACACTTAATTGGATGAGGACAGAACCGCTGGAAAAATTTTAAGAAGCAAAAATTTTGGCGAGCACACACTTAAATTAGCGGGAAATAATGCAATGTGGGAACCGTAAATTTTGACGAATAAAAAATATACATTTCCAGAGTTACGCATAAAAAACACACACAAAAATTCAGTCCATGTGCTTTCGTAGTTTTTAGTTCAAGTAAATTACTGACTATACTTTTGGCAACATTTACCAAGAGACAAACTTTTGCACAATGAAAACAAATTACTAATTTCTCCAGATATATTTTCATGCTTACAAAACAAAAATTCTGACTAAATTACATAACATACGTTGTAAAAAAATAAATTTTAAAAATAATGGAAAAATAATGGAAAAAAAATGGCAAACGTGCAATACTTTAAAAAATGAATCAAATTCATAGCTGAGGCAATGTATCATAAATAGCTCTTGAAATAACAGTTTTTCTCTAGAGAATGATGGTATTCAGGATCGGCAAGGTCGCCTATTCTAAATCCAAACTTTTAAAGGTCCTTGGTCTATGTGGCAAGGGGTGAATGGGCTTATTTTAGAAATTCTAACGTGAAAAAAATGACAAGTTCCTTAGCTGTTTATTAAATTTAACAAACATAATTTCCAGAAAATGAAATTTCATTACGCCAGTAAAGAAATGGATGTTGTCCCTGCTGGAAGTAAGTAACCCTGACAACTTATGTACAATATTTATAAAAAAAAATATAGAAAAATACAAATTGTATATCGTCCTAACTAAATGTTACTACTTTAATTTCCTCTTGGTTTTTCAAGTGTGGTGTCGTACATCCTAATCATCTCAGCCTGTGAAGATAAGGGCATGTTTAAATGATCACGAAAGAAATGATTGTAGTCTAATTTATCAGTTGAACTTCAAATCAATCCTTTTCTAATATCACACACTGTAATGTACTTTATAAGAAACGGTGTGACTACATCTTACAATGTTACGAGGGATTTCACTGAGTGAAGCAAATGGCAAAACGAGCAAAAGAATGAACGCGTTGATAGAAAAAAATGTCAGATAAGAAATAAAAGGTTAAAGAGACAATTTTGTGAAAACCATTTTTAAATTTTCACGAGAATATGCAAAAAGGGCAAAAAAATGCTTAAAATGGTGTGCCTAATTCAATACTGAATATTTATTTGTATAACAATAAATTACCTGAGAGATTTGTCCATGTTCTTCTTGTGAAAATGCAAAACCGCCTAAAGTAAAAATCAAATTTTAAAGATTTTTTTCGTCTGCTCTTCTCCTGTAAAACAACAACACGAATCACAGTAGGTAGGAACTTTAACACCGCCTCAAAATTTCAAATTACAGCCCGAAATAATTAAATCTGATTGGTAAGTATAAACAAAAGGTATTGTAATATACACTGTAGCATCAACACTTACGATCTCCACGGAAACTAGCATTCATTTTCGGAATTTCTTCAAAGGTGGAGTGTCTTCTTTGTGGTACTCCGTCGTCTCCAATAACCCAATCAGAAGGTGGGATCTAGAAACAAATTTTACAATCAAAGAATATGATTTAAAAAGTGTATATATGTCATTGATTTTTTCACTACTTTTTTTAACTTTACAGCGATTTTAGTTCTAAAACTTTTTGATAAATCTTGCATCTTGCATTGCATTATAAACCTGCATTAAAAATACATCAAATTTGCAATCGCTTTCTCAATATCAAAGAAAACATACTCCTTTAAGTTCTAATTCTTGAATCTTTTGGCGAGTGTTCTTTTTAAACGTTCTTTGGAATCTAAAAAAACATTACACACTGTAGATTTTTTTCTACAAAATTATTCTAACAAGTTGAGAGCTATTAAATTGAGATGATGTACTTACGAATGGAACAAGAAATCGACAAACAACGTAATAACAGGTATAATGAGTGCAGTCAACCAAAACAAAACACAGGTGTACAGCATGCGGTCCTGAAATGAAAGAATTGAAATAATGATGAGACATACTTTGTGTAAACTACCATAAAACAACATTATGTTCTTTGAATATAGTTCCTTAAAGATTAAAAAAAATTTAAGAATATTTTATGCTTTATTTTAAAACACAGATAGCAAAAGCAACAAACTCCATATATGGCTACTCCTTTGGTTATTTGAACTCTCGATTTACCTTTATAAAGTTATAATAATAATGATAATAATAATATAAATAATAATAAAAATAATAATAAATAGTAATAACGCCTCAAGTCTTTCTTAAAGGGATTTCTGCATTGATAATGATATTCTTAAATGCTGTAGAGGATAAAAAGTTGTTCATCAGGTGTTTTGGAATTTTTAGAAAATCTTATTTCGTTCTTAAGATATTCTTAAAGGGATTCCTACAATGATAATGATATTTTTTATGTTGTAGAGAATAAAAAGTTGTTTATCAGGTTTTTGGGGAATTTTTAAAATATCATATTTTGTTCTTAAGATAATCAGTTTCAAAGATTTCCATATGACCTTATGACATTATCATAAATTACTACTTGGAATATCTTGCAAACTAACATAATATCAAAACTTTTAAGCAGTGTGGACTGATGCTCTTGATGATATCTTGGTATGTGTAAACTTTTGTAGTTTAAGAATGATCTCATCTTTAATTATAGGGAGAAATGTAAAAAGTTACTTATGACATCACAAGTTCCCGGGTTTAAAAAATTTAATCTGAAATAACACAAGAACGGAAAAAGTTTTTTAAAAAATTCCAAAGGACTTGATAAACAACTTTTCATTCTCTGCAACATATAAAAAAATCATTTTCATTGCAGGAATCTCTTAATGTTAATTTTTCTTATACAGAACATATACCAGTAATTTTTAAGAGTGGGATTTTTAATGAAGCGACGAGTAAAACAAAATCACAAAGGATTTTTTTCACAGGGGGGTGGGGGTTGCTCTTCTTCGTGTTTCATCAAATGATTTAATAACAGTTTATACCTGTCCAATCATGTTTGGAGCTAATGTCATCGCCAACAATGGAGTGCAGTAGATGAGCAAGAATATAAACCAACTGATAATACTTCCCCAGATTGAAATATGCGAATACTAAAGAAATCAAAATACTACATTTACATTTCTCTGAACAAAATATAAAATACTCATCTCCGAAAAATATTTCTTACCATGCTCCAAGTGTCAATTTCAAGTGCGGCTTTCAAACAGACGGTGATGACAACACACTATATAAATGATGAGAACATTAAAAGGTGAATATATTTGTCCTTCATAAAAATAAACGCAGGAAAGTCAAATAAAAATGTCACACAAAATGAACGCAAGTAAGTGTCAAAGAAAAGCCACACAAATTGTCGCAGAAAAGCCACGCAAGGTGTCGCAGAAAAAGTCACGCAAGGTGTCGCAGAAAAAGTCACGCAAGGTGTCGCAGAAAAGCCACGCAAGGTGTCGCAGAAAAGCCACGCAAGGTGTCGCAGAAAAAGTCACGCAAGGTGTCGCAGAAAAAGTCACGCAAGGTGTCGCAGGAAAGCCACGCAAGGTGTCGCAGAAAATTTACGAAAGGTGTCGCAGAAAATTTACGAAAGGTGTCGCAGAAAATTTACGAAAGGTGTCGCAGAAAATTTACGAAAGGTGTCGCAGAAAATTTACGAAAAGTGTCGCAGAAAATTTACGAAAGGTGTCGCAGAAAATTTACGAAAGGTGTCGCAGAAAATTTACGAAAAGTGTCGCAGAAAATTTACGAAAGGTGTCGCAGAAAATTTACGAAAGGTGTTGCAGGAAAGCCACACTAGCTTCACATGAATACTACTAAATAGAGTGTCACAGAGAACACTGAAGCTCAAACACATTTTACTAAGACAAACTTGCAGAAGTAGACTGACGCAACCGTCAAGCTTGAAAATGTGCGCATTGGCAACACCTATTAAACAGGATATTCTATAGACTCACAGTATACACAACATCACCCACAAACCATTGCCCGACAACCAAACCATCTGAAAATGCAACATCTAAAGAAAATATCCAAAATGTGTTAACTAACATAAACTTTCATCAGGATTGTTTCTTCTGAAAATTTTAGAAAAGTATTTTACTGCGCTTCACTAACAATACAAGAGCGTACCGTGGTCAAATATCAGCCGAGGTAAATAAAACAACAGTATGGAATGATATATCGCTGTAAATATCCAAATCCAAAAGACCTAAAAAAGGGGCGTTATCAAGACGAGTTATGGTAGGTTACATGAAAAGAATTCATATATCAGCAAGGTTATGATTAAGGTTATGTTTTAAAATTTGAGAATTTTTAATGAATGTGAAAAAATAGTTTTCTTTTAAAAATTAGTATTTCAAAACTCACCTTAACATTAAACAGATCAGATTGCTGCGAGTTTTTGTACAGCCTTGGACATGTCATTCTTGCTTCGGATGAACACGTTCGATCAAATAAACCAAATGCTAATGGCGGCAACATTGTGAAGATGACATTGTACAAACCGATACACCATTTATCGAAAAGAATCTGCCCAGAAAATCCGTTACTGAATGCAAACCAAAGCTAAAAATGAATTAATAAATAAAGATGTTTCTTCAAAGTTTATTTATCACACACACACAGGTATACACTATCCTAAAACAGGGTGGCCACAAAACTTTTTCCAAGAAAAAGAGGATTTGAGAGGAGATTTTGCACTGAATTTAGAGGAGTTTTTTCACAAAATTGAAAAAATTTGTAGATAAATATAGGATTTTAGAGGATCAACGGTTTTTTATTTCTTAGCTTTTCTTATCAATTTCTGATGTCAAGAACAAATATGTTTAGGAAGGTATTACTTTCAGGATAAATGATTAAAAAGCAATTAAAATAAAGCTTTTGATGAGGGACGTATTGCTAAAGGATAGAACTAACACGTTATATCACTATAACAAATATAAAATCTCTTTAACGTAATAGTGAAACTATCAAACTATTATCAGTGTGTACCTGAAATAAAATAGAGGAGTTAAAGAGAAGATTTGGTTATATTTTCAACTTTTTAGAGGACAATAGAGGAGGTTTTTCAAAAAACAGAACTTTAGAGGATGTTAGAAAAAGCGTGGCCATCCTGTAAAAAGACAAAAAAGTTACAAGCTCACCTCAATGACGTAGAGACAGATATTTTTGTAAAATGAATATAAGATAAGTTTGGATAATCTTTGATAGCTAAATGCTCCATGCACGAACAACAATTTATTCAAGTAGCGAAACTAAAACAAATATAAACTCGATGAATACTGTCAAATGAACTGGTTTCCAATGTGCGCGTCAACAGAATATTACCTGCGCTATAGCATAATCAGACGCTGTAGCAGCTTGCAAACCTTCTTGTCCACTGATACCAACACCAACATGTGCAGCCTGGTAAACAAAAAGTACAGATTGTTAAAACTAACTTTAAATGTTGTAAATCAAAAACAATGCACTGCATTCAAGCCAATCATGCACCAGTTTTGATTTTATTAAACAGTCTCATTTGTTTTCTGCCTCTTTTTATACCAAGTATTCTGTACCAACCTGGATCATACTGACGTCATTCGCTCCATCGCCGATTGCTAACGTTATGGCGCCTTGAACGTTTTGTTTGACCAATTGCACTAGCTGTGATTTTTGTAGCGGCGAGACGCTAAAATACATGAAAATAAAAAGATTGGCGTATAAAGTAAAGAAAAACAAATTATATATTATATAGAAATATTTGTAAAATTAAAACACAAAATAGGTTTTTTATTTTCTGTTATAAAGAACATTTAATCTGAAAATGCCCATAATTTTTTGCTGAAATTGAAGCTTGTATGTATGTTAAATTATAAATCATACTTCTCGAAACACGCTTACCGACAGGCTATAACCGCACGACAGACTAAAGCTAAATCCAAGAACCAATCTTTACATTCATCGTGCAGAGCGTGGTGAAGAACCTAGGATAAAAATGAAACTGGCTGTACACTTTCAGTTTTTGCAAACTTTTATGGTGTAGTAACACTTTCATACGTCGCCTAACTGAAGTTACTTCTAACCACTTTCGGTAGAGCTTTTTGCAGAACAAAAAATCATGTCATGTACAAAAAAACATGCTTCGAAATAAAGCAAAAAACTTACTGAACCAGTTACAATCAATGCCAAATCCTAAAAAATAAAAATAGAATCAGAATTTGAATTTGAATGCTACAATCCATCTAAGAGAAAGAAAAATAATATCGCACTTTTACGTACTTTGGTTTCTTTCACTACTCGTTTCTGCCTCTTTTTAACAGCTTTGAATTTCTGAATATCGTATTTGATAAGCTGGTCATTAATCCAACCGCGAACCTCCTAAACATCAATTCCAAAAAATATGACGTCAGACTAATTTGCAATCGAGCCTCTTTCTGAAAGAGCGGTAAACTTGGGTTAGCAAGTTGAAAAACAAGACATAACGAGCATTAATTCGAGTTATTATGGTAAGGCTTAAAGAGATTGCTATACCTGCATTCATTCAAATAAAACAAAATAAATGTTTCGGTGTATCGATAAGGGTACATTTACATATATTTTATTAGATCAAACTTACCGTGGGATTTTTTCCTTCACAAATCAGTAAATTCAATTCATCTCTCAACAAACGACAAGAATATCCAATATTTATAGCTGTTTCTTGCTTATCACCAGTTAGTACCCAGATCTTGATGTTTGCAGATGACAGATTAGCAATACTTTCTGGTACACCTTCTTGAAGTTTGTCCTCAATAGCGGTCGCTCCTACTAAGGTCAGATTTCTTTCAATTAATTCCGATGCCTCGTTCAACTTTTTCTCTCGATCATCCAGCGCTATGCTTGCTTCGTAATACGTTTTGTTCCAAGTCTCGTAATCGCTATTACTTATCTCAGCAACAGCAATACATAGCGTTCTTAAACCTAAAGAAAAATCAGAAGAATAAAATTTAAAAATTTTATCGGTGAAGGGTACCATTTGTAAAAGTTTGGTGACGCTTAATAAAGTTTAAAAAAATACTAAAACTAACCGTCTTTTGCGAAGTCCTCCAGATGTTTTAACGTGATATCAGCGAATTCTTGTTCTTCTGCTAATCGTTCATATATCACAGTATCCTGAAACAAAATATTCACAGTAAAATTCTAAGCTTGTAAAAAAATAGAAGAAATATACAAAATGAAAACATCAGCTTACAGCTCCCTTGCACAGTAATTTAATTCGTTGGTCAGGTGTTTTAACAATGACAGACATCCGTTTTCTTGTGCTAAAAAATTAATTGAAAATACTTTCTAATTTTAAAAAACAGACAGTAAAATCATTTCTTTATCAAGATCTAAGACTTGAGGGGTAATCCTAGATCTAAGACTTGAGGGGTAATCCTAGATCTAAGACTTGAGGGGTAATCCTAGATCTAAGACTTGAGGGGTAATCCTTTTGACACTCTAGTTTCATTGGCGTTATTAGATACATAGCTTATATTTTTTTGGTCTGGAAAAATAGGAGGATTTCTGTCATCATTTAGGCGCAAGAAGAACACTAATTTATTGCAAAAGCTCTTCCCATTTAGGTTCTTTTCTGGTCTCTATGCCATGACAGTCGCTTTTTTTAGGGAAATTTCTTACTCGCAAACCTTAGCAGAATAAGGACACTGAAAATGATAACTCTTCTGAGAATTTCTGCTTTAGCTACTGAAAGGTGTCATGACAACTAGTGTACAACTACAATAATTATAAGCTTGAATTTCTTTCTCAGCATCAGAGATTTAAGAGAGGTTTGACATGTGTTCTTGATTACAAGGAAAGAACTTCTGTGAAAGTTCAACAAGCGTTAAAAACATACCTGTCAAACTCTAGTACATTTAAAATTTCAAACACTGATTCTGAACCATCCTAAGAAAAAATAATAAAAATGTCATAAAATATTTATGAAGGTATATAAACCCTACCTTCAATATTCTATTGTTATACTGTCATAAAACCTTTTCAACGAACGGAAGAATCGGCTTGACAAAACAACAGGACTCACCATATCGACGACCACAGAAGTTGGGGTTCGCGTGTTGAATACATAGCCAAATGAAGCAGCACCTTTAACTAAAGCTTCTTCGTCTAAACGGAAATCACTGTACTTGAATGTCGTGAAATATTGTACCATGTGTCGAGTTTTGTTTACGTTTGACGAGTATTTTGAGTGAAATTATTTAAAGGAGATTTACTCAAAAACAACGTTTTGGTGTTATTTGCACTAAAATAGTTAAGGGCTGAGTTTTATACAACATAATTCCCTGAATTTTCTCCGATTTCTTGACTCAATTTTGACAGTCCTGTACTTTTCCATGCTCTCCATGCTGGCAAACAGAAGCTATTTTCCATGCAAGATATGTTCAGAACATACCTGGTGAAGCGCCTTGATAAATGATCTTTGTATGATCATCGTTATCACGTTCAGGAACAACCGTGTGGCAAACAGACATCAATGTTAAGAATTCACGAATATGGTGTGCATGATCCTAAAAAAATGAAGTGTTGTTTTATGTATAGTGTAGTTAATCAGTAACAAAAAACCACTTTTGTGCTATTTTTGCTTAAAGCTCAAAACTTACTAATAATACCATACTAAACATTAAGCCTTTATCCCAGGGAGGAGGGGCTAATACCAACTAGGTCCGTTTCCATAGCAACAAATTTTTCCCGTCAAAATCAAATATATTTTATACTATTCGATAGAGCATGTACCTTTTTTTAAAAAAAAATTGCCAGGAAAAAGAATTAAGAAACTTAAAATCAAGAAGCTAGAAACGATAAAAAAGTAGTTTGTAAACGCCTATGATGACGCCTATAAAAATGACCAATTCACAAATTCAAAAACACTTCACATAGTTTACAAACTTAAAAGATGTAAAAATTACCCCTAGATTTATTTAAAAATGTTAAAAACCGCAAATTTGCAAGGATTTTCAAACGCATTTATTGTGAAATCGATTATTTTAATAATTTCGTTCCATTTTAGACAATATTCTCTTTATAAATATGAATATTCTCGTTGTTATTGTTTTCACAAGTATGCTGTTAATGGAATACTTATTTAGTTGAAAATTATAATGATAAAAGAGAAAAAATTAAGTTCTAATTTCATTGGATTTTATATCGCCATCATCAAACAGAAAGGAGTGGGATGGTTTCAAATTTGCCCTTGATGAGGGACCGTAAATGTTAAAAACCAATGACAGGGGCTATAGTAGGGATGGAGGATTAATGGAGTCATGGTAATTTGTAAAGAGGCGCTTATTTTATATTTCTAATTAAAAGACGTTTTTAATGCTGATACGCACATTCTAGTAAAATCGCTATTGGTCCACAGTGCGCAAAAAAAACAATGCAAAAAACATTCCAACTCTTGGGGACAACGTGGCCGAAAGAAACTCGTATCAAATAATGGTGCTACATAATGAAAAAATAGCCAAGAAACATAATTTTGTGCGGTCTGTTTAAATTTCACTTTTCTCGTGTCCTAATAAAAATTGCAGAGACATAGCAATTATAACGTTAAGGTCAAATAACGTGGAAACAGGTGGCGATGTCAGTTGTTTTATCACTGAGGACTACCCGAGACCAACTTAGGTCTTACAAATCAATTACTTCAATCCTTCCTACCTTTTATCAACCTGCACACCTTTTTTATCATTCTATATTAAATTTGTCAATATGGCGCAAATGTAAATTTGCCGTGCAACTGAAGAAGTGTAGTATAGGAGAATTATTTTTCAAAACTTATACCGAACTGTATCATCAATTGGATCTAGAAGAATTATGCATTTGGTTTGGTATACCTGTGCATGACCTCATCCGAAGCATGAGACATAGCCAGGATTCAACCTAACATTATTTTTTTGCTATCTATAAGGCTTCATATTCCTACTTCAAATCATTGCAAAAAGATCCTACTTTATGCGATCCAAGAGAATGGGGTTGGAAGTTGGAAAGAGAAGATTATTATGAAATTACAATGCCAGAAACAATGCCAGAAGCATCAAAAATGTGCAATGAACTAATCCGTTGTTACTGCAATCCGGATAAAGGTTGTTGTGAGAATTGCAAATGTGTGAAAGTGTTAAATGCAGGGTATTGTTGTGCACAATGATTTTCATGATGATTTTGTGCTGCCAATCTATTTTGAAAATATTTCTTAGCTTTTTAGGGTCAAAATTATTCGTAAATAGTTTCATTTTATTTTTGGAAAAAGCACACAAAAATTTTTTTTTTATATACTTCCGGGGGTACGTTTTTCACATCAAATTTATGCCATAGTCAATACACATATTTTCAGTTTAAAAACTTGAGTTTTATGCTTATAGCACAGATAGCAAAAAGTTTGCACCGATTCAACCTACTAGTGGCATAGCACCTGTGTTTTTTAATCAGATTGATCGAGCCTAATTTAGGTGCACAAATTTTCAACTCAATTCGATTCTTATTAGCAAGAGAAGTAATTAAAAAACAACAAGCACAACAGGTTGTTGTTTGCAGTAAATAAAAAGTTTTAAAAAAATCAAAGAAAGTCATACTGGGCACCCTCAACTGGAATTTGATGACTTATGGTTGAACCGAGAAAGTATAGTATATACTTACAGAATTGTGCAGATCTTCAACAAATTTTGGATCATTAAATTTATCTCCCTCGCCGCTGAAATAGAAAATGTCACTGTAACCACACTATTGAACCCTTTCCATCGTACCTAGAGCTATTTTATGTAAAATCTCTAGAACGACTCAAAGAAGACAAACCAGATATTGAAAAGGATTAAAGAAAAAAGATTTGAAGTAAACTTACCCATAGTTTACACCAGCTACAGTCATTCTTCTCAATTCCATTATATTGCGAGTTAATGTGCCAGTTTTGTCAGAAAATATAAATTTTACCTAAATACAGAGGAACAAATAAATACTTTGACAAAAAAAACGTCAGTCTTTTAAAGCAAACGAAACAACCTAAACAATTTAACATGCAATATCAAAATCTGTGTACATTTGTAGCGGTAAATCTTGGTAGCAGTACAACTTATATTATGAGAAGCTGCATTGTGTTGATTTAGTCATGTACCTAATCGTACCAAGAAGTTATTTTCGTTATACCTGACCTAGCTCCTCATTTAAATTCGATGTTCTTGCCATAGCAGGAGTATCTGAACTTTCATAATACATATCTAAGTCCTAGAATGTAAAATCGAAACATGTAAAATCGAAAACATGTAAAACAAAAGCAGTTGTAAAATAAGATCTTGTTAAATGCATGCTCATACTTACCCAGTTGATAAATTGAGCTTGCAAAAATTTAACAACCTAAATAACAATGAGGATGAAAATAAAACAAAAAAAAGTAAGCGAGGTGATAACATTATAAAGTAAACCCAAAAGTAAGCAAGGTGATATTATAACAAAAACGTACCTCTAATGTGACAGGTAAACTAATTGGTATAAGGTTGTTGTATAATATAAAAAAGGTTAGGAAGGTGAAACCAAAATTTTGAGCCTTCATATCTATGGAAAAATAAAAGTGCTAAAAAAATATAAAAATGTTTGTTTTCAAATTCAATTAATACTATGCATGATTCATACCTCCAAAACCCAGATACCAAGCTGATTTGTGTTTATCTACAATCGAAAAAATAAGTTTTATTTATTGCTAAATACCACAAAAACCTTATATGGACCACTGATAGCAGATATTAAACTCATTATTGAATTCCGCCGCGTAAGGCGGAATCTTTAAAATCGCCTTGGAAGATAGAGAGATAGGGACCACCTAGAGCCTGGACGCGCGGTGTCCAGGATAAAGTATTTACCCTGGGCTTGGAAATTGTTGTTTTCGAACTTTCAATTTCTTAAAAGCCAATAGAAATGCGTTATTTTGATTTTTTAGCCAATAGGAACTCAGATTGTCAGAATCTGATATTCATGGCTTCCTCCTGCGAGGTATTCTCTCGAAGTTCTTCCAGTTCCAGGTCCCACAGGTCAAAGTTTCTTGCCCAAAACAGTCGGTTACCGTTCCTCTTGATATGTTTGGAACTCCAAATCAGTTTTTTACAAAACAGGATATTTGGTCGCTGAGACTTCTCAGGTAAAAAATGCTGCAACTTTTAAGCTAGCTAGTTTGTTCGTTACCTAGCTATGATAAAGTGATTTACATTTGCGATTCTTCAGAGTGTTTAAGGCTCTTATTTAAGGTACGCAATTCCCTAGCATTTCTGCCCAACTAAAAAACGGGCTTCCTTATGTAAGTTAGGGATCAAATCCATTACCTTTTTTCAAATATCAGGTGAGCAAGCAAATGACTTATAGTTTGGAAACCAAAAATGATGATTATTAGCCTAAAAGGTGCAGTAGTTTTCAGGAAAGTTTGACCGGTTTAAGCTATATTTGCATGTACGGACTATTGCATATAAAGTTCAACATAAAGAACGTAAAATAATTGTCATCTTATAATTTTAACAAGACCATCGTTAAAATGCAGCAGCAGCAGATCAGAATTACAAACTTTGACAGGCAAATCTACTGTGCATTTTTCCGATGAAATTCCTTATGCACTTTATGAAAAGGGCTGTGTACTTTTGTACCAAGATAACAAGTCCTTCATTAATCACCATTTTGTTTTGTACACAAATATTCAAAAAACATTTTTTTCAAATTTGAATCCTAAATCGAACATTTTTTCTTATTTTGGCCTATGGACCGTTACGTTGTGTTACAAGCAAAAAATTTTGCTCCTAAAAAAACCTGACATAAGAGCTTAAGTTGCATGTAAGTGTGTCGTAACTTTACCAAAATGGGGTCACTGAATAAAAATTCTCCCTGATGTGCACAAAAACATATGTGAATGTAGCTTTAAAAGAGCATCAAGTATACTGTATTTACTCTATTATCCAGCTTCCCTGTTATTCCCACCTCAAGTAATCCTGCCTTTTTTGCCATGGATTGTAAAAAATATTTCTGCATCTCCAAAATTTGCGTACATTATCTGTGGAAAAAATTTTTATTGAACTTTTTTTTTGCAGAACTTTGGTCAAATCCGCAAAAATATTCCACAGAAATTTTAGAAATCAGTCAAAAAAATTCTTCTGCAAAATTTTCCATTTCGGCTATCCGCAACAATTTCTACCGCAAATTTTTTTTATTTCTTCATACTTTGATTTCTTTAGGACCTAAGTCATTGAGTTCTATGTTGCTCATTTGTAAATGCCTTAACTTCTGAATACTGTTAGACAAAATAATGATTTTGCCTCTACTAAAATAACTGAACTTTAGGCACCCAAAAATTAATACCACACATTTCGTGAAAATGTTGTCATCTGCACAAATATATTCTTCAAAATAAAGCATTTTTACCACTCATCCACAAAAATAAGTTTCAGGAAAATTTATTGTGCAAATAATTTGTACCCTTGGCAAGTTAGGCTCTTACAACAATTTTGAATGCATATTAAAATTCCAATTAAAAGGTGTAAAGGTAGTTAACGTTGCTTATAGCCTGGAACAGATTTGAGGTAAACCGATGTGTGTTTATACTTTTTATGCTTCATATTTCCAAACTTTGTTAAAAACTTGCTGAGTCTTGCGAAAAACAATACTGCACTGTGGTTTTTCACCCAAAAATAATCCCACATATCCAGCCTATATCCTGCAATATCTGATTCCTGCTAAACCCACCTTTATTTTGTAGGTTAAAACACTAATCCAGTGGTGGAAGTAATAATAGAGTAAATATGGTATTCTTGGTCACTGTTGAATATAACATCATATAACATTTTGCTTTTAGGCAGGTTTAGGAACTTTCAAAAAAAATTAAAATATTTATGAAACTGCCAAAATTTGTCTTTGCAAACTGTACATGCAGGTATATTCTTCTTGAAAAGACAGAAATCACAAATATTTGGTGTTTCACAGTATCACTTGATTTTTTTATCAAAACTTCATAAAATGGTGAAAAATGTTATTTTACCTTGCATTTATGCCTACCATCTTTGAATATATAGGGCACAGAATAATATCACATTAATGTGATATTATTATTTCGAGTTCTTCATATATGTTTTTTTTTTTAGTATTTTTCTTTCTTTTTTAGGTCAGCCATATTTTTTGGAAATGCTGATGATGGCTGTGTTAGATACACAGCCATCATCAGCATTTCCAAAAAATGTTGACAGAGTAAACTGGAAAGATTAATTTGTGAAAAATGAACCATCACTAAAACTAATGTATATTTATATAATTTATTATTATTTAATACTTTTCAGGCCAGGTTACTTTAACCCCTGTTTTTTTTTATATAAGAACAATGTTATAAGAACATGAACCTTAGATAAAAAATAAGAACATCCCCAGACTAAAATCATTTAATCATTTATCCTGTTTTTAAATAAGAAATCTCAGCCTTGGGTCGATCATTAAACGTTTTGCTCTGAGAAAAGTTTCTCTGGACAAGGCGGAAATCTTCAAGCCTTAAAGCTTCTTGTTATTTTTGCTTTCTATGAATTTTTACCCCAAAGTTTTTCCTGAAATTGCTAGAAAATGAAAAAAAAATCCTTTTCTAGATTTCCCAGGTTGTTCCAGGTCTGTCTAAACTCTGGATAGATCTTGCTGCAAGAATTATGCAAAAAGCAATTATTCATTAATGAAGGTTGATAAGCGAATTCATATAACAAATAACAATATCAAGTTCAATTGACTCTAAATATAACTTTTCGTACACACACAGTTTGAACATGTGAATACCAACAAACAAAACAGAATAAACAAAATATTTGTTTCATAGTTATCTTATTTAGCCTATAGCTTTTCATAATAAAACAATAGTGCTATAAAAGCAATTAAACTAGGACTTACTTGTCCAAACAGTGTTTCCAATAGCACTCAATAAAGCTAGCAGAAGTAATAAGCCAAATAAAAATAAGATTTGAATGTTTGTCATTCTATCAACATTCGAACGTTTAATTGGAGCAGCAGTCGCATTCTAAAACCAAAATGTTGAAGTTCATATATTTCGTAGAGAAGTGATACGCATTTCAGAATGTTATAAGTGATTTCCTTAAATCAACTGCATCCTGAAGAACCAGCACAAGAAAAAACATTTCCTAATAGCACACACATATTTTACAAAAGGAAATCCAAAATAGCAAAAAGGAAAGAAGCATAAACTTTCTCTTATCTACAAAACAGGTTTTTTATTTCTGCATGGTGCAATAAAAATAAGACAGTTCATACAGCAGAAGAGATAAATATATTATGTTATGTTTTTATCCAAAGTTAATGATCTTAAAATCATTGAAAAATTCTCATGTTTGTCAGCGTTTTTGGTCAAACATTTTAATTGTATTGATTGATAGGTTACTTACTTGTAAAAGTTTGGATTCGTGGCCAGTGTAAACAACAAACCCTGAAAAAAAATGCTCATATTATAAATATATCACTTCTTGACAAAGGTAAAACCTTAATAAAATCAATATTTGATTTAAAAATCGATTTTTATAAACAACCTGTAAACTTCAAATTTATGAACTAACCAACAATCATGTGTAATCACCTATTTTCATTTATTTGTTAATTGTTTTTTCTTCTTTCTGCGTCAAATCACACTAGCTAAACGTTTACTGTCTAACACTACTTCTGAAGTTGATTCAACACTCTAAGCTAAAAGAATCTATCCACTCAGTATATACATATGCACCAGATGACCAATTTTTTGTTTGTAACACCCTACTTCCTCTTACAAACAGCTGGAGGATTTACAGATCATTCCTTACCCCTCCCCCTGACTTCTGTATGTAATTAAAAGGTTTTCCCCAAGCAATTTTGGCGTGGTAAGCTAACCTGTTAAACTAATCACCTTTTTAAAGCATTGCACCTCTAAAAATTACAGAACATTACTTTTTTAATGATAAACTCAGCTTTTTTGAAAATTAAAAACCTATGTCAACTAGATCTTTGGCTAGATCAAGGTTACATACCAAATATCCATTTTGTATTTCGTAACTGTGCACCTCGCAATAACACTTGATCACCAGATAAAGGTACAGCACTAACAAATAAAAGGGAATTATATACACAATTAATTGAAAATATTGTCAATAGCTGGAAACTACGAATAGAAAGTAAAAATATTTCACTTACTTGTTCCTGTCTAAAATAAAATTTCCAATGAAATCGTACAACCTGTTATTTGGTCCTTCACATTCCAATTTCCCCTAAAAGACTGTCTGCATTAACACCAAAGCAAAATCTAACATTAGTTATTTTACCTTTAAATTCATAAAATACTTACAGACATGTCACTGATCTCCTCCACTGTCGTTTTCTCTGCTGTCAAGGGTAAAGCCTGCAAAGACAAAACAAACAAGTCTGTAAAACGACACAGTGGTGGGAGTGACAAACCATGCAATGATCACTATTCATTGCAATTAATGTTACATTTTGTCAATTGCATAAAGTGTAAATTATGCAAAGCTTTGCAGTATAATCTGAATTAGCAAGGATAAAGGCATTTGTCAACAACAACAAAAAATGATTTGGAATAGGAATTGTAACGTTTGATTACAAAACAACATACCTGCCTAATCTTTAAATTAGTTTCACCATCAAGATTTGCAGTTTCAATATAACACATTCCCATTGGTTCACTATGTAAAAAAAGTAAAATACAATACTTTAGCAGAGCCCTGCAAATTTTGTTATGATGACAGATGGGAATAACTAGCTGTGCAATTTTAAAGATACATACATGCACATACATTATGGACACAATACAGTCATGACATGGCATTGTGAAATTCTAGAATCATTTTGTATATCCTCTCGAGATTATTATAACACAGATGAAGTTTAAGAAAAAAAAATTGTAAGAAGTAATAATTTTTGGTACGGTAGATTTTTTAAGTTAGTAAACAAATTAATAATGCCCATTGTCTACCTGGATGAAAGTAAAATGAGATCAGCTGGAAAGAAATGCCCATTTTCAACTTTGACTATATCTCCAACCACCACCTGTTTATAAAATTTAGTTAAAATAAAAATCCCACTAATAGAGAAAAACACAAAATTAAATTTAAAAGAATGCCTCACCTCTGTCCATTTTACAGTCTGCAATTGATGCTCTCGAATAACTATAAAAAATCCAAATATAAAAGATATTTCTTCTTTATCTGTTGTGCTTAGTAATTTAAATTTGGATATTGCTTAAAATATAATCCAATGAGCTAGTTCTGAAGTTCTTGCTAACTCACTTATGTATTTTTTGTTTGGATTTAAGAGTTAAACAGGTAATATCCCCATGGTTGATAACAAAATATTAATAAAAATGTTCATAATTTCGGGCATACTGTCTAGACTATTAGTAACGCAAATAGTCAGCAAAAAATGATTTCAGAATTTTCACTAAAAATAAATGCAGCAGTTTTTCCATTTTACACAAACAAGTATAAAAAGAATCATCTAAGGCTCTTGATAAGTTGTTTTATAAACGATATTTGCTGCAGGACCTCTTCTAACTACATAACATTATTTTATTTTCAAATTTTCCTCAGCACTCTTAATCAGCAATTGCTGACACGAGAGCTGCCATAAAATTAGTTTTCATTTATATTATTATTACACAGACGATAGTTGACTTTGGTAAATTTTAGGAGACAAAGTTATACAAACTAACTTAAAATAAACAACAGAATAACTGACATTGAATTATCACACAAAAATCGAAATAACTTTACTAGCTTTATTTTTTGTACCTTGAATACGTCGATTGTTGGTTTGATCATCACCTCTGTGTCGTTTCTTAAAAATCAAAAGACATCCATATAAACATCGTCAACAATTAGAAGATGTTAAAAGACCTACTTTCAAAGATTTTATTCATCTTTTTGTCATTTTACCATCAAACCAAAGTTGATTCAAATATTTTAATTTCGTGCTTTTGGTACACTTACCACATCTTCAATGATCTCTTTAATAGCTGAACAAGATAAAACAAACAATAATGGCACAGCAGTAGTGTAGCG
The DNA here is from genome assembly GCA_030067915.1 of Hydractinia echinata. NCBI lineage: Eukaryota > Metazoa > Cnidaria > Hydrozoa > Anthoathecata > Hydractiniidae > Hydractinia > Hydractinia echinata. The sequence continues at coordinate 1,102,638 of JASGCC010000087.1, forward strand.
TCCAGTTGGGGAAACATTTGGAATTTGCTAAACAAAAGTGAAACAAAAACTTATTAATAAAATACATAAGAAAAATCAACAGTTTTTTTTTAAAACAGTGAAAAAAGCTACAAAGACTTCTAACGCATAATATTTTGTAAGCTTTCTCAGACTAAACGTAACATAGATTAAACATAGCCTTACCTGCAGCAAAGCTATCAACAAAAAGAAAACATTTGCATAACGACTGAACTGTTCCAATAAAAATTTTGGCAGGAACGTTAGAAAGTTGTACTTTGCTGTGCTAAATAAAAATTAGTTTAAATAGTAATAAAAACACTGGAATATTAAACAAGAAAAATTTAACTCCAATATGAAAAATATGTTATCAACTATATGCAGCAAAATAACAACAGATTTATGCACCAACCTTATTTTGTTAGATGAATACTTGTGAAGCTGATGGCCGTTTATTATAATAATCCGGTCAGCAGTTTTAGATCCATCCTCTTCATCCTCAGTTTTGAGTGTTCCATATGATTCTAAAAAAAGCATGTTAAGAATGTTTTTAAATAAGCAGCATTAAACCACCTGTATAAATATTTCTACTGCTTAAAATCTTGAATATTGTGACATCTGCAGAACAAAAAGGTTTTTTACCAAAAAAAACCCTTCTAATCCACATTAGGTCTTTGTGATGCCAATACAAATCCCAACATGCTAACAATGCAGGCAGGGAATTGTACTGGGAATTAAAAAATCTGGTTATAGTTTATTATTATTATTATTATAATGTTATTTGTGTATTCCCCTGATAGAATGTCATTAGTGATGAAAGAGGAGTAACAAAAGTCTTTTTTATCCTTATAGACAGAGAAGATAAAGTTGAGTTTTTCCTGATCAGACAAAATTTTATGAATTGATACTTCCATAAGCTGACTGACTAAAGTCCAAGAATCTCAGCTTCCACCTTCATTGCGCAGGTTTTGCAAACTTTATATCTTCGACTAATCTAGCAAAGTTAATTCGAAAAACACTAAGCAAATCAATAAATAAGTACTAAAAAATTAAAAAAATGTAACATAAAATCAAATAATTACAATTTCCTAACACTTTCGTAACCAGGAACCTGTAAAGAATAAAAAAAATAAAAACAAAAAGTGCAATTAGTGTTGTTTGCTTACTAAATTCCAAATATGTTGGTCTGTTATCCTTTCCACTTCCTGATAAAACAAATTTCATGTAATCCATAATTCTTTAATATCGCTTGGAGATTAAAACTTGCCTTAACTTGACATTGCACAAATACGATATATCAATCTTCACAGATATTTTAAAAGTATTTCTTTTATTTACATCGCTAAATATATCGCAAAATAACTTTTTTTAATAATGTATTACTTTGCAAAGGGAAAGTTAATTAAAAGTTGAGCACTTGTACTCCACATAAGATCACACAAGTGTTGACATAAGAGAAGTACAAAATCTTTTCATAGCATCCAAAGAAGTATCAAATTACTTTCAATGTTTACACAAATGTCTGAGTAAATTTGTAACTTCAACATAGTAAACATATTGAGCTAAGATCTGCAAATCTAGATTATATACTGATAACGACAGCAGCACCTTACTTTTTTGACCAATTTTGGTCTCAAGCAGGTTTTGCTTATTTATGCAGGAAACAAAAAACAATAATAAGGAAAGTTGATGTTCTGGTTAGCGTAGCATTTAATTGATGAAAATATTACAAAGCTTTTTTAAAGCTTTGAATTATCTAGACGTGCTTACTTTTTTAAAGTTTTTTGATATCATAAAATTCATCCTTCATTTCTCAATCATTCCAGCTAATATTAACCTGTCGTTTTTATTATGTGTCTGAGAAGAATTCACAAAACCAAATAAGAATATTCTACAAAAATTTAAGACCCACTGCTATGGAGGCCTAACATGTGATATGCATGGATAAAGATCTAAAAATGTCAAATTGTAATCTCTTTTGCTAACTTAACCAATCACTATGAGAAGAGATTGTAAACACTACTCTATCAATTGAGTTTTCCAATTCAGACTTAAATTTGTGACTTTACACCTATTTAAATACAACAAAATAATGTCTTTAAAATAAAAAACTGCATAAGATACAGACAAAATAATTTGACCAAAGATCCAAAATCATTTGTTATATCTGACACTAAACAAGTAGATCATATATATAGTCTTTTCTTATATACATTTCAAAAGCTGGAATTATAAAAGCATATCATTACTTTCACATGAAAAGAACCAGTGTTTATCCTTTCAGAAAAATTCTAATTCTCTTGTATATACATAGACAGGTGAATATAAGTTATGATAGGAAATATTAGATCAGATAGTATAAATTATTAATATTAAAATGAACAATAGTTTTTAACATTATAGTCTCAAATAATTTTGAAATTTCGTCATAAAAAAGCAGCTGTATAGTCTAAATATTTTAACTCACTCAAAAGTTGCAGAGAAGTGTATATTTTAATAATATATTTTTTTGTTTGACATTTCCTGGGCTTTGAATCACAATCAAGTTGGAACAAAATTTCTGTCATGTGATTATAGTTTTTGAGAATAGCACGTTTTAGAAGGTCATTTTTAGAGTCATTGGAGGAAGATACTTTTATGTACATGTATTGAAAAGTAAATGCACAAGCAAGTATGTAAATAGGCTGAGAAATCTATAAAGTCTAGGAAGTTAATTCATAAATACAACAATTTTAAGCTTGCAAATGCAATAGAAGTGTTTTCTCCTTTACCTAAAATATGGATATTTCAGAAATCATATTTTCCGATTGTCCCATAGTTACCAGAAACTCACCAGTATCAGCTTGAGAAATAGCCTAGCTCTCCATAACAGGAGTAGGATTTTCAAGATAAATGAAGTCATCATTATCATTGATTTCTTTTTCTCACAAAAGTCACCCAAACCAAATGATGGTTTCTAGAAATATCTGCACTAGTACAGGTATTATGACTTTATGTGTAATCACATTTCCAAAAATAAATGGTAGAGAAACAGAATCAATCAAAAGTGGGTAAAAAAGGTTTCTTGCATGTATGATGGTGCTCAAGATTCTTACAATTTTTGATAAACTACCAAAGGTCTTGTATATTATAAAACCCGAAACATTACTGTTATCTTTTACTGTGTTACTTTTTGAAAGCTATTCAAAATATCCATGTTAAAACAATAACTAGTAGTGGCAGTTACCACTCTCTAATTTATGAAGTGTATAAATCTACAGAAAAAATGATGTAAACATAATCATTTTCATGAAGGAGATCTGCTCCTGCATCGTTTACACAAGTCAGCCAGCCCTTTAAGTATGCCAAGACACCATCGTTTTTAGCAAAATTTTCAAAATTCAGCCCACCGGGTTTGTTAATCAAGCTTAAAAATAAAATTAGAGACATTGGCTACAGCAGTTTCCGTGGAAGAGAGCTTTCGAAATCTAGACTGTATTATGTCATTTTCAAGAATTTACATAGGAATTGGCAGAATATAGATAAGCTAATATATTGTAGGATCTGTATTGCTATTACTAGTTGTATTACTAAAACATAATAATTAGTGGCTGGTTAAGGATGTTTTAAAATGGGCGATTTTGTTGTCATTTTTGTTACCCAGGGCTTATTCATGTTGTAGACGTGATAAATGGCCATAATGGGAGACAAACACACATGTAATTAGCAAAAGCCAAGATAATAGTTGGTTATCATAGCGGTTAATGAGTTTTGATTGGAAAAAAAAACACTGACCATATGGGTGAACACACTGCATACTAAAATAAGTCAAACCTAATCTTTATGCCCTTTTCCTCTTTTTAACAGACAATATCCCATTAACATGGGGCCCAAGAAAAATTTCCCTTATTAAGAACAACTAATTCCAGTTCTTTTTTATCTTTTATGTCAATAGGCCCATAGAAAAATCCACTTAGGCAGAATGTCAACAATGTAGAATCGTGTACTTTTGACAAATGGCTGAAGAGATATTAAGGTTTTATAGGTTTTTTGATGACGTGATCAATTTGCCTGTTCCGAAACGGGTAGGTTGACCAAGCTACATGAAATTGGTCCCATTTTGGTACCATGTGGTCCCCAGATTACATCAGTTATTTTAACCCAATTCCAAGCAATGGCTTCACTAATCTTATTTAATGAATGCCGTCAATCTAATATATTAGTGTAGAGAAACCTAATCTGTTGGCTTACAAGTGAGACATAAAAACATCCTCTTTGCAAATGTTGATACACAAAAATGGAAAGACAGTAAGATGAATTTAGATCTATTAATTAAGGTCAATAGCCAATTTGCCTTGTGGTACTTCTTTTCTTTCATTGAAAATGATGTGTGCACATATAACTACAGAACTTTGTAAACATTTGCAACTCATCAGCTAGCTATATATATATATATAATAGCAATCAGGGATAACGCATAATCAATTGTGGTATTTGTCAAAAAGGTGTCCCACAGGAGAATGCAATAGCCAAATCCATCAGGCTTGAAGTAAAAGATTTTGAATTTCTGTTATTTTGAGAAGGGACACTAAATCATGTATATAACAGTTATAATGGTGGTGCATGTAGCCTTTACCAAATCTATACCACAATAAATAGTCACCATGACTTTTTTTGCACTTAAAGTGAAACGAACTACAAACATTATTTTTTTTTTTTAAAAAAATAAAATAAATTCTGCATCAATGTTCTAACATCAATCAAAAAAATAAATACATGTGCATGATTTTTATTTGAAAATAATTTTTATTTAAGACGTGGGATGCAAAAATTTACTGATTGTTCAACATACTGCACATTTGTGTATGATTTTTATTTTAAAAGGATTTATTTTGGAAGACAAGTTGTAAAATTTACTTATGGCACATGCAGCACTGCGCTGCATATAATTGCTCAAATAAGTATGAGTATCTGATTAAAATAGCTTAGAACCAAGGTTGCCCAAAAATGAACTGCCTTTTTGACTTGTTATAGACCACTAGTTGCTAGCCTATAGAAAATTTACGGGATTATGCCTTACAAAAGATATACCTGGTCATGTGCCTCATTAGGGATCGTCTCCGAGATCGTTTCATTTTTGATACGAATTGAAACGATTTTCATCGTATGGGAATCGTTTCATTATTTTTTTTACATCGTTTCACAATCGTATCATGAAACGAATTAAATGTTTCATATTTTTTTTTACGAAACGATTATATAATTTACTATGAAAAATGAAACGATTTTGAAACTATTCTGAAACGATTTTGAAACGATTTAAAAAAAAAAAGTTTGAAACGATTTGATACGATTGTCAAATTATCAAATGTAATACGATGCTAAAGGTGGATGACGTTATTGAAACGAATTTTGAAATGAATTAACTAATTAAAAACCAATTAAACTTGTCTTTTCTTTAAGAAGTTGCCGTATTCATTCTAAAATAACAGGAAAACGTATATATAATGCTTTACAGTTGCCGTATTTTAATCTAATGTGACGAGAAAACGTCCCTGCGAAGCTCTAAAGTTGCCGTACTTCATTCTAAAATGACAAGAAAACGTCCCTACGAAGCTTTACAGTTGCCGTATTTCATTAATGACGAGAAATCGTCCCTGCGAAGCTTCACAGTTGCCGTATATCATTCTAAAATGACGAGAAAACGTCCCTGCGAAGCTTTAAAGTTGCCGTATTTCATTCTAAGATGACGAGAAAACGTCCCTGTGCAGCTTTAAAGTTGCCGTACTTCATTCTAAAATGACGAGAAAACGTCCCTGCGAAGCTTTACAGTTGCCGTAAGTTGCCGTATATCATTCTAAAACGACGAGAAAACGTCCTTTTTTATCTTTAACTTATATTGTTTTAGTTCTTTTTTAACTTATTTCTCCGAAAGACGATTATAAATAAAAGCTTAAATTATAAAATCAAAAAAACGCTACTGAACGGAACATATAGATATTTGCCGTATTCCTTTAACAAATGACATAACACACATTTAAAATTTAATCTAAAAAAACTCAATACTTATGACCTTACTTCACTTAGGTGCTTTATTTTTTCTCTCAATAACGATTTCCTTACTCTCTCTAAAACACGATTCTGGAGATCAATTTTTCTTTTGTGTTGAATGTTATTCTAATCTATTTATATCTTTGCAATCACATAGAGCATATTGAAATGATTTCCTTCTGGTAATGGAGCAGAATGACAGGTACCATTTTTAGGTGTTATTGGCATGTATTTCAAAACCTAGTGCCCAGGACTAAATTGATAAATGCTGTTAAAATCAGTAAAAATTTTAAAATTAAGTTTGAATGATATTCTTTTCTTTTTTTATATTTGCTACTTTTAAACAACAGGTGGCCACAAAAATGTAAAAAAAAATTAAAAAATACAATTAATAAGACACAGGTAACTATCTTCTCCCCATTGCTGCAATTCATTTTATTATGCACACTGTGATTGCTGAGATATAAATAGATAACAAAATTCTATAAACGCTAGAAAAATTATTCCATGCGTCGTCGTTACAGACAATCTGTGATAATTATTTTGTTCATTTTTATGTCAAGAAAACTTATGTTTACATAAAAAGAAACATTCTGGATGTCATTGTAGTGCGTTTTGAATAAGTTTATGAAATAAAAAAGGAGCTACGTATTGAAAAAAACTTTAGTAATAAAATAGATGAATTAAAAAAATAAGCAAATCTATATAAATAATGTTTTCTATATACGTGATTTTTTACGATGTAGAAATTTACCTACGTGACAGTGCGTAGGTTTTATTGAGAGATCATTATTAGATTAATAATTTTTTTTATTCTTTTATGTAAAAAGAATGTAAAACAAACACCTTGAAACGATTTTGAAACGATTTTGAAACGATCTAAAATAAATATACTGAAACGATCATAATGATACAATTTTGAAACGAATTATGGTATGTGAAACGATTTCAAGTAAATATAATAAAACAATCTTGAAACGACTATGAAACGATTTTAGTTTTTAATGAAACGATTTACAAAATAGTGAAACGATTTCCATACGATTTGAAACGATTTCAAAAAATTAAACATTACTTTAAAATCGTTTCAAATTCGTATCACATGCTATGCTAATTAAAAACAATATGAAACGATTTTTTTAAACGATCTCGGAGACGATCCCTTACTAGTACAGGGTTGAACACAGGTGTGTAAAATTATTTACGAGAATATTAGTCTGAAAAGCCCAATTTGGTTTCAGAACATCCAATCTGTGCCATATCCGAGTTTACATTGGTACAAACTTTTGTAAAAAAAAATTTCACAGAAGAAACTTTTGAGGTATTAAAACACTGCAAAGCCTTTCAAGAAATGTTTTTTCACGGGGATAAACTTTAACATTTGAGGCGTGTTTTGCAGAAGGAACTTTCATGAGAAATAAGGTTAAATTATGCATGGTTTAAAATAGTCTTTCGTCTTTTTTTTAGTATCAGTGTATTACACCAGCCAAGCATAAGAGTGGCAGCATTAAGCTGGTTGACATTGATGTTCCATGCATGCTTTTAAAAGCTCTTACCATAGAAGTGCAGCGCAGTTGAGAAGCAAACTGCCTGGGGACAAGGTTGGCATATTTTAAATTCAAGATATCTCGCATACACAACTACTACTGCCTTTAATCAGGCAGTAGTTTCAGTAGCAATGTTCTTTAACATGCTTCAGCAATTCTTTTCCATAGTTTTTTTAATCCATCAGCTACGTTATCACTTAACTTAGGAGACCTTGTCGCTAATGACTGCTAGGTTTTTTATATATATAACAACTCCTGGGAACTGGGAAGAGGATAGATATTTATTTCCTTTATACTCATTTGAGTAATCATACCCAGTCCAGTACGGCAGGTTATAGATCAGTAAATTTTCACAACCTGTTTCTTTATATAAATCCTTTTCAATTCAAAACAAAAAAATCATGCACACACCTATTTTTTATAAACAAAAATCATTCGTACAGAGATCAATGTTAACTTTGTTGTAAAGTCATATTAATTGTTTTGGGATATGAAAGTTATTAGTTCTAGTGGATGAAAATCTTTAATTAGAGTGGAACAGTAAATCTAAATTGTTATAGGGTCAAATGCCAAAAAAAAAAGCCTGGAGCTAGTCAGGGGTCAAGCGACAAGAAACATAATATATATTTAAAGAGAATACAACAAATCGCGCACAATACTATTGTTAACGCGCATGCTTTTTCAACATTTTATTCTAGAGTTTTTTTCAACAAAACATTAGACAAAAAATTTGCACACAAAACTATTGTTGTTAAAAAAGTCTTACATCCATGTTTTTTGTTACAAAGGCTTGCTGCGTTTCTAAACACATATTATCCTTATTTGAACATTTTATTTGTATATTTTTGCAGCAAAACTTTAATAACAAGTTTTTGTGGATGAAAGTATTTTTAGCTGGAAAAATTCCCTTTTTATTTCAACAGTCAGTTATGTAAAAATTTCCCTGTAAAAATCTGTATTAGCTTTTTACAATACTGTTTTGATAATATTCCAGTAAACTACGGCCCTGTATTAACCTACTACGGTACTGTTTTAGCAGTTTTCAAGCGAAGTATGGCACTGTTTTAGCCTTCTACAGTCCCATATATATTGACAGTTTTCAATTAATGTGGCGCTGTAGATTAGTGGTTATAGCTCTCGTACTCTGTACGGGAGACCAGGGTTCAATTCCTCTTGATGGCGATTCAACATGGGCGAGTGAATGTTACCATAGCCCTGGGTTAACCCAAGCCATGTGAGGGAAATTGGGGAGATGGCACACTGTGTGGGCCGTTGGATGTTGCCGGGAGTTGTCTAGTAGAGCGCGGGCCCTAATTGGGTCTGCGTAGCTCAAAATGAGCATTAAATACTCTAGGACTCTCCATCTAAGCCATGGCCCCTCCTGGAAATAATAGACAGGGTATATCCCTTGATATTTGTGAGGCTAGCCATGTAAAATATGCACATCTATCTATCTATCTATTCAACTCTGTTGCCATATTAACCTACTACAGTACCGTTTTGATAATTTCTAAGCAACCTAAGGCGTGGTTTTAGCCTTTATGTATTGATTGTTTTCAAGAAGCGCTGTGTGTACAAATCCTATAGACACTGAAAGTATTCTCAAGATCGTCACACGCAGGTTATTGTTATTTGAATAATAAGTTTCCCTGATTTTTTCATTTACTTGTGATATAATTATTTACTGTAAAAAACAATGGTCTATTATATATATAAGTAATTATTTATGCGAGTTGCGCGTACACAGAAGCTTACATTTGGACTGTACTGTATATTGAAAATTAGTGTGGTGTTTCTGCTGAGGAAGGAAGTGCTCAAGACAGAACATAGCCTAGTTGAACAAGTTTCTCTCATACGAAAGCTTACACGGAAAAAAAAGTGTCGCAGCAAATCCCTAAATTTAAATCCACTAATAAACACAAAATATATAATTCCCCATGAGCATTAAAGGCGCGTAATCACCCATATCGAAAAAAATTAACATATACATTTTTTTTATTTATTTCAAAGTTCAGACGGAGTTATGACTTTCCTGAAAATTTGAGGATATAAAACCTACTAGAAATGGAAATAATGATACTTCAATATCTTGAATTTATTGTTGTTGTTTTCCAGCCAGCCATATTTAACGTTCTTGTTGATCTCTTATTCCCGTCTAATAAGCAGGCCGTCGCAAAATGTTCGTGTGAAACCATAGGTAAACAAAGGGCCTTAACTTTAAATGAGCACTGAGATGGAGTTCAATAAAATCGCCATTATGGTAGGCTCCTTTCACGCTGTACTTTTTGGCTTGTTTTTCTTTGTAAAACATGGCATCAAAAAATGGAAAGAAATTTTGGTTCTGTTTAAAAAAGTGGCCGCGGGTAAAAACATCTGTGTCACTTTCTCCACTTAGATTTAATTTTCTTCTATTCTATTTGCCATTGTTTTTGGAGACCAGACAAAACAAAACAGAAAGAAGAAATCACAGCATTGCCTTGTGGTTATTAATTATGATAATTAATGCTTATCACGCTCTTTCTTTTTTTATTAGCATGACCGGGATTATTGCATATTATAAGCAAAAAAAACAACGGGAGAGAATGCTCATTGTGATAGTTGAAGATAGTTGAAGCACTATGGAGATAATTAAATTTAGAGCATGAAAGGGAAAATTCTGAAAATTTAGGTATTCTAATTGTCTAGATCTGATACTGTCTCCATAAGGAAACGACTAACTGTTTGAACAAGGAAAATAATCAAAAAGTAAAGACAGCAAGCGAGGCGAAGCTGTCTTCAGAAACAACAACATAAAGTGGTCGGTGTTGCTAAGAAGTCTGATTTCAGTAAGTTAAAACGTTTAAATAATAAAGAATAACACAGAAACTTCGATTTATTTATCTGATTTGTCATGTTCAGAACTTTGTTGATACATTTATAAAAGCATTACGATGGAAACATAGCTACAGATGCTCTCCCTCATTCATTATTTTTTCTGTAATGGCATGAATCCAGCAACCATGTGATCGATTTTGCCGTGCGTTTATTATCGCATGATTTGTGCAATGAAATACAAGGGCGGTTCTGTAGGCGAAGAGAAATAGGGGTGAGTTTGTTATTTCTATGAAACATTTGAACATGTTCTGGTTGTCAGTTTTCAATAAAATTTTCACAATAAAATAGGCACCTCAAAAAAATTTGGCAACAGGGTGATTACGCGCCTTTAAAACCAACAGTGCCACAAATAAGACCAATAAGGATTATATTTACATGGAGGAATAAAAAAATGTTTGTAATTTAAGTTAAGTGACATTTTGATGTTTCTGCATGTGAGCGCGAGGTTGCTCCTAAATGCGTGACTCATGTGAGTTACGTGTAGTGATACTTGACAATTTATTGATGTCATTTAAAAGTAGCCATGTTTAAACCCTACTTATAAAGCTCCTTTGAATATTTTGCCAGAGGAGCTGGTGTAGCTAGCTCAAAATTCGTATAGCCTCCAGCCATGTCCTATAAAGATAATCTATAGAAATTATTTCTATAGACTATGCTAACAGTTAGCTAGCTAGCTAAATGGGGAAAAGGCATAAGCGAATGAGTTTGATTAAAGTTAGAGCTTAAGTCTATCTTTAAGCATAGTACTTACGTCTATTTTGAATAAAATGACCTATTTTCCGCAGACTAATGTTCTCCATTGCTAACCTAAACAGGAAATTCGCTGTCTTCCAATCTATTCCGCCATATTGCTTTGTTATCTTTATCTTTTTTGCTGGTTCGGCACCTTTTTAGATTTTTACGCCCAAGACCCGAACAGAGGGAAAGACCTGGCATTAGGCCTTGGAATGATTGGTTCAAAAGATAATTATTTTTAATTATATGTTTGTTCAATTTTTTGTTACGCGTACCACAGAAAAAAAGTTGAATTAAATCCAACTTTTTCCCGTATCGTCACATATCAACCAAAAGATCAAGCTTGTCAAATCATATCAACTGATTTCGGTACGATACGCGTATCATTTTTAAAGTTGAAATCCGGCTTAAGAGAAGAGCTCAAAGGCCGGAACAATCTATCGGGTTTGTCATACCTTGGATGAAAGAACAAAAGGGTTACCAGAAAAGGCTGGTTAGTTAAAATAAGAATCCTACCTTCTAATTTTTTCTCCTTGTTCTGTTTTTCTTCTTCCGTTTTAATATTCGCTTGCAAAAGTTGTATGTTTTCGTGACTACTCATACTCAACAAAAACAACTCTAGTTATAGCAAGCCAAAGTTTTTGAACCAATACTACGGATTAACATAAACAATTGTTTTTCAAATAATTCCGGAACATATGGTGTCATAAAGTTTTGTATTGAGGAGAAAATTCTAATTAACCTTCGTGTTTTCTCACTTTTTTTAAAAAACGCAATTATTTTTTATAGGGAAATATATTATAAATTTTTTATAAGCACCTTGTATACAGTTATTACATATCACACTTTATATTACAATAACCTCTTTAAAACATCAACAGAAAGGTTATCCAAACGTGAACAAGAAATTTTTAAAGCTATAGTAGTATGACTACCGTTATCCATAACATATCAATAATAGAAAGTACTCAATACAAATTATGTTGAGATTATCATTAATCCCTTGGCTATTATTAGTGGGTTTAAGCTTTTTGTAACACGCACGTGAAACATAGTTGTCTCGTTTCTTGGCCATGATGAATGAGTACAACAAAATCTGATTTTTTAAGCTCCTCGTTCTCGTTTGAGCGTAACTTGCAGACTCTTAACAGGAGAAATTCTTGGGGAAGAAAGGTGTGTAAAGTAATTGGGGAAATAATTTGCTTAACAAAAAATAACAAAAGAAATTAGTATGACTAATTTGTTTTTTAAATACATTATGTACATTATACACTCATCTACTAAGTATCTTAGTTGAAGTTTCTTAAGTCCAGTTATATTTTCTGTAAATAAAAAAAAAACGTTCAGACACAGTTATAGTTACGAAAAAAAATATGAAACTCAATTTCATGTTGATTAAAGTTAAAACTTTCTGAGAGAATTTATCTCAGTTATTTCTCATTTTTGTGTTAGAAAATTCTTGCGGAAAGAAAACATCGTGGTTTGAAATTTACACAAAACATTCGTGTTTTCACAAAATAAATTTCGTAGTTTAGCAACAAACATATTCAAATTCGCGAGAATTAATTTTCGCGCTGATAAAATATTTCAGTTCCCTTTTTCCATGGTGAAATATGATGTCGGTAAAATCCTTTTAAAAAATTGGATTCACAAATTAAATTTTAACTGCTACAGTATCAGTAAAAGTCTGTCTCGAAATTCACATTAATTTGATCCCGCGCAAGCAAAACGAGGAATTTTTTATCCGTGAAAGTTTCTCATATTAAATTAATTTACTAAAACAACGACATTCAGCAACATTCCACTTAAATCACAGCATCTGCTGGTCGCTGGTCTAACTTGCTTTTATGTGTCTTCACCATATATATAAAATATGTTATCGTTTCTTTCTCAGGTACCGATATCGTCCTAAAATGCTTGTGAATATTCTAAAAATTAAAAATTAAAGTTTTACATCTTACGTTTTTTATAAGTATAAAATTTACGATAAGCAAATTTTGAGACTGGATAATTAAGAAACGAGTGTTTTTATTCTGGGTTGTTTTAGGAGTGAAAAACAAAACAATTTCGAGTCAGTGTCCAAAAAAAAAAAATGATAAAAAAAAATTCTCTCAAAATAACCGTTCAATGGAGGCAGTTCGTATTTTAAATCTGTTACGGATGAAAAAAAATCGCACACAGAAGAAGTTCTCGCAAAAAGTTCAAACCTAGGTAAAATCGCGATGTTACGAAAATAGATGCACCCCCAATTGTTCTTTTTGACTTGTTTGTTTGTTTTTCATTTTATATGTACGCAGTTAAAATTTGTAAAGTTAGGTGGGTGTGTCCAGTGTCTTAATAAACCTTTACACAAAAAGAGATTTAACACGACAGGTGGTAGAAAGAAAAATTGATTTTTATATGCTATTTTTGTTTTCAGTTTTATAATAGAGATAGAGAAATAATTAAAAATCGTGCGTACTATGTATGACTCACACTTTAAAGTGACTGAGGACTGAACGTTCGGTAATAGATAGATATTCACCACATACCTCGATTAGTTGTGACTTGCTCATTCCAGGTCGTGTCGGTATCCTATAATGTCGTTTATATCTTCGTAGCGTACCAACTGGTAATTGTGATAAGTCAACCTGGTGTGTTCAATGAAAAAAATGCGATAATAAATGCGATACTGAATACTAATCTAAAAAAATTGAATTCCCCACCCAAATATATGCTTGTAGAAAAGGAATGCTTTTCAACATTACATTCCACATTTGCTCCACCAAAACTAACATTAGCAGGGGTCATATTTTACCTCGTTGATGTCATTTTCATCTTCAGATTCCTTTCGTTTTCTTTTATTTCGTGCTTTTTGAATTATATTTTTATGGAAATCGCATATATAGGTGTGTTTAGCCTAAAAAAACACAAATTGAACGATTACATCGTGATGGTCACACGCTAATATCATGATATCATATATATCATTGTTTAACATGCGCCTGAAACAATAAAACAATGAAATTTTACAGTTAATTTGGGGTAGTTAAGGCCTGTTACCTACCAGCATAATTTTTCTCAAACACGAAAGAAACACTTAAAAAAACCTATTTGGGGCCAAATTCAGGCACAAATTCAGTTGATTTTGCCCCAATTTGGCGCCATTTTTTTTTCAAAATCCGAAAATGTCTCTTTCTAGCATTTATTGCTAAGTAACTTTGTGCAAAAAATCTAAAATTTTGTTTATTGGCGTGCATTTCCTGACGTCAGTCAAATTTTTAAATCCTTATATCTCCTTAAGCGCTCGTCAAAAGCACATGATCCAATACATTATTTTAATTAGCGTTTCTAGCTGTACACTATAGAGGTCACGTCAAATTTGTATGTGTTGATGGTTCCTTGCTGACGTTACCAAAATTCAAATCACCATCATTGTTCTCCTGCCTAAGTGGATTTTTCCACAGGCTTTATCGACTAGTGTTAGACTTTTTATAGAAAAAAGTAATGATAATTTTTATAGAAAAACTCAAAAAAATCCTATTTATGGGCCAAATTTTGTTGTTTTTCTTTGCACAAAATGGTGCCAATTATGATCCAAAAATGTCACAAAATCCAAAAAACAACAACAACAACTGATGAGCAGATCCGGAGGAAAGCTGTGACGTACGTACAGACCCTAATTCATAGATCACCTAGCTATGGCATGTGATTAAAAAATAAACACTAATTTAAGAGTCCATCAAATAGATAAATTTTAAAGAAAACTTCTGTAGTAAAGGACATCTAAAAATTAGGTCAAGGAAGTTTTTAACATGTTGAGACAAATTTGGGACTATATAACAGTATTTGGGTGATGTAAATAAAAAATCTTCAGTTATCTTCGGCGGTTTTTTTTGTTTACTGCGTCAAAATCAGAAGATGGTTTTATATTCAACAAGTTTATATCTTAAGAATATTTGGAAGTTCCGTATCTTCTGCAATTGTAGCCCCAAAAACGTTTGAATAAAAAGTTGTTTTGAATTACCTGAAGTCTTTGTCGAGAAAAGAAACAAAAAGAAAGAAAAGGAACAAAAAACTCACATTCGAATCCAGTGAAAATTTCAATTTGCGCTGCTCGACAAGTTTTTGCACACGGAAATTAAAACTTGCATTTCCTGATTGCTTTCTACAACGATCACCATTCTCCACTAAACAACATGTTTGGTCAGATCTTGAGTCTTTATCCCCAGTCATTGTTTACCGATCAGATATCATTCACACTGCAAATATTATCAAAATATTAAGCTACACTTTTTAAAGTTATTTTTTGAGTCGCTTTTTCAGAAGAATCGATTTGTCTATGATAACTACACAAGCAGATGGGTCCTTTAAAGTTATATATTTAGGGTGCCTGTCAAATGTTTTTAATACTTTTAAGATTACCCACTTTTGACGGTTTTTAAGAGGTTTTTGGCAAATATTTTTGCCATCTTCGAAGGTTTTTATTCACACAGCCACAAGAAAAATCCCCAGCATAATTAAAGCGAATAAAAAAAGACGTTCAAACTTATAGAAAGGCTGCAATATACAATAACTAGACAGAAATCCTTTTAAAAATATTCATAATTTAAATATTTAGTTTTTTAAGGTTTTTCTCCAGACAATGATACATATTCAAGAGTTTTATAATCACTATCATTTCAACTTTACGAAGGTCTGGCAGACATTAGTTTGTAAAAAAAAAACACAGTTCAAATAGGAGTTGACATTCCACATCAAAGACATAAGATTTTATGCATTACCAAAAAAATCCTAACATATTAAAATTCTACAATCTCTTTACACCTAGCACATAAAGATTTTACACTTACAATAATCATTAAAATTTTTGGCGGAAAACATTTTATGGATTAATGTACCGAATAGTAATTTCAAAACATTAACACAAGTCTTAAAAAAACATATTTCTTGAAGGCACGGTATAAAGGAGGCTCAATGCTTAAGACTAGATAAAACGAATTACAGTTTCGGCTTTCTTCTTTAAAAAGATCTACAATGCCTTACAATTAAAAAAACGTAAAAAACATTTTTTTGTCATTTTATAGGAAAAGAAACTAAAGCTTAGGCATAGACAATAGATATTATTTATTTAATTACACAAATGTTGGCATGTTTCAACTGACTTCTCTTTGTATGGAATGAACATATCGAAATATAGCATAAGAAAATCGAAGAAAAACGAAACGTACTAAATATATCACAGTTGCAAAAAATTGTTTTTCAGTTTTTCCATTCCAGAACATTGGAACTTGCATTTTACATATTGTCACTTTTCACTAGACAGTTTTTTTTTTAATTTTATTATCGTCAGTAATAAATGTTGTCATTACTGAAAGGCTTCAGGTGGAATCTTTCCCTGGCTTTTTAATTCTCCAAATTTTACAGCAGCTTGTTTAAAATCCCAGCCATTCGAAATCAGGGCATCCAAAGACCACTTCAAATTCATTTTCGATTCCGTTGAAAACTTTTTCACCAGCTCTTCTTGCTCTGTGGAGTAACTAGAATTCTGCACAGCGGAAGTGGTCTGGGCCACAACTTGTACATTTCCGACTGATTGAACTTTCATCTGCTTTTCAGTTGCTGCTCGTACATGCAGCTGGTCGTTTATAAGAAGGAGCTGTGAATTCTTTTCAGGCACAGCCACAAAAGTTCTAGTAAAACCTCTAAGAACTTGACCATTTCCATCTAAGAATGTGCCTTTAACAACAAACATTAAGCATTCAGCAGTCGCAAAAGGTATATCAAGGGTAAACGAATCAAAGTTGTGCTTTGTTTGAGGAAGTTCAGTTAGCAATGCTACTACTGTCAGTTTTTTATGCTTAACTAATTGTTCTTTATTGGTCCTGTCATTCATATTTTCAATATCATGGTTATGTTTCAAATAGTCCTTCAAGGAATTGGCATTGTTCTCAGAAGTTGGGACTCCAGTGTTACAACACAATGAAAACACAGCATCGTTATGATAGGCTGGCAACAACTGCTGACGATCGTTAACATCGGCTGCGTCATAGATTTGAAAGAAATTTTTCAAAAAACCCACAACTACACTTGAAGCTTCAGAATTCGGTGGATAATTACCTAACGATTTAGGAAGTGATGCTGCCGTCTCGTCTAAGTCAAATGCCAACTTTAGAGAAGGAGGCAACACTGTTCCATCAAGCTCTTTTAAATTTGGAAGATGGTTACGAACTTCTTCTTGGTACTCACCAACGTCGCTTTTGTACTGCTCAGAGGCTGGGTTTTCACTGAACCACAGCTTTATAATATTTTTGTGTGATTTAAGTTTTGCTAGCTCACCAGTAAAACGAATCGCATTTTTGGATAGATTGATTTCTTCCAGTTCTGGACATTTCTCACTTAAGTTTTCCAGAATGCTTAATCTTTGTATTTGATTGTTGGACAAATCTAGAATTTTTAATGTACAACAGAGTTGATGTATAATCTCCAAAATAGTATTAATCACAACAGGTTTCCATATCTTGGTTTCTACTTCCCCTGCTCTAAGTACTTTGTCAAAAAACAAATTAGACAAATCCAATTTTACTGCTTCAGGGTCAAAGCGTTTTGCAAGACAATCTTTATACACTTCTAACTTTTCTGGAGATGTCTCAACTTCTGTGTTAATAGGAGCTGGAGAATTGTTATTTCCTGTGGAACCACCTTGATTTCTTGGTGGCCGACTTGGTCGCACTGAGAGAAACAACTTTGAGCCATCTTTTGTTGTTATCTTGTTACTTGCCGCTTTTAATCCATTAGCAGCAGATTTCTCATTGACAAAAAAAATAGCATTGTCCTGGAAAATATGAAAATTCACAGGCGAGAATGGTTCAGTACATATAGATTTTAACCTTGCTAACAGCCAGTCACGACTATGTTTTTTCCCTTCTGGTATGAGAATTTTCCACCACCCGCTATCACTATCCACATCATCTACTCTATTTTCTGGAGATCTGTCCCTGCGCCTATTATTTGCACCACCCCTGCCATATGGATTATATCTATTGCCACCTCCCTGCCTCTCACTATCCATCATAGAGTCCCCCTCATCATCCTCATCAAACCTCGATCTGGGGTGATAGCTTCCATGGCCTCTACCACGACCACGACCACGTCCTTGACCACGGTTTCCTCTACCTCTTCCCCTAAAAGAGGAACCACCCCTGTTGTATCCTCCTCGTTGCCACCGTCCACCATTGTCTCCTATAAAAAAAGAAAAATAACTAAATAAAAATCAATAAAATCGTATTTGCCATTTTTCAATCATATTTCACCACCCACAGATTGTGACAAAAAAAGTAAATAAACTGCAACAGAACAGTTGACACGTTTACTTATAAAAATTGCATTTAATTTTAGGCAACCTGCTGCATGTGCTCTAGCAGTAAAACAGCAGACAACAGTAAAATGGCATTTTAACTCAACTTCTGGAATTTTCTCAACCATATAAAAAATTTTGGTGCATGCAACTTATTACAATACAAAAGGTTGTAACAATATCCAGTAAAAATAAGAGTGTTCGATGCTTTCACAGAGTGAAATAATATTTTTAGGATAAAACACAGACATAACAACTTTAAGTTTCATGTTTTATACCAAACTTCAAGATTGTATATCGCAAAGATTGTTAAAACATGTAACTGTGTAGTGTTTTATCCCTAGAATATTTAAACTTTTGTGTATATAGTTTTTACACCATGTCTTATGTTAAAAATAGAATGTTCTTAGTTGATTTATTATTACTTATTTGTGATTTGTAGTCAGTACTTATTTGGTCACTGGCCACTTAGTTGCAGTTTTTATTGATTTTCTGATTACCCTATATATAATTTCTCTGCACTGGTCCTTTTTAAAAAAGAATTAGAAAAACCAAAATTTTCGGACAAAAAAACTTTCGGCAAACCCAAATTTCGGACGGAAAATTTTTTGGACAAACAAAAATCCGAAAGTTTTTCCGTTCGAAAATTTTCGTTTCTAATGTATTCAAGATTTATTAAGCGTACATTTTAGCATACATTTTGTTTTCTTGTGTTATTCGTTAAAGAATGGTTAGGTAATATATGAACACTAAGTAAAAACAAGGGAAAATTAAACGTATGCTGAAGGACACAGACTTTACTAAAGTTTCCAATATAAACTACTATAATATAAAAACAAGCCTTTTTGTCATAATTGGCCACACGTTTTAGCAAGAAACTAGGCTAAACATCTTGTTTCTACTACCCAGCTATTGAAGTTCCGAAAGTTTCTTAATGTGCTTCTTAAAGGGCGAGAATACTATAAACTTCAACGATAATACTAAGGCCACCATCAAAAATATGTTATGTTCGCGTCCTGAAGACCTCGCAAAAATGAGTCGGTCGGTCGGTCGGGCGTATTTTTTCCCGGGATTTTCAGATGGGGGCAAAATTCGTTCCCAGGGCCAAAAAACAGTATAGCGCCACTCGACAGACCCTTTTTTCGCCGCCCTGTCTGTAAACTTGCCATGAGTACCCTAAAGATATTAATTTTTACGGGAATTAATTTTCGCGAGTTTTAGTCAATTTTGGGAAAATTAGTTCTCACGAATTTTTTTTTTCAAATATATATCGTTTGGATCAAAAAGTTTTTTCCGGGTTTTTTCCGACTTACCGACTTGGGTTTTTATTGCCAAAAGTGAGTCGGTCGGAGGACGCGAACATAACATATTTTTGATGGCGGCCTAATACAAAAAGAACAAGTATACAGTTTTGTCCTTCTGCCTAAGTGGATTTCTCCACGGGCTTTATCGACTAGTTTTATATATAATACACCCAGTCCTTAATTAAACTTTTTTTATACTTGCAGGACAAACAAATATTTTACATGACGTAAAGCCACTAAATAATGATATTTAATATTAGCTAGCCTTGTGTTTAAAATGCTATAACAGGATCATGAAAATCATTACACACACACACCTCGATTTGAACTATTTCCGCTATTTCTGTCTCGATTTATATTAGCATTGCCTCCGAAACTTCTTTCTCCATCTGTATTCACTCTTACAGAGAAATTAGCTTCTTTTATAGCTCTTGAAAATGCTCCAGACATCGTTTTCAAAACATTTAACGTAACAAATAAAAACTTTTTTGAAAAGATACGTACGGGTCCAGTGAATCCAGTTTAGTCCTAGGGTCTAAAGAGCAGAGAAGACTCTGGCAAAGAAGACATATTGAAATAAAAAAAATTATAAAACAATATACTTTTCTTTGCAAGAATATGTATATAACAATTTGATTAAATCGTAAATAAAAAACACTTGTAAAATCTTTCTTGAGTATTTTTTTCATAGATTTGCACATTTTGCTGTGGACTTGTTGTTCATAAACAAGAGGGCGGCTTGCTAAAATAAAGCTGAACAGCGGGGAACACGGAACACACGGAACGACCCAGAACACCGGAACTCTGGTACAAGTAATCCGGAACAACCCGGAACAACAGTCTTATTTTCTTTTTTTTGGAAAATACCGTATTTACTCTTATATATATTATCCCCGCGTCTCTACTATTTACGCCCTTGCCAGCCTTTTGGCACGGATTGAAAAAAAATCTCGCTTTCTCTCTAATCATCTAGCATGCGGGATTGGCTGTTATTTCTATCGAGTCTGCATCTCTAGGTTTTATACTTCTGCGGCATAGCAATGTTAGTTAGTTAGAATTCCAATTAAAAAACTTGTAAAAGTTGCGTTTTTTATTGTACAGAACAATTTGTCCTAAATTTATTTGTGATTTTAATGTTCTTAACACGTATCATAATTCCTTTTTCTTTTTTCTTTTTTTTAATTGCGATGCTTTAAAAAAATAATCCCACTTCCGGAGTAAACCTTATTTCTAAGGTGTCAAAATGGTAATCCAGCAGCAGGACAACCTCGTTCCCAGGGCAATTTTTCGCTTTTTCGATATCCGAGAAGACTGCACGAAGAAATTACCCTTGCCAGACTGGTGTGTCTGCTATTTGAATAAAAAAACTCACAAGTTCCCGTTAATTATAAAAATAAATAAATTCATGTGTTAAAATCACAGAAAAACAATAATGGCGGTAAAGCTTCAGTGCAAGAGAGACTCGTCTTATTTGTTAACTGCCTAGACGGCAACGACACCAACGCAATTAGATTGACGTCCCTCCCGCCACGTCTTGGAGGCCTTGGTCTGAAAGATGTTACTCAAACAGCAAATGAAGAATATGAAAATTCCTGCCAGGTCACGCTCCATCTAAAGAACATGATCCAAGACACACAGGTAGAAGGTGGCAAGACGAAATCAGCGATCAAGGCAGAACGGAGACAAAAGCAACAAGCTAAGCTCGACAGCCTACGAGAAGAAATGGTGGATGCCGAAAAACGTTTGAACGACACCAACCTTGAAAGTGGCGTTTCGAACTGGCTGACAACACTACCCCTGAAAGAGTGGGGCTACGATCTGAATAAACAGCAGTTTTGGGATGCAATCAGAATAAGGTATAACTGGAACCTCGAGCGACTCCCGACAGAATGCGTATGTGGTGAAAAATTCGACCTTTGCCATGCCTTGTCTTGTAAAAAAGGGGGGCATGGTCACCCTGCGACACAACGAACTACGTGACACCACCGCCTCACTCTTAAAAGAAGTCTGTCATGACGTAAAGACGGAGCCAATGCTGATTGAGGTCAACGAAGAGGGTCTTCGAGAGAGAACAGCAAACATCCAGAAGTAAGCACGTCTTGACATCAGTGCTCTCGGTTTCTGGACGCCTTGCCAAAGAGTATTCTTTGACGTAAGGGTTTTTAACCTACACGCTCAGAGGTACAGGCGTTCAGAAATTAAGAGATGCTTTCAGATGAACGAAAGAGAGAAGAAGCGACAGTACAACGAACGGGTGTTGCAAATCGAGAATGGTACGTTCACACCACTGGTGTTTGCTGCGAATGGTGCAATGGCAAAATAATGCAAAGCCTTCTACAAGCGGTTAGCTGATATGATTGCAGAAAAACGAAGCATTTCAAATTCGGTCGCAACCAATGTCATAAGAACGAAAATCAGCTTTTCGCTCATAAGATCAACATTGAGATGCAGTCGAGGATCAAGATCACCGAGAAATGCGGACAATACATAGAAGAATTTGAACTCGCTAACAACGCGACAATTCATCAAGAGTGATGGACAAAAAAACAAAAAAAAAACATCTAGTATTTGATATATGTGAGATAACAACCTAATTTAGGTATAACACAGTTAATGTTAATAATAAACAAGAAGCCCTGCGGCTTGAAGATTTCCGCCTTAAGCAAACATGTTGGAAAGCAATTATATGCGTTGCGATCGGGGACAGTATTAATTTAAAAGTTTAAAATCCAAAAAAAAATAAAGGAGGTTAAAAACACGAAGAAAAAAGTTGTTTGAAGTCGTCTGTACAGATTTTGTGTTCCATAGGTTGTTTTTTTCAAATCAGAAAGAGAGTTTAAGCCTGATTGCATCGTGATCACTGAAATAGACAGTTTTAACGAAGGTCTCGACATTAAAAGTGTTTAAAACATTCTCGCGGATATAGACATGGTCAATAAGTGAACCTGATATATGAGTTGGCGAGGTTACGACTTGTTTATATCCAGTAAGAAAATCAAGGAAATAGTTTTCGTCGCTAAATGCATTCACATTAAAATCTCCGAGTATAATATCAACAGTTTCATTTCCCAGAAAATGTTGAATAAGGTATAATGACTCATCTCTATTGAGGGAATTTTTACGATATAGAAGCAAAACATTAATAGCGTTTTCGTGAAACGTTCTTTTTGTCATTCTAAAAAATATTGCACCAGGAATTTTTACAATATCAAACAATTCTATAGTTTCATTATGACCAACTAAAAGACTAGAAAACTTGTCCACATTGTTGTTTGGAATTAAAGTAAAGTAATCTAGTTTTGAGTCGCAATGTGAGTTCAATGGTATCTGAGTTTCCGTTAGGCATAATAAATCACTTTCCATGAGAACGCGGTCGGACTTAATATCGTTTTTATGCTTGTTGTAGGATCTTGTATTAACCAAAGTGACCATAATAGAATTTTCGCTAATTACACCAGTTTCTTTTTGTGTCAATTTTGAATGTTCTCGCATGTAATTGTATTGCTCTGTTGCTCGTGTGTCTGACCTAATGGTTGACTTAGCAAATGTATCCGTTAGGTATAAACCGTCTAAACTTGTGACTCGACTTAATGCAACATAGATTTGTCCTGAGTGAAAGGCTCGTTGTTTTAATAAATCAAAATAGACAACAATTTTATCAAACGTTTTTCCTTGAACCTTGTGAACAGTGCAGGCCCATGACAGCATTAGTGGGAATTGCAGCCGTTTCATAGAAGGTGAAGATGGATTATGTTTGTTAAATTTGATTTCTTTCTCTACTCTATTAATTGGAACAACATTTTCTTGAATAGCATATGGATCTGTTCTCATAGCTTTAAGTCCAGTATATATGTCTTCCATTTTCAAATATATTCTTGTTACATTTCCTGAGCTATCGGTTTTCAACCGATGAACAGTACCTATCTGTCCGTTAATGAGTTTATCAGATACATCAATATTTGACGTCAACATGACTTTTGCATGAAGTTTTAATAGAAGGTTTCGCGCAAGTCCACCTGTTTCCATTTGAGTGCGAGAATTAAGATTTTGGACTAATTGCACGGGTATATTTTCTGGAATTTTGTCAATAGCTTCGATATTTATTTCGTCCGATGTTATGCTATTAAGCATTTTTTTGTTATGCTCAGAGGCGGGTTGATTTTCAACAAATATATGAATTGCATTTTTGGGGTAATGTGGGTCATTTGGTGAAATAAATTTAGATTTTAGTAAGTCTTCGTGTCGCGTTTCTAATTTTCCCACTCTGATATTGTTTAATAATTCAATCAAATGTTGATCACCACGCTGTCTCATAACTTCCGTTAGTTCAGCAATCTTAAAAAGCTTCCAGCAATGTAAAAGATTTAACAATGCATCTTTGTATTCTGCGTAAACTGGCCTTGCTTGAATTGGTGGAAGTTGATAGAAATCGCCACATGCTATAACAGATATTCCTGCAAATGGAATGTCATCTGCGCATCCAAATATTTCGGTTAGCCGTTGATGAATATGTAAAAGTAGCATGTTTGAAACCATTGAGATTTCATCTATTAGAATAACGCTTAGTTCTGAAAGCTTGTTTCGCAGCATACATTTCTTTTTATCACTTAACTTAGAAATGTTTTTAGTGAAACTTCTATCCGCTGGAATACCTAAGGCTGAATGTATTGTATTTCCCTCTATATTAATGGCAGCAACACCGGTTGGTGCTAAAATGAGAATTTTATCCTTTTCTAAGTTTCCTGCACGATAGGAAAGTGCTTTATTTAGCATGTCAGAAATTGTTGTTATTAAATGGGACTTTCCACAACCTGCACTTCCTGTTAGAAAAATGTGAATTGGCTTAATTTTATGGTGTGCGTTACATGCTAAACCTTTTACGTAAGTTCTAACCCAATCATTTACCACTTCAAAAATTTGCCTTTGTGTTTTATTTAATGTTCGAATCTTTTCATGGAGTTCGTCGTCGGAAATTCCAGGCTCAGTAATAGATGAAAAAGTGTTTCCAAAAACTGGGATGTTTTCGGTTTCACTTCGAATTTCGTCAGTGTCATGGTTGTTTATATTACTAATCTCATCAGAAACATCGTCGTTTTCCTGTTCGGCGAAAGAATCAAGATTATTTACATTTGCGTGAAAATTTATCATTGCTTCTTCAACAAGTTCACCAAATGGTTCGCATATTCTTTTATTTGTATTTATAATTTCTAATACACCGTTTTCCAATAATTTCTCTGTGTAAGTACCCGAGTTTTCACTTAATAATTCTGATTCCTGGCGAAAAGGATAAAACATAAAGAGCAAATGATGTGCATATCCTTCTGGATTTTTATCTCGACTAGGTACATGGTATCTTAGAACACATTTTTCTTTTCGCAATTTCAACATTTCTTTTGATGACATCAGAGGTATAGTTTTTGGATAAGGAGATTCGACTCTCAGCTATTATTTCTTCAAGTACTTCTGCTGTCATCTCCAGCGATTTTCATTATAGTCTCCTTAATGGCCTTCAACTGGCTGTAAATTTGACGGGTGAGTAGCCTCTCTGCCTCTTGCGCGGCCTCTTTCTTATCCTCAAGCTCCTTGATCTTTTCCTCAACCTTTGCTATTTCCCTCACGAGGTTAGCTCGTTGTTCTTCGGTTGCCCCGTCTTTCTGCTTCTCGAGTTGTTTCGTCTTGGCCTTTGCCTTGTTGATCTCGCCATCGTACAAACTCGTCTTGGCTTTCAGTAGCTTCAAAGCGCCCCGTATGGTTTGAATTTCGAGGTTAAGACCTCCTCTTTCACGTTCGGTGATATCTTCATCAGTCGTCCCCCCAAACGAAGCTTCTTCGATAAAAATCTTTGTCTCATCCGGAGCATCCTCAACATTCCCGACAAAGGTATCCATTTCCATATCCTCACCCTTCTCTTCAACCTCCTCCTCTATATGAGAAATCTTGTTCAGGATTATCTGCCCCCTTACTTGACTGCCTTTGTTGGGTGTAGTATAGGCGGCGAAACCCAGGGCCTGCAGACGCGTACTACCTAACAAAGTTTGTATCGTGCCGGGGGTTTTTAATGCACCATCCTGATTCGTAAGCACTATTTCCTTTAAATTTTTATTCCCTTTCACTATCCCTTTCACAATAAGCTGATCCCCCCCTTCATCTCGAAGGCATCGTAATGTCTCGCCTCAAGCCGTACCCCCAAGTGCACCGTAAGGAGATCATAAAGACCGTCGACCTTCGATTCTAGCAGCTCTCTCCTCTGCTCCTCAAGTCTATACCCCGGAGCACCTTGTTGTTCTCCTTGTTCTCCTTGTGGAAGTTGTGGAAGCTGTCTACCATCATCAGGCCTATCTGCGGGATGGCCCTCCTCCACATCATCCGGAAGATCGTGATCAAATGCTGGATTATCCATTTTTATTAGAAGATTCCCCTCCTCTAATAAACATGTTCGGAACTAAGCTTGATCCTTATGCAGAAACGAAGCAACTCTTCGGTATCAAAGGACGCCGTCAAAGAGTACAGATAAGCCACGTTCCATCCACCATCAACCAGAATGAAGACCTCTACGTCGACGTACCAAACCTAGGACAGAACGATGTCCTATTCCCGGGGAGCCTGAGGCTCCTGTTTGACATGACTTTGACGGGGACAAACACTAAGCGGACCATCGTCTCGAATATCGGCAAAAGCTTGGTGCGAAATCTGCGAGTTACTTTGAATGGTAATGAGGTTCAGAATATCAGCGATTATAGGGTGCTCGCTACCTACCGAGACTTGTGGCTGCCCAAATTCGATCGGGAGAACAACCTGATCCTAGAAGGGATCAACCCCAACGATGGGACCATCAGGGCTCTGCAAGTCAAGGCCACCGATTACGTTGGAACAGATGAAGAAAAAGCCATTACTGCGGCGTATGGCAACACTTTCTCCATCCCATTGGGCAAGATGTTTGAACTCACCCGATACCTACCCTTTTACCAAGCAGGGCTACACGATCGACTCCAATTCGTCGTCAATTTCGCGGGACACGCCGACGTGATCAAAGATGGAGGCACGACAACCGTTGGATCCACGGCAGCCAAGGCAGCCGACGCAGCATACCAGATAACCAACATTAAGTTGGAGTTTGACAAGATCACTCACGAGGGCCTGGCGAGTGCCATGATGTCGAGGTATGCCCGTCTCGCCCTACCCTACGAACACATCCTCCGTAGCAAGGTGGTCACGATGAAAAAACAGGATACAAGCTACAATCTCCAGATCGATACCCCTGCCAAGTCATTGAAAGGTATCCTATTACTCTTTCAAGACCCCGGGAAAGTGAAGGCTTATTCCGGTATCAACGAGGTCTTCTATAATCTCAAGATCGACAAGATCACGATCACGGTGGAGGGTGAACCGAATGAGTTGTACTCGTCTGCCATGCTCCCGAAAGATCATCTCGAGGGGGTTGCGAACCTTTTCGGTAGTCACGATAGCTCCGTAACGATCGGCCAATTTTTCAACGAACGGTATGCGCTGTTTATCGATTTCAGAGCCTCTCCTGATCACACCTTACATGGTTCCGGAAGGCCCCTGCAAAGGCTTAGTGACGGGATAACATTGCACATGAGCAAGAAAACCGACGGAAGCGGAGATATACGGTGCTATGTCTACTTGCTAATGGACGCCCAGCTGAACATCTTAGATGGGCGCTTCCACTCTGTCGAATACTAGAGCACATTAGCAGGTGACGAAGATATCATACCAATTTTGACCCTCAGTGGGGCCCTTCCGCAGGGCCCTCCTTGAACCCTAATATGTCGGACCTGGTAGATAGGAACATTAGAATAAATGGCAACCTTGGCAATCATGGCGGGAGGTGCGTTGATTAATGCTCTAGCGTTTAGCGGGACCAATTTTCTGTTCAGTAAGCTCTCGGGGCATGGGGAGGCCGAGAGGAAACGACATGATGAAGCGGTTGAAAAGCTCAATACTGCTCAAGCTGCCTGGATCAGGGATCGACAAGCTAAACTTGATTGGTTCAGCAAGCAACGTGAAATACAAATAAAAGCGGGGAAGAGCCTTCGTGAATTGGATGACGACCTGTACCAATACTACATTGTCTCCGAAAAGGGAGCCCCACAACTAAAGAATTTTTACACACCTTCCAAGCAACAACAAGACGGTGAGCTCACATTCATCGTTGGATCCTTAGCCCTTCTGGGGGTGGTCGCGTACAAGTATTTGTAAGATTTTTGACATATATAAACATGTCAAAAACGCACGTTGTTACGGAAGAAGAGGCTGAAAAACTCAGCCAAATTTACTATACCCCGGAGCATCTCTGGGTCGGACGCAAGGCTATCAAATTGCTCGCTGCGGAGGCTGGTCTATCCAAAAAGATATCACAGCACTGGCTGTCTCGGCAACTACTCTGGCTACGACATATCAAAGGCCCCAAAAAGATCGATTACCCTCATTTCACCATTACCAGACCCAACGAGATGCACCAATTCGATCTGCTGTATATGCCGCATGACAAATTCTATGGCTAGCACATGGGTCAAGCACCTGTACACGATC
Organism: Hydractinia echinata; assembly: GCA_030067915.1. Taxonomy (NCBI): domain Eukaryota; kingdom Metazoa; phylum Cnidaria; class Hydrozoa; order Anthoathecata; family Hydractiniidae; genus Hydractinia; species Hydractinia echinata. Next base: position 1,131,014 of record JASGCC010000087.1, read on the forward strand.
GTCAAAACTCTCAACAATACCAAGACTACCATGATCGACATGAAGCCCAGCAAGGCGATTAAACTCGAGGATGTCCCACTCGCGAAAGGCGATCGCCTGCGGCTCCGTCCTGACGGGCAAGAAAAGTCCTTACGTGAGGATGGCTTGTACTTGTATTTGCTGCAACCGGGAGAGGAACATGGTGATTCGAAAAGACGCGCCACTGACGCCTGGTGGAGCAAGAAAACGTATAGATTGGACAAAATAGTGGCAGGCAGCCGTCTGTTGTACTATCTTGAAGGTGGACCCGATCGCAGCTTCATGTCGGAGGAGTTGATGCTGGTACCGGAGGATGTTCAGGTACCTCCAGAGCATGTCAAAGAGTGGTAAATTTCTCGAGTCCGAGACCTTCCCGTATCCCGACATGCCATGTCAAATGGCATGCATCGGCAAATTTTGTGACTCTTGTGACTCACAAAATCTCGTAGGCTTTCGCATGCTTGCTGGTACCGGAGGATGTTCAGGTACCCCAGGAGGTTATCAAGGCTTGGTAAAGAGTATCTTCAAGAGTACCTCCAGGGTTCATCCTCCACACTGCACGAAAAATTATATTTTCGGGCACCGAAAATACTTAGAAAACACCGCATTTTCTGACATTTTCTTTATATTTACCGATATTTTCGGACTCTGTTGATCTGAGATTTTCATAAATTTACTTGAAAATATACTTGTGATTTGCGACACAGAAAATTTTAAAATACGGAATTTTCGGACTTTTCTTATAAGTAAAATGTGGATTTTTCAGCATGAAAAGGAATGAAAATATCAATTTTTCAGAAGAAATATCCGCGCAAATGTGGAATTTTCGGACTTTTATATGAGGAAAATGTGGAATTTTCGGACTTTTATTATATGACAAATGTGGATTTTCAGGCATGAAAACGAATTAAAATGCGATGTTTCACATAATTGTTCGCGCTTTTCGTACTGTCCTACAGTTGGCGCGCATACATGATCCTGATCAAAAATCAAAAATTATTTTTATTGATTTTTTCTCTAGTAAAAACGAATAAAACTGTACATTAGTTTACAAATGATAACTCTGTAAAAATTATATTAAAATTTACATTAGTGAAAAGAAAACATCTACATAAAAAATAAACAAATAAGCCTTTGGATTAAAACTGACGGTAAATTTTACAATAGATATCTGAGTATGTCTACAAGGGTAGTAGTTGTAAATATGACTGGGGTTAGGCTCTTAAAAGATACTAAATTCACTTTTCTTGTGTTAAAAGCATAACTATGTCCGAAAATATACTTTCATTAAAAAGTTAATCTAAAAAATGTCACTTTGTTAAAAATATAAATTAGCATACAAATATTCACATAAATATACGTCTTAAGTAAATTTTTTCCCCAAAAACTACAGGCAAGATAAGTTTATGTTTGCAAATCAGTGGAAGTGAAAATTTTGGCTAATACTTTTACAATATAATCAAATCTATATTTGTATAACACACTGTTAAACAATGTAAAACATGATGTTGATTAGAAGTTCTTGTTGAGGAAAGCAAAGAAAAGAAATCATAATATTAGCATTAACAATAACTATAAAAACAACCATAAAATCCTAAACATAGTTTATGATTTTATCCACAACAAATCACTCTCAAGATTCTTCGGAGCAGACTTCTCCACTGTTTCACCTGTTATTCGCCGCACATATTGTCTCTGGGCTGTTTTAGACATTATTTTTTTGGCTTCCTTATCCAGACTATGTAGACCTTTGACAAGTCGTTTGCTTCTCCATGATATTGGATATCGTTTGAAAACAATCTCGCCATTATCCTCTGCCTCACTTTCTGAAGAGGCCCACTCTGGTTTGATGACTTTTAAAAACGTCTCTCTGTCATGATCAGACATCGCTACCTCCTTGTTTTGGACGGTTCGTCTACGCATTCTACATTTCTAAACAAGATAAAAATTTGGATTATCAAAATGTGGTATATATGGCTCTATTATTTCCTGACAGAATTAAAACAAGAACAACTACGTGGAGAATAAAACATTCTTTAATCAGAGAACCTCTTCACAATTTCTTTCATCACTTATTTAATGAATATTTTAAAAGGATGGCCATTTTAGAGATATAAGTCTGTTATCAACATGGGTCTTGTTTACAGTGGCAAAAAAAATGGAATCATGAACTTTCTGTGTGTGTGGTAATCCACACAGTATGTACAATTATCAAACTTACATTCACTTTCCGCTGATATCTTGCCTGTCTTTTTAAGCGTTCGTCCTTCCCAATTTTTTCGTCTTTTCTGGAAATTGTGGATTTCGACGTAAAAAACGTTGTAATAGCAGCTGAAAGAAAAAATTATTATATATACTGGATAAATTTACACAAAAAAACAGTGAAATTAATTTCATCCAAATAGATTCCCTTTGAATTATAACCACAAAACACAACAGCTGCCCTAACAAATATTGATGATTATACTAAAAACCTCTTACCATTTAAGACGGCATCTGCTTCAGCCGGCCGAAGACCCTTTACATAATTTTTAATGTATTCTGTCATGTCCGTGTTGACATCACCAAAAGGACTAAAAATAAATCTCGGCTGTCATGTATATCATTACACAATGTTAAAAAAAAGTATTTGGATGGTTTACTGCAGAACTGGTTGGCATTATTTAAGAGCTTATAAATGAGCTTACTAAAATCAAGGTTTCTTAACATTTTTTGCAACCTAATGGGTCACAAATTTTTCAAACTAATTGGCCCTAAATTGTATTAGAAGAAACACACTAAACAAACACGAAAAGTAGTATATACACCCAGGATAGTAGGGAAAAAATTAAAGACTACAAGACAATAAGAGCTATATATATACCTCATTCCTGTATCAAATTTCCAAGATTTCTCCTTTCTTATAGACCTTTTTGAATGTTTACATTTTCCGCGGTAAGCCCTTTCGGCTTTAACAATTGTGTGGCAGGCAAAAAGATGGGGGCGCTAGGTGAAGTGAGGTCCTTTTTAGTCTGTTTCTTCGCACAAAGGTATCATTACAACTTTATATGAATATTATGTCAGTCAGAAGTTACCCATCTACACTCGATAATAGTTTAAAGCCTCGGAAATATTTCCGTAGAAAGAAATGGGCTGAAAAATACCTTTCTTCAGCAAGCTTCCGCATCTTTCTGCCTGCCACGCAGTTGTTAGAGCCAGAGGGGCTTACCGCGGAAAATGTAAACATTCAAAAAGGTCTATACCTTCTCTGTACCCAATCCTTGTAAGATACTAGAAAAAATATGAACCAACGATTAGCGGTCAGTCCAGGCAACTTGATTTTTTTTTAAATTACAGACCCCTCTACCCTTAACGGCAATATCCCGTAAACGGGGCTGTCCTATCCTAGCTTTTTTAGACCTAAAAAATAACACTAGCTTAACTACATACCTTAACTTCGTTTGGAACGAATACTTTTTGTTTGCGTTTTGAATTAGCAAACCCTTCATCACATTGCTGTTGTAGGTTATTCAAACGGTTTTCCAACATCTTTATTTTGTCTTGTAATGCCAAAGCTAAAAAATTAAGGATTAACCGTGAAGGACAAGGCACATAACAAAAATTTATGTTGGGTTGTTGGGATAATGAATAAAAACTCACAAGAAGATGACATTTCTTGTCTTTCTTCATTCAGTGCTTCTATGTTTTCATCTTGAAAAAATAACGACCTTGCTGAAGACGATGAATTGCTTTCTGTTTCATCGATTCTGCTGTTGCTAGATAAATTTACTGGGCTAGGTGAAGCACAAAACAGAGATCTGTTGCTGCTGCTGTTTGGTGTTGATTTCTTCGTTGTAGGAGGACTGTGCTCTTCCATTTGCTGTGACGTTTCGGAATGTTTACGTTTGTTTTTTTTTAAATAGCTTTTGCGACGCCATGACGATTATATATAATTATGATAAAGACTTTAGCTAGCTTAACTTTATTTCCTCCCTCAACTCACGCTTGTTCCTGTTGGTTGGCGCCAAAAAACAGTTACAGAACAGAGCGCTTTCACCTGATGTACTTTCTGCGTACGTGGTCACCGTTTACTTAAATTAATATTAAATATGCCCTATTAGCTAAATGCGGTGAGTGAGGGTCAATTGTTTTAAAGGCTATACGGAGGAGGCTTCTGCCTGTGAGCCAATTTTCTAAACCAATCAGGAAGCTTTAGGCGCATGCTTAATTTTTTTTACATTTCTTTCAAGTGAATGGACAAAGTCGAGTTGAGTGAGTTATGGCTGGCATACTAAGTTTTGTTTTTGTTTTTTATTTTTTTTATCCATTTTATTTTGTCCTTTTTAATTTATCCTTTTTATATATATATGTGTGTGCTTCTTTGTGTCTGTTCGTTTTTGTGCCTAAGTAAGTTGTTTTGTAGCTAGCTAGCTCCAGGTGCCAGGGACTTAGGCAATATATCTCTTCTAATTAGGCTATCAATATAGTTATTTTCTGTCTGTCACCATTCAATTGCACAGTCCAACCAATTTTTTTAGCTGAAAATAGCCTATCTGATCAACCCTTTAAGCCCCAAATATATATTTGGTTATATCATTTGTGCTGTCAGAAGATATTATGTTTTGTTTGTTTTGATTTGAAAGCGCTTTGTTTTCTGGCTATGGTTACATATGTACGGTCAGGGTTACGTCTGGAAATCCGATAAATTTTCTGTGGGGTATTTTACAACATGGTTGAACATAGCATAAAGTATCCTATTCCTAGCTTTATTAACTGATGTACAGACTTGATGTATAATTTATACCAAGCAAAATACACAAAACTTCGCTAAATCAAAAACAACTTTATTGGGCAACTCCAAAAAAAGATAGCGTAACTCGACGTGGTTGTCAGTTTAAAAAGTGATCTAATATTTTCTACAAATAATAATTTCTATAATTTTTTTTCTGTTGAAGATGGATTGATGACCAAAAAACAAAAAACTTGTTTATTTGTCACTGTGAAAGAGTTAAAAAAAATTCCTCTTTCCCTGATCAAGTTACTCTAACCCGATCGGGGTAAATCACCCGATTGAGTGAGTGCGCAACCACCCGATCGGGAGAGACTTAATCGGGGGAGTATGTTTCTTCCTTAAAATTGCTTTTAAAAAGGGCAAGCCGCTGGCCAAAAGTGCAATATAATTCTTGTTTACATTAAATCATAAACGTATTTTGCGCTGATTCACCGATTAAAAAAAATTCACCGTGCCGTTCCAATGCTATTGAATTGATAACTTCTTAAGTTGGATTGACTACATGGTGCATATTTTCAGTCCAGGTCGCACATGTTGAGTCTCTGAAGCTTGTTTTAGTTTTCTTATAGACATGCGGTTGGAGTTAGTTTAGTAAGAAGCCAGTATAACAACTATATAGAGAAAAATGTGCATATTTTTTATCATATGTGACACAAAGTATAGTAGAGAAATATTGATATCTTTAGCATAGCTAGCTAGCTATCTCTAGACCTTAAGCTGGCTAGGTGCTAGGCGAGAACTAAGTCTCTCTCAAGCCCCTTTGGTTTGTTTATGTATTTAGCTAGCTAAATTTTTACCTCAAGTTATGACTCACTCGATCGGGTGGTCGTGAAAATTTGCCGCCAGTGCCGACTCACTCGATCGGGTGGTTTACTCAATCGGGGAAAGATCCCGTACTGACAATGGCATATTTTGTTATAATATTATTAAAAAAAAATTATTCAGCTTAAACATTGCTGTGTTTCGTTAAAACTGTTAAAACTGTCTTACACAGAAAAAATAAACTTTATTTCACTTTCTTACAAAGCTTAAATCACGCCGTATTTCATTACGATCTGCAAATTTTATGTTAGTTAATTTAATTTGCGAAAAATATATATTTTTAGTTTTTTAGATAAGTTATGAATCAAAAAAGAAAGTATTGTGGAATTTGTTGTGACTCATATCACTCTCATTATTTTTCACAACATAAGTGTACTACAAACAACGAACACGAGCAAGTAGACGAAGACACCCAATCTAACACCAGCAATACTGAGGTTGATTTTGATTTTGCTTGTGAAAACAACAGAACAACAGATGACGAGGGTGATGATGAAATAGATCAAGATCTTGTAGAAGATGAGGAATACGAAGAGTTACTTCAGGACTTTCATGTACCAATAAACGGCTTGAATTACGGAGTTTTGGAAAACAAACATAACATTATTTTTGCAACATGGCTTTGTATATACTTGGTTGTCTGGCAGTATGCTTTTGGTATTACAGATACCAGTCTTGAACTTCTGCTAAAATTTTTAAAATCCTTTTTTGATGTCATAGCAGAGAAATATCCTGGGCTTGGATTATTTGCGGCATCTTTACCACCATCTCTGTATCTTCTTCATAAAAAGTTACAGATAAATGAACAACGCTTCGTAAAATATGTTGTATGTATTAAATGCAAATCTTTGCACAAGTTTGAAAGTTGTTTTGAAATGATTAGAGGCGTGAATGAATCTAAACGATGCAACCATGTTTCCAATCCAAATCATCGATTAAAGCAATACAGAAAGCCATGTGACCAATTGTTATTAATGACAATTCAGTCACTTAATGGAAAAACAGTTTTATATCCTTTTAAAACATACTGCTACAAACCATTAAAAATTAGTCTCCAAGAGTTAGTTGGAAGAAAAAACTTTGAAAAAAGTTGCGAGGAGTGGCGAAACAGAAATACGCATGACGATGTTATGAGTGATGTGTATGATGGAAAAATATGGTCGTCTTTTAATAATGAAGAAGAACATGACTTTTTTACTAAACCAAGAAATTATGGTGTTATTGTTAATCTAGATTGGTTTGCACCCTTTAAACATGTTTCCAATTTTTCTGTTGGTGCAATTTATTTAGTTATAATGAATTTGCCTAGATGTGAAAGGTTTAAACGGAAAAACCTTATTCTTGTTGGACTTATACCAAACATGGACAAAGAGCCCCCGACAAATACATTCATGCAGCCTTTGGTTGAAGAATTAAAAGAGGCATGGGATCCAGGATTTCAGTTAAAGTCAAGTACTTCGAAAACTTTCACTTACAGAGCAGCACTAATTTGTATTGGCTGTGATGTCCCAGCCTGCAGGAAACTTTGTGGTTTTTTAGGTAGGGACATAAGTTACTAACAATGTCTTCAACCTAACAGGCTCTGAAGAACCACTGGTGGGATCAGACAGGGCATTATTTAATTGTTAAATGTATACTATATATTGTAAATTTAGGACATTCTGCTACTGTTGGTTGTTCACGCTGCAAGAAACAATTTCCTGGTGATATTGGGCAAAAGGACTATAGTGGATTTGACAGACAAAATTGGATATCTCGTACCACAGAACAACATCGAAGTGAAATGAATAAAATAAATGATTGTTCTACTATTGGAGAAAAGTCACGACTAGAATCAGAGTTGGGCACACGTTATTCAGTTCTAACTGAGCTCTCATATTATGACTCAATCATCATCCCCTCATCCCCGAGTGCCAGGAGTTGGTTGTCTCTATCCTCTAGATCATCACCGAGTAAGGCCAGGGCCTGGCGATGTTCCTCAATTAGCTTGCACTGCTTCCTGACCTCATCCTGTAACTTTTCCACCCCCTTCCCGGCCAACCATTTTGCCAAAGATACGGCTTTGGGCTTTCTTGATCTGACGGTAATCTATAGAGCACCATCTAAGGTGACGAAGATATCATGCCAATTTTGACCTTCAGTGGTACCGGCAGTGCCGGTACCCCCCAGAGTGTTACGGGTACGATAAAATTTGGCAGGAAAATCTCTGAATGAGTCTATAACTTTTATGATCCCCAAAAACCTCCCCAGATCAGCACGCTTGAAATGAGGTTGCGAGTGCTCATCAAATAAGGTCTCGATGGCACCAGCAGGTACGGCGTTGAATAAGGCGAGTTGTGAAGACATTTTCTATTATAAACATGCTCAACCGGGGTCAGTCGAGAATCTTCCAACTCCTGGGGTGTTCCAGCCTCACGTATAAGCAAGCATGCTTTGATTTTTTCAATTCAGTCTTGATAGTCTCCCAGTCCGAGATCATGTTCGTCTCTTCGTCGATCATCTTCATGTCGCTGCGTTCCGAGGGATACCAGGCAAACAAGGCCTTCTTCTGACGTCGAAGGTTCTTGGGTAGAGCCGTGTAGCTCTGCGTTAAGAGCCAAAGACTATGCTTCCTGTGTCTGCCAGAGACCGCCAATTCAAGCAGGGGCTGTCGCCGCTTGTCGAGGTTTTCATGAGCTATCATATCGTCGATGACAAATAACGTCTCTTCGCCCGCCAAGAGCGACGACAATTTTTGGATCCATTCAAAAAGTTGATCTTTGGGGTCTATCAAGAACACGTAAGGGTCCTTCCAGAGCAAGGCTCTGGTAGTATAAGTGGTGTTCCACCGTAGGGTAGGGCAAAGTATGACGATGTTCTGATAGTGTCCCCTATACTCATGCTCAAGCAAATCCAGGACACGCCGCGTTTTCCCGCAACTAGTGGGTCCTGTGAAGATTGCGGTATGTGGGTCTTTGACAATGTCTAGAGTCATTTATTTTTTGTGTCTACCCAAACAAAGTAGACACAAATTTTTCCGCTATTTAGGTTTGGGGACTATGGATGCGGGTATCCATCCCTTGCTTACGGCCATCTCTCGACTCGCTCTACCTGCAGAAAAGTACGCCACCATCTTGAGAGCATCGTTAGTATCCATCTTGGTAGAGGGGCTCGTGATGCCAAGGAACCTGTTGCCTGCCATCGCATAAGCAAACGTGAAGCCAAGGTCTACGACTGTTTCGTACAACATGTCAAAAATCTCCTTTTCTTTCGGGGTAACGTTGCTCATTTATAGTATGATTCAATGCATCTTGAAGATGTCAATTTGAGGTTGAGTTTTGTCCTGTTTCCCCTGTCGAGGCTCTGTCGCTGGCTTGTGCCGGCAGTGCCGGCACCCCTGCCAAATCTAAACCAAACCCCGGCTCCCACGCAAGCAAGTACGGCAAGCGTTCCGACCCCATAAAGTACACCGTTTGACTGTACGGAACTAGTCCCGGAAGAGGCTTTGACAGTGGGATCTATAGTAGCCTCTTGTTGCTTCATTTCTTCCTTCCGCTTCTTCATCTGTGCAGCCAACTTGTGACCTTGCGCAACTCTTCCCGGATGCTTTACTGGTCTCGTAATGACTCGCTCTTCTTGTTTCTGATCCTCGCTCATTTCTTATAAGTCATAAGACTTATAAGAGCTTTAAATCTAGGCCCCTAGGGCTCCTCCTCCTTAGTCTCCTCCTCCTCCTCTTTCTTTTTGGTCATATGCCTTGCGGTGTGCCCCGCCACCAAGAGTGGTGCTAGACATCTCCCAATGGCGCAGTACACGAGGATACCAAGATCGGTCATCGAGTCCTTCATGATGGGGTCTTCTTCGATATCCCGACGTAGCTCGTCAACGCTGTCAATGTTGACAACATTTCCGATCAAATTTGCGTAGAGGCTGATTACGTGGGTAGACAGTGCCCTAGCCGTCTTCTCCCCCTTTTCGTGAAGTTCCCGCTGTACATACTCTGTATGGACCTTATCGATAGCCTCCTCGGGAGCCTTGTCGACAAAGCTTTCCGTGCATTTCTTGGGCAGCAAGTGTCCCTTACCTTTCCTCAGAGCATCCTTCAAAGCTTGGCGTTTGTCGATGGGTTCTCTATCTGTTCATAGGTTTCTGCGGATTCATCGAATACTCGTGCAAGATCAGACATCCTGTTTATTTTACGGTGGTATCGAAAAAATAGGTAAGCGATCAGGGCATAGGGTAGGAGTATGTATATATATAAGCATGCCTCCATTTTTATTTCCCCGTAGACGTCAGGCGGTAGTGACCACGGGCTAGCGTGGTAAATTGGTCCGATTGCACGATCCGCTTATCGTCTGCCCTGTTAAGTGCCAGCTTGTTCACTTCCTGGGTATAGACTTTATGACCCTTGTTTTGGATTGTAGCCCAGGTTTTGTAAATGTCAACCCCCTCCTCCAGGCATCGCCGGTAATCGTCGAAAGTGATCGACTTGCATGTGACGCACCTCTTGACGCCTTTCGCTTTTCGATCCCCGCCTTCCGGTGTAAGGCTCTTGTAGGCATAGAGTTTGACTCTCAGAGTGATGAACTCGGTCATGACCTTCTCACTTAGTTCGTCTTTCATGAGGCCCACGACCTTCTTATTTTTCCCTATGGGGAGAGGCCTTTTATCGTCAGGATTATAGGCACTGGTATCGAAACGGGTCTCGACGTCGTTGGCTATATCACGATAGAAATCCTCCGTTCGAATGTGGTAAAACGAACGAGTCCGTGTCCATATAGCTGAGCCGCAGTTTGCTGCCGTATTTCGGCTGCATGTAGTCGTAGTGGAACTCGTACATGACTAGCTTTGACAGATCCAGGATGGCTTGGCCAATGTATATAGGTTTGTTCATCTTCACCTCTGTCTTGCCCATCTCAACCCCAAGGAGGTGCTTGCTAAATCGATTTACACCCTTGAAATTTGGTTTCATCACGAGCTTCGTGTACTTCTCCTCGCTCGTGACTAGCTGGATGTTGTGGTGGTTTCTAACATTCTCCATCGTCTTGCCAAACACCGAGAGGTTCATGAGCTTGTAAAAGTCCTTCTCGAACTCGTTTTTGGCAGCCGTTCTCAACCTCGTGTTGTGATCGATGTACCCTCGAAGCCACACCTTCTGATTGAACCGGATGACTCTATAGACCTTCTTGAGCTCAAGGCCATGTTTTATGGCCTCGTGAAGGGCTCTTATATGCACCACATATCGACGTTTATTTTCCAAATTCGGGACCAGCTTCTCGACTCCGTGGATCTTCCTGCGTTCCGGTAGGAATGGCAGCTCATTATGCTTGTCGTGTAGTCCTGCTGGGTAGTCGATGTCAACCTCTAAGATGTACCCATGCTTGTTGTCTTCGACGAGCTTCCCGATCCGCTTTTCGGTGAATGTCTCTACGTTCGATAGCCATTTGAACCCGTCAGTGGGCAAATCCTGCCTCATCGCCCAGCCGTATAGGTTGTTGGCGTCGAGGTACTGCAAGTAGGAGGATTCAACCTCCGGATCGTAATGGTCTCCCATGTACCTATTATTTGCTTTGGCATAACGGTGTACAGCTTGAACTATACCACCACGGATACCTTTTTCGAACATCAAGAGCATGTCGGGATCGGTGAGGAGTTCCAGCCTTATACCTGTAAATTTCAATGCTGCTTTCCAGGCCAAGCCGGGCGCGCTGTAGAAGTGGGCGGATCAAGCTTGTAGTTGTTCAAACAAACGTCTCGAAACGTCTCGAAGACGTCTGCCAGTAGCAGGACGTCTGTGCTGAGGTACACATCGTGGTAGTCTCCCATGGTGACGTTATCACCCTCCGGGGTGATAGAATTCCATACTGTGACCGCGTAGGCATAATCCTCATCGCTGATACCCCCCATGTTCAGCTTGCTGTAGAACGCCTCCTTGGGCGGTAGCTCCAACTCTTCAAATCGCTGCCATCTATCCATGTACTCGTATGGGTAGACGCCCTTTCTCAGGATCAGCCTGAAGACATCATCTTTGTCGATAAATTTGGCCATGGATGGCACGTTTGCCTTTACCTGGTCCATGCCTAACTGCTTCATGATATTCGAGTTGCAAGCCTTGCACCAGAATTTTGCCATGTATTTGGCGTCTATTTCCTGGAATTCATGACCAGTACCCGCACACTGTTGACATTTCATATCAGCTGCGTTTGTACCAATGAGGTTGCTTGCCAATTTAGCCAGTGACGAGGCCATGAATCGACAGCTATCGATGAACCTGATTTCGATTGTCTTGTACTTCTCACCATCGCCATATCCCATACCTCTAAGGGGTACTTGGATTTTGACGTTGAAGCTGATACAACCAATGTCCTCCGTATTGTACTTCTCGCCTAGCTCTCGGATGAACAGGTGGGCGTCGTATCCTGAGAGGTTGTGGAAGATCACGGGGATGTGGCTGGGTATCTTGTACTTTAAATTGCAGCTGTTATGGGCTGCACCCCTGTAGAGCCCCATATAGTGACAATGGTCCCGAACTTTGCGATTCTTGCTATCATCGAAGGGCTTCATGCAGATATGGCAGTTCGAGGACTCGTTGTGCTCCCTTTCCAGGATCTCTGTTAGAGGCTTCATGTCCTGCTGCGGGTAGGTATGGTAGAGACGTTTGACCTCGTCCTCCAAATGGTTGACGAACCTCGACACGCAGTCCTCACCCCTGTAGACTGTCAGAGGGTCCGGAACATCCCCATAGGCAAAGGTACTATACGTGCACCAGCCCGATGGTACATGCTTGTTCAGCTTCTTCGTCCTGGTCTCCCTGGCATCCTCCACCGGGACTAGCAGACTCTCGAAGTCGGCATAGATGGCAAAGGGTACCTTGAATTGATGCTGGCCATCCTTGTAGGAGAGCCATTTTTCGGCCTCTGTTGGCATCGTGATCTTCACAGCCTCGTGATCGGTGCAGTACCTGTAATGCTTATCTCTCGATTCGATTGTGGAGAATGCTTGGAGGCAGTTCAGGCAAAAGTGCATTTTTGCCGTATTTTTCGAGGTCTCCTTGCCTAGGAGCCGTGAGAGGCTTTTGACGGCTACGTAATGGGTCTTCTTGTCATCCGTAAGGAGTAGTAAATTCACTTGCTTGCCACACCCGTTGTGCGTTGACCGCCTCAGAATGTTGATGCTCTTTCCCGTCACGTACATGACGTTCACCGCAATCTCCTTGTTATTCTTCTCGAACTTGCCTATGCTCTTGATGCTTGTGGGGAACTCTATACACTCCCAGTTGTAGAGGTCTACGTAGGGTCTCATCTGAGGTATTCGAATCGGGTTCTTCCCTATCTCCTCATGATGCAGGGATGCAATAACGGCCCACTTGAAGCACTCCTCGTCCTCATTCACCGGGTTAATGACAGCCTTTTTAGAGGCTATCCATTTGGGTAGTTCGATGTATGAAGAGCCCCTCGTTAGCCGTCACTTATGGAAATCTACGTCAAGGTATAGGATTTTCGAGATCGTGAAGCCACTTTTGGGTAGTGCTGGATTCTCCACGTGTGTTTTGATTTGGGCAAACACCGTATCCAGCACGTCATCTACGTCGCTACCCTGGAAGATCGAGGCCATGTTGCTGTGGAAGACCTTCTTCACCTCGATGTACTCCCCGTCGTTGACCCCCTCTATGGTGGGCTTCTTCCACATGATCCAAAGTGACAGCTGTACCTTCGCCGACCCCATCTCTTCTACTTGCCCCTCAACCAAGGTTTTCACGTTTGGTCGCACTATTCCAATATACCCGTCAACGTCGGCCCCTTCCATGCCGGGGATGCGGAAACTTCGGAAGGTCCTATGATGGGCATGCTTATGTTTTTGAGGCGTGTAGTCATGCTCCGGCTGATTGTAGAGACTTTGAATGTCCTCCAAGTAGTCTTCCTCGGCCTCTTTTTCCACTTCGTCATGCAGCGTGGGAGGTCTTATATTGGCTGCACCCCTGTAGAGCCCCATTACCCTACGTTTAAACGTTGCATAGGTCCTTTTAACCCCCTCCCTTATAGGTTTGGGGACAGCATCAACTAACCAGTTGTACCATCCCCGCATCTTAGTTTTCACGATCGATCGATTTTTCGATAGCTCCCGTTTCTCGAAGATGTCCATCTCGGATGGGGGTAATAGCGAGTTGTGCCATTCCCTAATTTTACCCCCTATAGCTGGACGAGTCTTGGCCATCTCTTGCTTTTCAAAGAGGTCCATGGCCTCCGGCGTTGGTGGTTGTACGGCCCTGGGTGGTCTCGCCGGTACCTCCCCCAATAAATCAACTAATGCGGCCTTGCGCAGCTTGTAAAAGCCTGTTAAACCACGACCTTTTGCGATATCGTGTAATTGTTTAACGGTGTGAGTATTCATCTTTTATTATAGATGAAGTGGTCAGAACCAGCACAGTTCCTATTTATGGGAACTTCCCTGTGCGTGTGCGTGTGCGTGTGGCATGTACCATAGGTATCGCAGGTATCGTAGAGTACGGGGTTTTAGGGGGTAAGCATGGCATGTACCATAGGTATCGTAGGTACCACAGAGTACCACAGAGTACGGGGTTTTAGGGGGTAAGATCCCGGAGTCAAGCTCAGTAGCGGGCGCCGGTATCCAAGGTCTATTGCGCATGCCTTGATTTAGGGAACTTCCCTGAGTTGTTGCGTGGGCGTGCGCGACTGTGCCAGAACATACATTTTCCTATCTCTCCGGGTTGTTCCGGATTACGTGTTACTTGTTCCGGAGTTCCGTGTTCAGCATTTTACAACAAGCCAACCTTCAAGAAAAACAAATATGGTAGCGTAAAAACCATGCGGAAATTTTGAATAACTTTCTCCGAGGTAAGAAATCTTGAAGAAACCAAAGTCTTGTAATTTTAAATACATTTTACACTATTGACTATGATAGCATGCATTATCCTGATTTCACTCGAATTCTAGCAGGGCAAAACAGCACTTTCAACCTGTTGACATGGCCAAAAAAAACCTCACTTAAAAAAGTAAACGTTACAGTCAGTAAAAACTGCTAACTAAAGTGCGTACTGCTAATTTGATGTAATGCTCCTAATTAACAGAATATTGAAGTCTAATTTGGGTAATGAACACCTAATTAAGCTCCACAAAAACAATCATATGCAATTTCGGAATTGGATATTTCTCCTATCACATTGGGCAAGTTGTTGGACTTTGAACCCTCCTCCGTCGTTCTCGTTAGCGAAGCCTGCAAAAAGTGCTAGAATGTATAGGCTCTTTAGTTTTGTTTAAACCAAGATAATTTCGAAACCGGCATTCTCTTTGACAATCACACTCAAGAGGAGAATTGACGAGAAGACATTTGTTTTAAAATTAAAAAAAATCCGAGCCAACGTCAGTAAACATTTCGAAATGCATCTAAATTTGGCTAAAGGAATTCTAATTTTGTGTTGGGGACCAGGGTTCAATTTCCCTTTGCAGTGATTCGATATGGGTGAGTGAATGCTACCATATAGCCCCGGTAACCCCAGCCATGTGAGGGAAAATGAGGAAGATTGGGTGATACAGAGAGTTGTCTGGTAGAGCGCAAACCCTAATTGGGTCTGCGTAGCTCAAAATGAACATTAAATACTCTAGGACTCCCCATCTAAGCCATGGCCCTCCTGGAAATAATAGACATGGTAGCTATATCCCCCCCAAAATTTTATGGCTAGCCATGTAAAATATGCGCATCTCTCTCTCTCTCACACACACACAGACCTGGCTTCATTTACCAAGGAAAATTAATCAATTCTGTGGCTCTGTTTCGACCAAAAAAGGTTGAACTGGGCTCTCAAGAAATCAGAGGGCTTAATTTGTGTTCCCTCCTATTCTTAATTTGGAGATTCTCCTAACTAGCAAGTACATGCTTAGCAGCATTTTTCCCTGACTGGAGTACAGTAGTAGGATTTTAACAACTCGTTCTGGTTTTTTTTTACTTGCGGAAAAAATTGCATTATCTATACTTCTTGGAGCAACTGGAATAGATATCTTTAAAACTTGTTGAAACCAACGTTTCTGAAGTGAACCTGAATCTCCTGATCTATTTTTTTTAATGCCTTAATACAAATACCTGCTTTCTTCAAACCGGTTTAAAAGAATTAAAATTGATATAAAAATTTGACATCGTTTTTATATTTGTGACTTTCAAAACAAAGATTAATGCAAAAAAAGACTTGTTAAAACTAAAAAAGAGAAACTGCCACCATCATTGACTGGTGTTTTATCTTTACATATTTTTTGTTTAATCAGGTCCTCCCATTTTAAAACCAGCTGAAAAGGGTAAGATGACGGATGAAGTTTCACTCACTCACATTGTCGTTTTCTCAGAGTGATTTAAAATTTTATTGCAATCATTTCAATAAAGTGTTGAGTCACTATCGAGTAAAAAGTTCACAACTTCTTACACTCACGAATATACAAAGAAGGATACCAGTACTTCAGGAGATTTAAGCAATGAAAAAGCCAAGTTAAATCCCAGAAGAACAATAAATTCACACTGGTGTTCTTCTGACCTTTGCAAAGAATTTGAAAACTTGCTTAGTTTATTGTACAACCCAACACAATTTTTTTTGTTTTTTTTGTTTAAGGTGACGGTATACCTTTTGAGCATGGTTTTTTAAATCGTGATTTTTTCAGCGATAGTTAATCAAAGTTTATTCATTCATACATCACCGAAAAGCATTTTTAAACACCTATCAAATGGTATAAAAATAATTTTAAGCTTCTTAACTCGTGAAAAGTACAGAGACATTTTTGAAACACACCCTGCCTTCAAAAAAGTGACTTCATTTACAAAACTACTTCGTTTCCAAATCTCATTCGATGTTCTTTAGAATCGTGATAGATGTATGTAAAAACGATTTTTTAATTATTTTCCACAAAGTCCCCGTTTTTGATTTATTTTACTTTTTCTAAAAAAGTCATTTTTTAACTTAAACTTTCGTCTTTAAGATGTAATATCTAGAGAATCGTTGATTTTTTGAAAATAAAAAAAAAATCGCTTTTAGATAAACACGTTGGCTTCAGCACAGTAGCACTCTCCCTTATAGATCTTCTGTAGTTTTGTAAAAGAGATTTGAAATGTAATAGATGGTATACGAAAAAAACAACACTACAAAAAAGTGTTTTTTAAAATATCACACCTTTCAAGCATACTCATAATGATGGTGATACTTTCACACTTCCGAGGAGATGAATATTCAGAAGGTTGTCCTTTTAAATTTTATTATTCGCAAAGACGTGACTGAGAATACCATAGAAATAGAACTTTCTAAGTCATTTTTCTGTGACCTGCAGAAACAGAACAGGATGGCATACATTTTTAGAACTGAAAGTGTTTTTTTTTCAGATGGTCATTTCTTTTCGGAAAGGAAATATAATTTATTTTTAAAAGTTATACTCAAGAGGATGATAAGTGTTAAAAACATTTACTCTTAACTCTTCAATTTGAGGTGTGAAAGACCAATCAGAAAAAAAGTAGTTATTTGGATAAAAGTCAATATTCCCTTTCAAAAAATAAATAAATAGTTTCACCATTGGAAAGATCGTCGTTTCTTTATTATAAATGGCTAATAAAAAAAAAATCGATTTTTTGATACAATAAAGGTATATCGTCACCTTAAACAAGGTGATGTTTAGACACCACATATGTTTTCCAACATTGTAGAAAAATAAGTAAAGATATACACTACTTCCAAAATGCGAAAATCGTCGAGACTTTTTTTGTTTTGTTTTCACAAAATCTTTTCCATTTTTTTTTTATTTAAAAAAAGAAACATTTTAGTGTGTATAATCATTTGTTCTTTTGTTTTTGAGATACGTTTTACATTACACAGATGCTAGTACATATTCTTGTACGTAAAAAAAGCCAGGCCATGCGGGGCAGAATGGGCTATTACCGTCATTCCTCTAATTTAATCCGTCCTCTAATTAGTAGTGCGACACTCTTTGACTAATTTTTGTTTTTTCTCTAATTTGATTTTCCTCTAATTATAGTGCAAACCAAATAATTTAGGGGACATGTTTTCGTTATTTTCTTTTTTTTCTTTTTAGTTGTCTATGATAAAAAATAAAATAGAATCAACTAAGTTGAAATTTTCCTTTTATTTTTAGTGCGAAATTAAATTTTCGAAACAAGATAATTTGTTTTGCCAATTTTAAACGAATATTTCTTTTTTTTCCTGTACAAGCAATCCTTCTAAAGCGAAGCAACCGTTATGCAACAATATGACCTGAAGTTAGGATGTAAAAAAATAATGTTAGCAGAAAATTAGTTTCCCTGAGATAGTAAAAAAACTGATCTTCATGTTCGGTAAAAAATATATTCAAATAAAGCAAGCATATTTTTTGCAGACGTCGATTGCAGCAAAAAATAATAAATTTCCATAAATTTACTATTAAAAATTTCGGTATAAAAAATACTTCTATGTTTCACTCAAAGCTGACATACTTGTTGCAATTTCATTTACAAATCAATCTATCTGTAGAGATTATCTCGCCTTTGTTTTAAACATTTTTCAGAGAAATACATTCCATGCAAAAAAAAGGAGAAAGAAATTATACTATTTCATAAGAAACATAAGATCTGCATAAAAAGCTATGTTTTTAACAAAATTACAGTTAAGACATGAGTTCTTGTTGTTCTCTTTTGCAAAATTGAAACTTAATGTCGTCTTTTTTTAATAATGATCTAAGAGTTGCAATATCGTCTTTTGGAAAGTTCAGTCGATTTAGAATAATTTTTAAGAGAACTAATGATGACGTCACATCATCAGCAATAGGGATATCTTTTTCGGTCTTCAACAAACCCATGTATTTTAAAATGTTATTTATTAAACCTGCGTAATAGGGCTGAAGCGTGTATGGAATGAGGTATTCTTCCGTTAGTTCGCTTGCCAGCTGATTATCCACTTGTATAAAGTATTCGCTAATTTTTATAAAGCTCGTCGTCAGATAATCCAACATTCCCAAATGTTTTATTTGTGCGGTCTCTTCTTTAAAGCAGGCGTGAAGAAAGCGAACTCGTAATCTGTGATAGGCTGTTAAAGATGTATTCGGTCGTGATAGAAAGTATGCGAAAAAATTTATATGCTCTGCCTTCATTTTGCTTTCCGTGATGAGATCGGTAAGGTATATCAAAAGCTGTTCAATGTTTACATTTTGGACTCCTTTGTATTCAGATTTGATCACGTCCATAAAGGATAAGAGGTATGTGATGACACTTACAAAATTGCAATATTGTTTATCATGTATTATCCAGTATACCATTTTACCCATGCGGATTCGCTTTAAGTCGTAAGCTTTCCCATTTTTATTTAAATACTGAGACGACAAATATAAGTAGAGGTCTGCTACTAGTTTTGGATCATGAAGATTTGGTTCCATTGTTTTTATCCACCTCATATAGTCAAATTTGTCTTCTACTGGTTCCTCCGAAACATTTAGACGTTCTGTAGATACGGATAAACTGAAATCGTCACTTGCCAAACCCATACCTAAAATTATTTAAAAAACGGTTAGCGCGTAGTCACAGTACCTTGAAAATAAAAAAATGCTGAATAAAGAAGCAAGGGGCGTAAATTACAATACGCCCAACATTTTTTATCTGCGGACTTCTTTATTATTAGCTTACTACTAATTTATTTTGCGGTTATGCAAGGAGATCTAAACATGACATTTCTTTTTAGAACTTTCTGCTGAAAATGATTTAACATTTTTTTACTTTTTCTATTTTAGCAAATGAAGAATAGAAAAGGAGAGTGTAGTCAATACCTGAATCCGCATCATCGTCATTGATTTCAATTGCATCTTCTCTTTCCCGGTTTTTAACAGTTGAAATATGCGCTGGTGAACCGCCTCTGCTAGTATCAAATAGGTTGCTTTTGGTGATAAGTTCCTTGGCATCTTTTAATTCGATTGTTTTCACATTGTCACCTTCGCTTGTTTGCTTTTTAGAGAATATATTTGGTGACGCCCCTCGTTCGCTGAAAGAACCAGACCTAGAAACGCCTTTATTGGATGAAACTGGAGTATTTGATCTCTCGTTGTAAGAGCTTGTTAAGTTAAACTCTTGTCCGTACTTCTCACTCAAGCTTGGCTTGTCTTCATCGTCGGTAGACATCCTATCGTTTCGCAATTCTTCATTGGCTTTCAACGTGATTGGCAAGCTGTGTCTCTTGGCATCGATTGGTCGCCTTTTTGACTTAATATCTTTTGCGTCTTTCATTTCAATGTTTTTCAAGGTGCCTTCGTCAGCACTTAAAGCTTTGGAAAATAGTTTCGGCGATGATACACGTCCATGAAGCGAACCAGGCCGCCTAACACCTCTACTGGAAGAAACTGGAGTGGTGGCTTGATCGTTAAGCGAACTCGTCAAATTGAAATCTGCACCAAATGTTTCGCTCAAACTTTCGTCATCTTCGTCTTTTTTTTTTGGAGCTTGATCTTTCTTTTCGCCTCCCTCATCGAACGATATCACCGTGTAACCCTCTGATAGCAAGGGCTTTTTCTTTTCAGCATTATTGCCAACTTCGATATCTTTTACAGGTGTGGTCGAAGAACGTGGTGAAGTGTAATCTTCCAGTATTGAACATTCGTCGTCTGATATCACTGTAAAATCCTCTGTTTGCTGCACTTGCAAGCGTTTCTTCTTTCTTGAGTATATTTTCTTTGATATAGATAACTCCTGGTCTGGTACATCACCACTGTACTCGGCATCGAATGAGTCATTTAGCAGTATTGTTAGATCCATTTCGTAAAGATCAAATTCCAGTTTATCTTCTTCGATTTCTTCTTCATCGACCCTAATTTTGTCGTCATGAGTTCTTTTATTCTCAGCATCGCTTACAGGTAAAACGTTGCAGTCAACCGCATCGCAATCAATACGTTTATACAAAATTGGTTCTTCTGATTTTATTCGTTTTAACGCTCTCTTTTTCTTTGCGCGACGTTTCAGCTTTTTCACGGTTTCGTTTATCGTATCGGACGATATCTGCTTATAGTGTTCATCTAAAGCTGCAACAAGGTATTTTATTTCATCAAGGTTATCAACTTCTTCATCATTTTGATCACATTCCTCATTACTTTCTCTCGTCGCCCCTACTTCTTGATTGTCAATCTTACATTTTACTTCATCATCTTCTTCGTTGGCCTCTTTTGTTTCGTACTCAATGTTGACAAAATCGTCATCGTCTTCTTCGCTGTCCCTAACCACGTTTTCTTCATCACTGTCAATCTCAAGCGAATATTTTTCCTCATCATTTACGTTAACACTTTCATGTTCATTTTCCGTGTCCGACTCTTTAATTTCTCTTATGACATAATCATTGTCGTATTCCTCTTCCTCGTTATCGTCACTGTCGTATTCATCTCTCATTTTTTTGTCATCATTATTACATTCTTTCGTTACTTCTATGGTGTATTTAATCTCGTTTTCATCATCCTCATACTTATTAACCTTGTTTTCATCACAAGTTTTTTCTTCCTCAGTATTATTGATAACCGTGGCAATGATTTCTTCATTAATATTTTTCTCTTCCAATATTGTTGCTGATTTAGCCTCGTTTGTATTCACGTCAAACTCGTTTTCAATTTCTTTTTCCTCGTCACTGCATAATTCATTGATATCCGGTGTTAACTTCAAGTAGCTATCGTTTCTTTTCTGTGCATCCAATTTGAAACTGTCCACGTCTTTCTCCTCATCGATTTGGTCCTCATCTACTTCAAAATCAACAATAACATTCAATTTTTCTTCATCGTCAAATGAATCTAAATCATTGTACTGCTCGACCAAGCCATCCCATTGTAATGAAGGGTCTCTAGTTAGTTTCTTTTTACGTAAAAAGGATTTACCTTTTCGTGAAATTACTGGACTGACTGTGTCAGCTTCATTATCAACGGCTGGCGAGTTTGAGCGCTCATTTTTGTTTGTTAGCTCGCCATTAAGGTCATAGTTATACCAAAGACACTTCTTTTGTTCTAACGCTGGATGAGTACTACTGTTTTCATCGAAATTTTTTAAGCGATCTGATTTTTCTTCGTATAAACGTATTTCGTTGGTTATGGGTTTAAATCCATTAGAAAAATACATGGGGTCTTCTTCGTCTTGCTTTTCGGACGTTGATTTTTCCTCGCTGTCTTCTTTAGGTGAAGTGATGGGTCGAGTGCTACTGACTGTTGTGTCGTCATGAATTACACGTGCAGTTTCTACAGGCGTGTCTTCGACCTTTGTTGTAGTGGCTAAGGGGGCTGTTGAATCTTCTTGGGGTAAACTAAACTCAAAAACTATTGGGTTATTTGGCTTCGATGTCTCTGATTCTTTTACTATTTTTTTTCCTAAATCATCGAGGCTTAATTTTTCTTCTCGCGTTGGGACGTTGTTTACGACTGCTTCGCCAGCATGTTTTGTCGGATCCGGTGTTTTTGTTATGTATATCTCATGCACTTCTTCTTGTTCATCTTTTACTGAAGCTAAAAAATAATAATAAAAAGCAGGTCACATTTGTTATGCTATTGTGACTTTCTACTTTAGTAGGTTGGTCAATTAACTATGGACTGATAATATAAATAAATTTTTGTTTCAATCTAGATAACCTATTTTTTGTTACTGCAAAACAGAATCACATGTGTAAAAATATTAAGGCTAAACGTAGTAACTTCGAATTAACTGCAGTTAATACATAATTTAGTAGCATATTTGAATGAAAACACGTTATTAACAAGTGGAAATGAATCAAAAGTTTAAACCCTCTGTATTATTTATGATTTTAAAATTTATTCCGATGACAGGAACTTGATATAGGATACGTATATTTTTAATTGTGTATATCCATTGTCAATACAATTGTGTGTGTGTTATTTTGATGGAGCAAATTGTATTGAACCTGAAGTTGCAATCAAAAATGGAGTGCTATTAAAGGAACGTGTAAAAGCCAGGTTCACACCAATGCGAATATCGTAATTCTTATGGTAATTCTACGTTATTCGCATTCGCATGCAATAAGAATTACATTTTTTGGTGTGGACAGTCTCCTTATTCGCATGTTATGTTCTTTGCATGTTATTCGTACGAATTACATAAGAATTAGCATGCGAATTAATATCAAAACTTTTTAATATTTTTTAC
The DNA here is from genome assembly GCA_030067915.1 of Hydractinia echinata. NCBI lineage: Eukaryota > Metazoa > Cnidaria > Hydrozoa > Anthoathecata > Hydractiniidae > Hydractinia > Hydractinia echinata. The sequence goes on from JASGCC010000087.1 coordinate 1,153,755, forward strand.
GCGAATAACATGTGAATTGCGAACTATGATCTATGACGTAAATGTATTTTTAAAGTTTTAATGGAAACAATTTTCTCTGTTGAAGAAAACGAAGCATATGGGCCATTCAATAATTACGTAACATCTAAATTCGCCATTTCTCCCCCTTCATCAGGCGTTACGTAATTATTGAATGACCCCATAGAGTAAACAATAATCAAGTCGAAAATAACAATTTTAGAAGAGGAAACACTTTCTGAAGAAGTTAGAAGGTATCGCTTTCTTAACGATAAGACTGGCTCTAGCAATAAAAATAAAATCAGAAAGTTAATGAAATGTTGTATGCGCTCTTTGACTGTCTTTGGAGAAACAATTCTGTAGACTAATTTCGTCTTTGTTTTAACTTCGGTTTTCTTTCCAACATTCGAAGTATATTATTATCGCGCAGAAGAAGCCTTTACGAATTCGTGTTCTGTTTGATGTGAACACATAAGTTTAGAAACATTCCGCATATTTTCATTTGCGGAATTTCTTATTCGCATGCATAAGAATTACATTATAACATAAGATAACCTAAGAGTAATGTTATTCGCATTGGTGTGAACCTGGCTTGTGATAGATAAAAATCAACATATTCTTTTTTGCTTTTAAGCTTCAAAATAAATACATGAAAATGGATGCGAGCATGGAACGATATGTATTCATTACAGTCGGTACCACTGCATTTGATGACCTTGTACAAACGATTGTTTCCGAACAGATCTTAACAACACTGGTAGCTGAAGGATACACAAAGATAATTTTGCAAACAGGTAGAGGACTCTATGAAGTAAACACTAATAGATCTGATATTCAAATCGAAACTTATAAATTTAAAGACTCGATTGAAGATGATTTAAAAAGTGCTTCATTGGTGATAAGCCATGCAGGAGCGGGTAGTGTTCTAGAAACACTTGCTTTGAATAAACCAATGATTGTAGTGATAAACGACAAATTAATGGACAATCACCAATACGAAATAGCTGAAAAGATGTGCGACGAAGGATTTTTATATTATTGTACGTGCGATACGTTAAACGAGACGCTAAAAACGAAGGACCTGTCCATGTTAAAAAGGATGCCATCTGCTAACCCAAATTTATTTAATGACTATATGATCAGACTAATGAATATTGAGCAGTAGATTATATATAAAATATGTCGTTTTTACATGTATTTTTATTTTGTTGCACATTTTTTTAAGTTTCTTACAGGATAAGTACCTTATGTTGACAAATTTTTGTGATTTCTCTAGTTTCAGTCAATTTGAAAAGTTTATAATCGTACAAATTTTGGCGCTAATTTAATTCTGTTCCACGTCGCCGAATTTAATATACTCCTAAAAATATTGCCTTATCGTTAAATAAAATCCGCGCCAATTTATACCAATAAGGTAATCAATTTTTAAAATAAACTGTATTTTCTTAAAATATTACCGGAACTTGCGGAAATTCTAAATTTGCGGAACTTAACTCAGGCTAAATATGAAAAAATAAACGAAAATATTTTGTATCTTTGCTTCTAAGCCAAATGAAGAGAAATGCGTTTTTCAGGTAAGGTTGTTCTTAAAATTATTATTCCAAACCTATGCGCAAAAGTATTGTAATTTATTTATTAAACATTGTTATTTGACATTCGTGAGTGATCTTTTAACGTTTTTAACCTGAAAAACGAGTATATAGAAGCGAAATGGCTGCAAGTTATTATAAGAATCTGACGAAAAGTGTAGTTCCCAGCTCCGCTACCCCTGGTAACCCAATTGTAGGTTGACAAAACAAAATTTGGGGAAATTTTATGACTAGTTTCCTAATAAAAAATGAAAGAAAGTGACAAGTTGAATGAAAGTCGAATTCACCCACTTCAATTTATTAACGCCTTCCCAACAATCGATTTGAAGAAAATCACTGCGCCCTTCCTGCCCAAGCAAGACTTTTTGGGTGATAAAGAATACTTGATTTGCATTAGCTATTTAAGTGCGCATAAAATTGTGTAAATAAGTTTTTAACCAAATAAATAAACACTTTTCGAAAGTTATTAAAGATGTTCATAGAGCACTAAGAACGAGGTTGTGACTTTCATGTTTTTTATAAAAAAGTAGTTTACAAGAAACATGGTACAATATGATATAATGATTTGATTTTTTGCAGGACTTTAAATACAAACTTTATTAATTTAGAGTAGGCAAACATGCGTATTTTTTTTATTAAAACTTTATTTTCAAAAAAATCAACGAGAAATTAAATTTATGGCGAACATTAAAAAAACCCAGACCTCTCGTCAAGTGAAAAAAATTTATGCTATACTATCCAATCTGTTTAAAAGATCTCATACCTTTGTCAGAAGAATGCACACTGTCTTCCCCTTGTAGCTCTTCTTCTACTTTTTCTTCGATGATAATATTCACAAAATCATCTAATGGGTCTTCCGTGTTCTTTTTGTTTGAATGTTCTTGAGATGAAATAATAATACGTTGAAGATCGGTCTAAACAAAGATTGATAACATAAAGAAAAATTTAAGTAATTATCACATTGTTGTTTTTATTCTGTTACCAATATAATTTTTATTTATACGTAGATAGAATTGACATGTCAATAAATATGACAGATCGTTGTCAACAAATATTAAGCTTTTCTTCACTCGCTACATGAAAGAAGACAGAAGTAGTTATTAACTGCTTGTGGCAGCGTTATGCCTCGTTAATCACAAGAAAAGCAAAATGCAAATAAACGAGTCTTATCGTTAAAGGTGAACTTTCTCTTCTCAAAGGTAAACACAATAGCCTGACTGCCATGTACTTTTTAAAAACCACTGAATAATCGTGTCGTGAAAAAAAAATGTGATACCAAAATTATAATTTAAAAATCTCACCTGGTCTATACCTTCATCTGGAACTGATTGTTCCTCTTTTTCTGAAAAATTAAAAGAAAAATTATACAACTTCACAATACAATATTTTTTCATTTTTAGAGAATTTGGCTATTTTTAAAAACCGTGTTCTCAAGATAGCTTCGTACTTAACAGAGCTTCGTAGAGCTCGTGAAAAAATGAAAGAATGAATAAAATGGTCTAAAAGAAAGCAATAGCCGAGGCAATCTCGTTTGCGCTCCTTTTTAAATTTTCCTTACTGTCAATATTAAGTGGTAAAGGTGAAAATATGCACTGGGAAGGAAGTTGCAACCAAAGAAAAGGAAGCTAAAACTAACAACTTTGAACTTACCCTCCTGGATAACTTCGTGCAATTCAACAGAGCGCTCAATAATGGGAGGCATGTATTTTAACAGTTCCATCGTTAATTTTCGTTCAACATGTTCATCATTGTTATCTCGATAAAGATTATCATCTTCCTCATCCGCGCTTAATTCCTCTTTCCATCGAGGCATTTGGTTATTTCGACTATACTCTTCCTCGTGTTTCTCAAATGATGCCATGCTATCTTCAAGATGAGAACTATCAAACTCAAATGCATCTTCTACGAAGGAGGTTTTATTGTCACCTTCATCGTCACTGCCTAAGGATTTTACGCTTTCCTCAGCAGTACTATCGTCGACCTGATTGGTATGTTCAAATACTGGAAATACACCAGTAGTATCTTCACTATTGAGCTCGCCAGAAACTTGACTGTGTATGATATTCTGTTGTACTACAGAAGCACTAGACTCCTTGTCATCAGGAGAATCTGTTACAGCATACAACTCTTCGTATTTTGGAAGTTGACCATTTGCAGAACCTTGTTGAAAACCTGGTGTGGAAAAACCTTCATCGTCGAGAATTAACTGACGAACAGCAGGAACTTCCTTGCCATCTTGGCTGTCTTCATGTGCAGAATGTTTATCTGTAGTTGGCGTAGACATTACATTTGGATCAGCAGCTTCGCTTCTCGTTTTTGTTGAGTCAGTAGAAACCAGGTCTTTATTTGGTGTGGAATGATTAGGGTAATCGTAGTCAGTATCTAACACTTCATAGAATTCCTCGTCATCCCTAAGTTTGGCTAGGATGATATCACGTGGCCTTGCTGTTTCTTTAAAATCTTCATCGTTATCAGAAAAGTGTGAAGTGTTCTCGATGGTATCTTTCACCTCGATTGTGACTGAAGGGGATTTGTCTTCACTGGTATCCTTACCTTGACTTGGAGATACGATTTCCATATTGGATTGTGCCTGAACGTTAGAGTTTTTTTCAGCTAAATTATCACTTGATGCATTTTTTGTATCGGCATCACTTATCTGATTCCCTCCTAAGGAAAAGAAGCCATGTTCTTCAACGGTATGTGGCGAAAGAACGCTGTGCACTACGTCATGTGTGGGTTTTTCCTCACCAAGTCCCACTCCTAGCAAAGGTAATAATTGTACCTGCAGTGGAGAAAATGGAGTTGAAGTATTACTTGTTGAATTATTTTTTTGTTCAATGGAGGTCTCCGGAGTAAAGGTGATACTATAAGACATTTTAGAGTTTTTCTTTGGTGTGGATGTCTTCTTCAGTTCATCAGGAGAAAAATATCCACTGTCTGGTCGTACTGCGTTTCGTTCACCTAATGATAACTTTCTATGGACGTTTGTGTTTGAGGCGCTGGTGCTGTTTAATTTCATGCTGCTTGAAAATCCAAGAGCATCTTGGCTTAAGCTCTCGTTACCGTTCGATGTTACTGATGATGATGACTCAGAACGCTTCAATGTGGGTACAATTAAGGTATGCTTTTCTTCGCCACTATTTGGGTCAATAGATCTATTGAAACCACGTGGGTCCTCAGAAGATGTACTGCTATTTCTACTAAGGTTTGATTTTGAAACTTCGGATGATGATGTGGATTTTTTCATCCCGAAGAAAGAAAGGAAGTTTCTTTTTTTCTTTTCTTTCTGCGGTTCGTATTGGAAGCTTTTACTAAACCCTTTAGAGTCGGTTTTGCTGTCTCCGTTTGGAATCGCTGTGGAAGATCGGGATTTTTTCATATCTGGTACAACCAAAACATGTTTTTCCTCCTTCCCTGGCACTCCCTGAGTGAAACTACTAGTAAAGCCCCTCGTATCTTCACTGGAGTTACTTCGGTGTGGTTTTAAATTATTACTTGTAGACTGCGATCTTGCTTTTGGTTGAGTTAAAGGAACAGTTAAGTTCCCGTTAAATGTGTTATTATTTGAAGTATTTTTAGGTGAAGGTGCTGTATATGTGTAAGCAACCTCATCTTGATTTGTACTGTTAAGTTCGTTTGTTGTGTCAATGGATGTGTTACGAGTTAACGATTTTTCCATTATATTTCCATTGCTTAAGTTCTCTTCGACTTTCTCATCGCCGTCAACATCCCAAACTTCCCAGTCTTCTTGATTTGTTTGATCAATCTTTTCGTTCATCTCCACAAATGAATTCTCCATGCTAATCAATGGCCACGAATGCGCACGTTTTAAGTTAAATAATGTATTGAAATTAAAAACTTTACTATCACTTAGATTATCACAACTAAAAACGTCTTCAAAGTATTCGTCGTCTTTAAAATTTTTATCGAGTCTCGTGGTCGCAGATACTTCTGAAACACAGCTATGCTTCTCTTTGTTTGTATCACTTTTTAAGTGTTTCTCATTCAAAAACGGTTTAACGAAACGATCACAATAATCTCTGTCTTTGTTTATGTTACGGGATTGACACTTCTCATGAATTGCATGTATTTGTGAATGCTCTTTAGAATAAAAACAATCCGCCTCGCTGCAGGTAATGTTTGTATAACCAACCTTATTGTTGTCAGCGTTTGTTGTTGTTATGTATTGTTCTGCGCTTTGTGGATTGTCTCTTAAGAGATGGACAATATGTGTAGAATCTAAGAAAGTAAAGATAATTAAGACAACAACAAATTAATTTAGAAATATAATTATGGTTGTTGACAATGAAACATAAAACTTTACAACACTAATTAAAATGTTGTCAAAACCGACGAGTGATGCTTTCGTTATAGATTCCAGATCAAGTTAAAAGTTCTCCATCGGCGTGTTTATTTTATTACAAGGAAAATTTTAAAATGGATTTGCTTGTAATAACAACATTTTAATTTAGCTAGTACCAGGACCCAAGCGATTTTCAAATTGCCGCCTAAACTAAAAGTCACTGTTACTAAGTTACTAATGAAATTGCACTCCAACCTCTCCTCCACACACGATATAACGCACACGTGAGAAATGCTTGAAGATGATATATACGAGTTTCCTTTATAAGAATGTGTATATTTAAATGGATTCGCTTAAATTGTTCCGAACTGAACAATCTTTAAAAACGTTTTTAAAAGACCAAGCCACATGCATAAGTAAAACCGCACTAAAAATTTGTGAACGCTGAATCTGAATCTGCCTTATTGTTAAAATGTATTAAGCTTGAAAACTTAGTTCATGTCCATCATGTGTATTTTAAATTTGTAGATACATCTTAGCCTAATGTTTTTATAAACTGTGTGTTTGTTGAAAGAAAAATATCACATCATCCTTACTTCCAGGTTTTTGTAATTATACCCCATAAAGAAAGAAAAAAAAGAAGAATATAGGAATTGTACTCTTAAAGATTAGAAAATGGAGTAGAATTTAAAGTTATGACAATTTGACCCCTTTTTACGAAGGTAAAATTAAAAAATTTGCCACAAAGAATGGTCTAGAGTTGCAACGTATATTGTTTCTATTACCAATTTTAAATGTTGCTCTTGCATAAATCTTGTTTTTTTTCACAGGAGTTCTAATAACAACAACACTGGATTTCGAAAATGGTTCCGCAAAAAAACACGAAATTTCACCTCTGTCGACAAAATGATCTTAAAACATGACTCGATCATACAAATTTCAATATTGAGACTAATATTTACTAAATAAAACCTCTTACCTTGCACTTATCGATAATTTTTTTTAGAAAACTAGATATCTACACATGCATCTAACACACCACATCTGAGCCACATTCATAAAAAATCTTTATTCATACAAAAATGGATATTTATTGTAATTAAATCATTCTTTCTAAAAGCGTGAACGTTGCCAAGTCCACGTAATTAAGAAAATTAGGAATTTCTATTGATGAGATCTCTAACATTGCAATCCTATTGTTTAAAACAACGCCTAATAATTGTGTTTCTAGGTCCGTTGACAACATCTCTTAGTTACCGAATTAGCATAATTTGTGCGCGTTCTGCTAAATATCACTTAGCAGGAGTAACCCCTTTTTTTTTTAGATTTGGGTAGTCTGTTTTCATAAACAATTTATTTTTGCCACTTTGACTTGGAAGATTGTCCCAAAAATTGTTTACTTATCGTTTGAGAGGGGGGAGGAATCTGAATATCAACAACAAAAAAGGTCTATAGGTATGTGTTAGTAGAAAGGTATGTCGCAAGGAGAACATACGCCTCGCCCTCGTGGTATGTCGCAAGGAGGTAGTATCCTCGTCTCGTCTACTATATATGCTAGCGAGATAGCATCGGATCGATAGCACAGTCGGTAGAGCAATCGCCCGGCAAGCGAGAGGTCGTGGGTTCAAGTCCCGCTCGATCCATCATCTTTGCAGCACTTGGGAAGATAATGTGCAGGATTACTTATACCAATAAAAAAGGTCTACTTTAGACAAAATATTATTGTTTCATACGCAATTCGTTGATATGTTTTCACATTATAGTCCTAATATCAAGAGTGAGTTTTGTGAGGGTTGAAACTTTAAAACATTTCTGCTCAGTAGGTCCAACCATGGACCCACCATGTTTGGACCTACCTTAGTCGCTTATGACGAAGAAAGTCTATAAATTTATAATTTCGCTAACTGAAACTTGTGTCTATAGTACATACCTTTTAACTTTGTTTTTTCTTCTGTCACAACTCTCTCTTCAAACTCTTCGTTGTTGTTTAGATCAGCATAACTTCCTTTGTTCTCAATCCATTGCTCAATGCCGTATGAATGAATAAAATAATCATCTTTCACTGTTTTATCGTCATCAATTTCTTTCCATGTATTCTCATAAGTTTCGGACATATTAGCATAATCATTTATTATCATCGTATTGTTGTTGATATCGCCGTCAGAGCTTCTTAACGTCGAAAAACCTGAATCTGAATACATGTCTGGATTGTTGCTATAACTAACATTTGTTGCTAACGGCAGAAGTAACGGTGGCACGATATCGTTCTTACTGTTATTACAAGCTGTTACTGCTAACGCTTTGCTTTGTTTCTGATTTGTAATCCCAGATGAATGATTTCCACATGAAAGATGATTTTCATTGCTACTACAGGTTTGTAACATACTACTATCATTTTCGTCTTCTTTAAGATGTTCATTATTCTCACCTGGAATGTTTTCAAAGTGTGTGTTATTATTTTCCAATTTTGAAAAAAACACAGACACATCTAAGTCTTCCATCTGACTGTAGCTCAATGAGGGATGTTTACCTACTTTGTTTACAATTAATTCTTTCAGCCCTTCTTTAAAATCCCTAGTTTCTGGGGAATAATTTAGCTCCACAGCATGATTGATTGATATATGCTCGGGTGCATAAGAAGTTAAATTAGTTGTGTCATAATTTGAAGAGGGTTCGTTTGGGCTGCTATTTGGATTGGTATTTGAAGATGGAATGTCGTGTTTATGAGAAAATAATATCCTTTTTACTTGGCATTGTCTGTTGGCAATATTGAAGTTCCAACTTTTTTTTCGTTGTTTAAGTACTGATGGCCGTCTCTTCTTTAACTTTTCCTTGACTGTTGCGCGTGTAATTGAAATATTTCTGAACACGATCTAAAAATAAGAGTGACTTTCATACCACCAGAAGGACAACGTCTTAACTATATGCTAGATTAACAACTTTGTTGCAGAACGAATTTTCAAGTCAGAGTGGACCACATATTAGTGAATGAAAAATCTGGGTAAATTATTAAACCAACGGAAAATAGTCACGTGAAGCAAGATGTTTTAGATACAAACCTCCTCGTCATGGTATATGGAACCATCTAAGTACGGTAAGAGCCATTCTTTTTCCAGTATGATAGCCAACTCAGTGGCTGTGAAACCTGACGAATCAATAATCGTTTCATCATAGCCATCAGCTATCAGCCTAAAATTTGGATTAAATAGTATTTTATATACAAAATATAATAATGCGATGTATGACATAAACTCTAATTTAAAATATTTCCATGTTACCTTGTTATTTCTTTTGTATTGTTGAGAATGACAGCTTTGTGAAGAGCACCATGTCCAAATTCATTTGTCTCCACTTTTTTGCACGCAGGATCTTTCATTGTATTCTACTAAAACAAAACATACACGTTTGCTTTAATTTCATTCATACGATAAACACATTCGCTCACAAAACATACCACAAGACGATCGTTGGTTATCGGTCACGGCGTTTTGTCTGTGTTGCTATACCTTTGCATAGCAACAAAGATAAAGAGACCTGGTAATAGTACTGATTGTATCTGCTGCGCATGCCGATAGATAAATACAGACTACCCATATCTTTTTTTAACTTCAACACACTCTTTTGTTATGTCTTATGGTCTATAGTAACTTATCACCAACCTAGCACACTGACTCGATTTCAATTCTCTCACAATAGTTTTTATTTGCACCAGGATTGATTAAAAAATGTATTTTGGTTCCAGTCTTTTCATTATATTTTAAGCTGAGACAATTGAATTTTAAACTGGATAATTTCGCATACACCTTTCAGTTTATCATATAAACAATCATCGTTTAATATCGGAAGAGCTTCATTCATATAAATGAAGTTTGTGTTGAAAAAAAACATTCTCCTTGAAACGCGTTTGATAGCTCTCAACTTACAATGAATGAGTAAGTTGAAGAATAACAGAGAGATTTCAAATCTACATATTGCCTCCCTGACCAGCATAAACCACGCAACAAGACCTGTGGATGAAGTTGATCACACGTATGACGTAATAGACATCACTATCATTGTTCATCCTTTGATGACTCCTTCTTTCTTCAGCTTTTAATTGTCAAAATAAAAATCTCTCACCCTCCGTACTACTGCTTCCTTTTAGGTGTTAAGTGGACGGTGTTAGTTAATGAAGACAAGGACCGCTATGCAACCTTGATCCCTTATTTGCCTTTTTCAGACATAGACGATATGATATTTCACAGTCGAAAGAAATGACATAAGATATTTTGTGGTTCAATGCGCAAGTAGGCTAACAACACTAAGTTACTTCTTGTAGAAGCATCAAACTGCTTAGGGGTTGAGCTTTGTCACCTTTTTTTATTACCATTTACATTTATGTGAAGAAGTCAATAAGTTTAACCTCAAGACACTGAAAAGTATACAAATATTTAAATTTTCATGTGAAATGTCTTTCTCTAGTCTTTCTCTATAAATCTTAAACGCCAGCAAGCTCATTAGCTATATCCATTCGTTTAGAGCAGCAATGTTAAATTAACATACCAAAATACTTAAGACTCAGATTGACCAAATTTTATCCCTGTCAAAGAGAAGAATTTTTTTTCTGTAAAATAATTAATTTATAGTCACTGATTTAAGTTTATTAAAAACTGGATTAATAATTAAATTTTTTTCAAATAATATGCTGATAAAAATAAATTGTTGGGTTCAATCTGTTGAAGACTAAATAAAAAGCTGCATGAAACAAAGCAAACAAAAGTAAACAAAATGACGATTTCATTTGATTCTATTCTATTATTTGATTCTATTATTCTTATTTAGCGTGATTTGGAGCACCTCCCTAGATTAACTTTGATGGTGTTCTATTTTCAACTTTTGACTAATTTTTTAAAAAAAATCTAAGGCAAATGTTCCTAAAAATGCTTTTTTATTTATTTATTTCCGATATAATATGAAGTCACTTGGAGAAACGTTTTTGCAGAATGAAGTTTACTTCAGTAATTAATTTTGTAGAAAAAAACCTCAACCCGGCATAACATTGTTATCCATGTTGGACACATCAATCATTTACTGACTTTTCCCGCTTTTTTCTTTGATGTACCGCAAAAGAAGAAGTTCTTACACAACCTCGTCCCCAGGGTCTGGTGGCCCCTGAGCCGTTATTACGGAGTGGTCGCCGCTATCAACTTCGTCAACAAAGCAAAATGCCCTGGGAACGAGATTGGTTCTTACAGTCTTCTGTTGGAACTTGAAAAATTAAAAAAAATCAATATGTGTTTGTTATGTTTTTAATATGTTAAATTTAGAACGTGTTGTCATAACAACTTGCTAAAAAAATAATAAAATAGTAGTTTGTGTGACTAGAACTAGAAGTAAAATTATAGAACATGACTTCTAGTGGTATTTGGTAGGTTTCTTATAAAAAAACTTCTTAACGAAACATTACTAAGGTGTATCAACGAAATAAGAAACACCTGTACCTTTCTCAAATAAAAGCTTTAAATCCTAGGGTTCCCTTAGCAGAAGTCTTATTGATAACAGTACCAATAAGTACTGAAGATGCTAGGCAGGGTGTAACGATAATTAGTAATTGTGTCACTCAAAAGATGCAGAAATATATTCTATGTTTTTATAACATACGTTTCTGACCTATTTCTCCCACCCGATCAATAAGTTCCCCAGAAAGAAAATAAATATGAATTCCATTATTTCGCTCCTGGTCCTAGGAAAAATTAAAAACATTTTAGCCAGCACATCTAGACCAAAAAATAAATATTTTTTTGCAATTTGAGTATTTTTTGCAAGAAAGTCATTACAAAATGAAGTACTGGTCAGATCTAGTAAATGCTTGAAAATGTCAGAAGAAAAAATAAGAACAAAAGAGAAAAGGATGACATGCAGAACAACCATCGCTTTTTCTGTTAATATAAACTTAAAATTTTTTTTGGCTACAACAGGATGGTGTAGGAGAGAGTGGAACAATTTAACACAATCAGGAATATTTCGAAGATAAAAAAATCAATTATATCTTATGAACTACGTAGAAAATGTTAAACACGAAGACATAAATGAGTTCTAAGAAAAATATAGAGAGATTATTCATATGCTCTAGACGTTTGTTTGCACGTGGTTAACAGGAACATAACATAATGTCCGCGATACAAAATTGTTATCAAAACCACAGGGAGCAACATGATATAAGAACCAACAAACACACTATACCTTGGCAACTGTCCTTTTTTTCGTGTATACTTTTTTCCTCCAGTTTATTCAAAAACAAAAGTTTACCTAGGTCGTATCATTACGCTCTCAGCTACATATCTCTCTTAATAGAATCATCCTGACCTCAAAACAAGTCTAACGTATGTTAGTGATTCAAAAGACAATTAAAATGGAATTAACAACAAGTTTATCACTAATTACACTTGACTTGTCGTTAAGGATTGTCCACAAGGGAATTCTTATTAATATGACCACAAAAAGATTAAGCTGTATCATTTTTGTTCATTAGTCACTTCTGTATTGTTCTCTCGTTGTAGTTGGATTTAAAAGAGTCGCCAGTCCTTTTATTTTCAAGCCACGCAAATGTTAAGATTATCAGGCAGGATACAGTGTTCTTACTCAGTAAAATAACGTTTAAAAATTCCAACGTTCTATACTATCGTTTTTTTAGTACGAATTACACCTGTCCTAATTAATTTCCTTGATGTGCCGCAACTTATTTTCAAGGACATGCACCGGCAACGAAAGGAAGCCGTGGTCAAGTTATCGGTTAAATGATTTTAACGATTTTGTCTTTACAACATGGTATTTTTTACGCCCATGCGCCAATATTTACAAACTACCTTAAGTTTTACCCCGCCCGAAATTCACTTTTTGCTTATTAAGTGCGCAAGAAAAGCGCATTAAAAATGCGATGTTGTGTAAATTGAAAGTTGTTAATTTTATACAAAAGTTTTTATAGGATAAATGCACTATGCCCTAGATTCCGCTCCTGTGTTAGGTATGTCTTTAGGATGGGTGGTATCCAAAATTGAAAAATAATACCTCTTTTCTGCATAATTTTTGGTGTAGATTTAAACACTGTCCATTTCTTCATTTTAAGTCTTTGCAAATGCTTAGAGCGCTATATACCTCGGGCGTTGGTAAATTTTTTAACCAAAATTTTCACAATTTTTTTTCTAACATAGAAATGGAACATAACTTTGGACCAAAAATAATTTGCCGCCCGAATATTAAATCAAAAAGCTAAAAAATACTCTGGGAATGAAGTTGCTCGAGATTGGATGACGAAAACCCGCGGGAAAGAATCCGAAACGCATGGACCCTAAGAATCGGAATGGCAAAACTAAAATGGCGCGGAAGAAGCATAGCGAGCGACCACAGCGTTGTCCGTGTTGCTTGTCTTTTTGTTAAGAAATTTGGGGTGGTGTGAGGTAAACTAGGCCTTTGCATATAGATCCTGAGCAACGAAAATTAAGGAAAATGAATTTAAATTTCCAGATTTGGGGAAACCCTCCAAATGTTTGCCGTTTCTATAGATGAGTTCAATGTTTATGTTTTTTAGGGATTCTTCTTGCGCATGTGCGGAAAAAATGAGAAAAATCAAGAGACAAAAAAATTGTAGACCTTAGATGAAGAAAGTCAAATTATAATTAAAAACTTTTGTACTGTGGCTACTAGCATCTTTTCACTGATATATGATCTAAATCTAAACTACATGCAAGCTATTATATTCTAATAATTTCAAGATCAAAAGAAAAGATGCTTCTACCTGAAAATAAATGGACTGGTCCACCTGCATTATTTTGTTGCCTGTCGATTTGTGTAAGAGGTCTGAGGATTATAAACAACACGCGTCACGATGAAAGTCGTCTATTGTGGTGTGTGGATTTTCAAGTTGAAGCTTTTTCTTGGCAATTCGACTTGTAAAAGGTTCTTTTAAGACAAAATGAAAGTCTACAATAAAATTTGAAAGATATTTTTGTGTTTCCTGTTGTATTTGCAAAGTATTTAAACTTACAAGCGGAGCGGAGTTGTGTTGTGTTGTTCCACCCGTAGGGCGGTTGCCCAAAGTCGGGCATTTTCAAATCATAACCCAAGTAGGGCAAAACTATGCGAAGTAAAACACATTCTTTTATCAGTTGAATCTGCATTCCTTGCGTCTTAAAATAACTTTATTAAACTACTTTACTATTTTTATGCCTTAATTTAACGAAAATTCGCTCTTATGAACACATATTTAACCAAAATTTAAACTTTTAATCTACAACTATTTCAGCAAAAGCATGCCCAGAATAGAGTGGCATTGTAATGTTGACGATTTTTGACCGACTTTGCGCAGGAATAAAAACCACCCAAAGTAGGGCATTTTAATATTGACGATTTTTGCGTAGATACTAAAAGTAGGAACCGGCAGTAACCAGCAGTATTTCGAAGTAACCACCAGAGAACCACCAGTATTATGAAGTAACCACCAGAGAACCAGCTGTTTTTTTAAGTAACCACAAGAGAACCAGCTGTTATTATTAATTTACTCCAGATAAGGCAGCAACAGCGGCCCAAAGGTGTTGTGATTTTTATGCACAACACTTTATGACCTTAAAACTACCAAATATGATAAATAAAAGGGCACCTAGTTCTCAGGTTTTTTTTCTGATACTTTATGCTCTTGCTAACTAGCTATATACTTTTAAGTTGTTTTCACAAGGTCCAATAAGATGCATTCCAAGAAGATTAATTTTCAAAAATATGAATAAAATTTGCGGAATAATTATTAAACTTAAGTTATTTATTTATTTATTTTGCCTAAAGGCAATAATGGAAACAAAAAGAACAGAACGAAAATAGTGTTTTCAGGATTAAAGTTTATTGTTTGAAATAAAATGTAACACGTTTCAAGGAAAAAACGTTTATACTGAAAGCATAAATTTTTAACTTGAACAAAGATAAAATATGTTTTAAGTTTACTTTGTCTACCAAAAGAAAAAATGTCTCGTTTTGGACCCTCCTCCACATAGCGATTTTCGTTAGAGGTATCTCTCACGCTCGATGACCTCAAACTGTGCAGTTTATTAATTCATTCAATCCATTCGAACTTTAACCTTGTCTACCAGAAGAAAAAAATGTCTCGTTTTGGACTCTCCTCCGTATAGTGTTTTTCGTTATATTTGGTTTACAATTCAGATATTTGTTCGTTATTCAAAATATTAATTTTGTTTTTGTTAATTCTTGCGTGTGGTTTTAAAATACTAATACAGTCAGTATGTTTTTTTTGAAAAAGCCTTCTCTCTTTTAATCAACTGTTGCATAAAGCCCTATCACACCAGACATAAACATTTCAGAAAAATGAGTCATGAACTGTTGTGTACATTATAAAATGTTTCATGCGGTAGTTGCGTTTATTTCGTTTTATCTATTTAACTAGTCGTTCTCTTGTGGTTACTTAAAAAACTACTGGTTCTCTGTTGGTTACTTCAAAATAATGGTGGTTCTCTGGTGGTTACTTCAAAATACTGCTGGTTCCTACTTTTAGTAAAAGCCCGATTTTTGACCAACTTTGCGCAGGAATAAAAACCACCCAAAGTAGGGCATTTTAATATTGACGATTTTTGACCGAGTTTGGGCAGGAATAAAAACCACCCAAAATAAAGCATTTTAATATTGACGATTTTTGATCGACTTTGTAGGTTGTACAAAGTTGGTTGTACAATGTAGGCTGTAAGCCTGTACAATTTGTACAATGCGAACTGAATTTGATCTTTTTAAAATGGCTTCTATCTTAGAGAGTATCTTTTTGTAATATATTAAAATACATGATATATACTAAGTAGGTACTTTAAATAAATATAAACGTGTCTTACTCATAGCTATATAAATATAATACGAATACAGTACTGGAAAAAGGTTGTTTAACATATCGAGCGCGCAACGTGCGCGGACTCCCTCGATACGCGATGTACCGCGTTTATAATAATAAGAAACAATTAAAATAAATTGTCGCGATCTATCGAGAATCTAGTATCGTGACAAAATCCGTCTCGATGTGTCGCGATGGTAGGTGATAATGAGAATAAAGAGAAAGTTTTTTTTAATGAGAATAGAGAGAAAGTTTTTTTTATTTCAAACATCTCTGCTTTATCTTTTTTTTAATTTTAAATAGGTTTATATTATAAGAAAATTTTTAACTTTCGTATTTATTAAAGTAATTCTAGCGCATTACTTTTTCTATTGCCGTTCTTCCTTCTTAAATTTTTAAAATGCGATCTAACGAAGCTTTTCTATCGCCGTTCTTCGTTCTTAAACTTTTAAAACGCGATCCAAAACAGCATTTATATCGCCGCTTTTTGTTCTTAAACTTTTAAAACGCGATCTAAAAAAGCATTTCTATTGCCGCATTTCGTTCTTAAACTTTTAAAATTCGATCTAAAAAAACATTTCTATCGCCGCTTTTCGTTTATAAACTTTTAAAATGCGATCTTAAAAAACATTTCTATCGCCGCTTTTCGTTTATAAACTTTTAAAATGCGATCCTAAAAAACATTTCTATCGCCGCTTTTCGTTTTTAAACTTTTTAACTTCGATCTAAAAAAGCATTTCTATCGCCGCTTTTCGTTTATAAACTTTTAAAATTCGATCTAAAAAAAACATTTCTATCGCCGCTTTTCGTTTACAATCTTTTAAAATGCGATCCTAAAAAACATTTCTATAGCTGCTTTTCGTTTTTAAACTTTTAAAATGCGATCTAAAAAAACATTTCTATCGCCGCTTTTCGTTTATAAACTTTTTAACTTCGATCTAAAAAAGCATTTCTATCGCCGCATTTCGTTCTTAAACTTTTAAAATTCGATCTAAAAAAACATTTCTATCGTCGCTTCTCGTTTATAAAAACTTTTAAAATTCGATCTAAAAAAACATTTATATCGCCGCATTTCGTTCTTAAGCTTTAAAAATGCGATCTAAAAAAATTTTCTATCGCCGTTCTTCGTTCTTAAATTTTTAAAATGCGATCTAACGAAGCTTTTCTATCGCCGTTCTTAGTTCTTAAATTTTTAAAATGTGATCTAAAAAAGAAAGATTAACGCTAGCTGTATACCCTAGATTGTTATGCATAAGTTAAAAAAATATAACACAAAGGAAGTATAATTATATTTAAACATCCGCGATCATTGTTGAATACACTCTTATTTTTAAAATAGTTCTATTATGAAAAAGTGTTAATGGCCTCGATAGCTTCGAGAATGATATCGAGACGGATGCATCGCGAAGCCCTCTCGATACAATTTGAAAGTAAAAAAACGTCTATCGCGGATCGAGAATACCGTCGCGATACGCGAAGCGCGATGTTAAACAACCTTTTTCCAGTACTGTATATATATGAAATATATGTACATGAAAGTAAAAAAATACCTGTAGTACAAACTGCATTATAAAATCGATTTTGGTAAGACTAAAGTTAACAAAATGCTTAAAAAAGCCAAGAACAAAATGCTTGAAAGAAGCTAAGAACAAAAATAAGAAAAAGTCAAAAATAAGAAAAAGTCAAAAATAACATAATACCAAACATAACGCTGGTCAAATTAAAAAAAAAAGTACAGATACGCATCGTATGACTGCGTTTTACAACCGTAAACCGTTCTGAAATTAAAAAAGAGTAAAAAGCTTCACTTGGATGTACAGTAACATGCTTACTCTTTTACTACCAAAGGGTAATTTATCAGGAGAATTCTTAGATAAGAAGGAACCAATAAGTTCTACTGGTGCCGAGCTTCTTAAGCACTTGTCAAGTTGTAGAGCGAATTCCGGGTCTCTCTTTTCAATTTCCTGCATGTTAGTAGCAACCTGAAAAGCACCACCTGTTTTAAGATTTAACAGGATATTGTGCTGCGAATCTGCTGATTTTTCCACAAGCGTAGAGAGAACTCCGTCTTTAAGGGTCCTTTTAAGAAAATCAGTCCAGATATTTCGTTCTCTGTAAAAATAGAAATTTAGGAAAAATAATCGAAAGCGGAAATGAAAAGTACATATGATACATATGAGATATATACATGATACATACAAAAATACATATGATATATACCTGCAAAATAGCTGGGAAATGCAAATTAAACTTGAAGGTGTTTAAGTTTCGCGGGATTTTAGTTTTACGAGAGAGTAAAACATTTTCTAATTAAATTCCTTCAGCGTAGTTTTAAATTTTCATACATTTTTAGACAAAGAAAGTGTTTAAAATGAAGATAACCTTAAACAATGCCCTTCAATTTCCTTTTGGTGATTCCCTTACCTTCTTTATATTCTCGCAGATTCTTTCCAAAAAAATTTTGAGAAAGTCACTAAACACCATACATTTGCTTTTACATCATCATTAAAATTACATGTGGAAATATTGGAAAAATATAAACTACCTTTTCTGTTGACATACACAAAACGTTACGAAGTCAGAGTGTTGGATAATCCATCAATTTATAATTATGTCTTTTTACACGCTTCTCAATTTTGCGACCCCTATCTAAAATTTCTCGTTGGGAAGCCATCAACTTTCCCTTATTTTGAGCCACCAAATATGCAACAATTTTATCATGCATATCTTGTTGCATGATGCCTCCATTACGCTTCCCCTCGTCAGATTTTAACCACTCTTCAAACTTTTCTCTGTTCTTGTGTGTGTACATGTTATTGATTGAGTGGGGAACTTTCAGAAAACGTCTACTTGGGAACAGAAATTGACAAACCTCGATCTCATTTTTCTGAGCTTCTGTCAACCCATAAGGAGGAATATTACCTGGGCACTAGTTTCCAAATTGTGCAGGCAAGTAGAAACATATTTTGGCTAGTCAGGATTTGCCGTACCTTTGATTGCTTTCTTAAAACAAAAATCACGCAAAACACTATGCTCAAAGTAAGTCGAGATTTATGTAAATGCGCATCTTTAATAGGCTCTAAAGCGTTACGAATAAAGGCTGCTAGTTTAATAAGAGTGTCCTTTTTTAGTTTTTCTTAAAATTATCCTTAAACGTATTATTTTCCTGATTGTGATAAAAAAACGCCCTCTTTTTTACTGGGCCTAATTAGGTTTAATTGCACAAATCTGACCAAGGCATTTTTTTGCATTACTGGTTTTCTTATAGTTATGGTAAAAAGTTCTCTTATTTTGTCGTTAATAATTTCTTTATTTCTTGCCAATAAAACACTTAAAAAATGCTCTATTTTTTCAATCAGTACTGTAATTTTTCATACATGCACCACATAGGGCAAAAACTTTCAAAGTCGGGCGGCTAAAGCCAGACAAATATTTTCGCCCGACTTTGTATAAGGCCCGACTTTGTGTGGGACAGTGTCGCTGGAGAAGCCAGGTCTCACATCTCCTTCCTAGATAGATAGATAGATAGATAGATAATTTATTTGTTAAAGAAGGTTAATTACAATGGCAGTTTAAAAACTGATGTGGACCTCCTGAAAATATAAAATTTAAAACAATACATTATATACAAGTACATGAAATTACCAAAATTTATTAAATAAGTACTAAACGTTATTTAGTAGTTGCATGTACTAACCCAGAACATAAACTTGTCATGATGCAAAGAAAAGTCATATAGCTGTATTGCTTAAGTTGTAGATTGTAAGAGCAACCCATAAGCTTGCACATATGAACCTTACTGAAAACACACATTTTAAAGTATTGCTTGGAATAGTAGATTATTACCTTAACGCCTTCGGTTAGCTGTTTAAGACACTGAATAAAAGGTTTTTCACAATTGAAATAAAATAACCAAGTAAGTATATAAAACAAAATATAAACTTTTAAATAAACACTGTCCAAACAAAATAAAAGACTTTGTTAGTGTTAAATATTATTAGATGTCCTCATAGTCAACCGGTGTTTTTCGTTTTACCAAACGTCCTGCTCTCGTTCGTATCTGTTGTTCTCTTTCTTCACCAAAACAATAGGGTGGCACCATTCGGTTGGCTGGTTTACTTTTCTAATTACCCCCAATGCCAGCATCCGCTGCAATAATGGTAGTGCTGCACGACGTGGAGCGTTTAGATGGTACGGTACTGCTCCTTCACACAACTCTATTTTTACTGGCTCTCCGGTGATGCAACCAAGACCGACCGACATTATTTCATTACATTGCACGTCTCCCTCGTGGTGTCGTGGTGGGTTCACTAATTGTAGTTCTCTGATAGCTGGTTTCCCCAAAAGTGATTTACTGATATTCTGGCAGACATATACCCTTTGTTGAGTAGTTCTGCCCTTCCAGTTAAAAGTGACATTGGTGTAGCCTAAACATTCGAGCTGCTGTTTTGACGGTCCTGATAGATTTTGTTTTGTCGGGATAATGTCTGCAATGGTTTTGTCCATGATGTGTAGATGTTTTGGGTCAATGACTGTAACATCTGCACCGGTATCAATTTTAAAAGTTATCGGTCCCTTTTTCATGTTGACCGTGATCTGCCAGTCCTCCGTGATTTGGCTGATTTCTACTGTATTGTGGTGTTCCACACTTCCAAGAAATAATGAATTGACTGCAGCTGCAGTCTTTTCTTCTTCTACTTCCCTGATATTTTTCTTCCTACAAACAGGGCTTGTACCAAAATGGTTCATTTTCATACAATTGTTGCATCTTTTTCCCCAGGCTGGGCAATGATTTTGGCCAAAGGGGTGGTTTTTCATGCAAAACTTACAGTCAATTTGGTTTTTGTTTTCCAATGGATTTCCTCTTTGTTGCTGGTTCTTCCAGCTCAAATATATAGTCGATGTTTGCTTCTTGATGCTCCCTGGATTTCTTAAGTGTGTGCATGCTTTCTGCTGCTTTCTCGCCTGCACGACAGATTTCTTCGGCTTTCTGCAATGTCAATGTTTGTTGTGCCAAAAGTTTTTGTCGAATACTGTCATCCCTGATTTCACTAACTACTCGGTCTTGTAATAGACCTGGATAACAAGAACTACAAAAGTTGCAATTTTTGCTTAATATTTTCAAGTCTGTCATAAAATCATCAAACTTTTCTCCTTCATCTTGTACTCTAGAATTAAAGTTATGCCTCTCCATAGTTTCGTTCATTATTCCCTTCGCAAATGTCTCCAATTTATCAATGATTACTGCTGGATCCTTCTTTTCTTCATCTGACAGCATTAGGGATTCGTATATGTTTCTTGTTTCATCTGTCAGGGACCGTCTCAAAATGTTCGTACGTAGTTCGTATACTTCGTATCAAAAACTTCGTATCGATTTATTAAATCTTTCGTATCATTTTATTTTTAATACGAACTTTTTCGTATCATCAAAATTACAAGTTCGTATAAAGTTCGTATCATTTAAAATAAAGTTCGTATCATTTAAAAAAAGTTCGTATGTAGTTCGTATCATTTTTAAAGAAGTTCGTATAAAAATTTGCTTATACGAAGTTCGTTTATTATAATTGGACTATTATCTATAGTCTTTATATTGAAATTTTTTCAACAGTTATAAAGTTCGTTTCGTTATACGAACTTCGTTTATTTTAATTGGATTTATTATCTAAGGTCTTCCACGGCATCGTAGAAAGCGAAAATATCGCGTAGATCGTTTAAAAATCATGAAACAGGATCGTAAAAAGCGAAAAGATCGCCGTAGATTGTTTAAAAGTCATGAAAACGGGGATCGTAGAAAGCGAAAGATCGCCGTAGATCGTTTAAAATTCATGAAAACGGGATCGTATAAAACCAAAAGATCGCCGTAGATCGTTTAAAAGTCATGAAAACGGGATCGTAGAAAGCAAAAATATCGCGTAGATCGTTAAAAATCATGAAAACAGGATCGTAAAAAGCGAAAAGATCGCCGTAGATCGTTTAAAAGTCATGGAAAACGGGATCGTAGAAAGCGAAAAGATCGCCGTAGATCGTTTAAAATTCATGAAAACGGGGTCGTTATAAAACCAAAAGATCGCCGTAGATCGTTAAAAATCATGAAAAACGAGATCGTAGAAAGCGAAAAGATCGCCGTAGATCGTTTAAAAATCATGAAAACGGGATCGTATAAAGCGAAAAACATCGCCGTAGATTGTGTAGATTGAACCTATGAATATGCAATTTTGCTAGTCTTTTCAAAGAAGTCAAAATCGTATATTTTATTTATTTTATTTCTGGTTTCGTTTAAAGTTTGTATCATTTCTTTTCGTATTTTAAAAAAATTCGTTTAATTCCTTTGTTTCTGGTTTCGTATTGAAATAATTATGCGCAATTATACCGGTACTTTTGAAGTTCGTTTCAAGATCGTATAGCAATTTACTTCGTTCAAAGTTCGTATAATTTCATTTTGTATGATAAAAAGACTTCGTTTAAGTTCGTATCATATATTAAAAAAGTTCGTATAAACTTCGTTTACATTTTTTATTTTAAACGAAGCACTTCGTATGACATTCGTTTCACGAAACGAAGTACTTCGTGGCGTTCGTATAATTATACGAAAAAAACATACGAACATTTTGAGACGATCCCTAAAAGGTGTATCTGAGCATTGACAACGAAATTCGGCTGGCTTTGCTCCCATGTCCGTTAATAAGGAATAATCTTCCCATTTTTGTTTCCAAACTCGCCAAGCGGCATATCTATCCACTGATAAGTCCAACCTTGGTGGAATTAATGAATTATTCCTAATTTCTTCAGACATTATTGCTTCTTTAATAACTATACCTCTGAAATACTTCGTATATTTACTTTACGCTACTCGCGGCACCATGTTGTATTTGCAAAGTATATAAACGGAGGAGCGGAGTTGTGTCGCTGGAGAAGCCAGGTCTCACATTTCCTTCTTTTGCTTTTAAATTTCATCTCCATTCTAAAGTTTAGTGGTTTTTTGAAGACCACTTCTTAAATGTCCAATTTCGATGATCAGTGACAGTTGACTAGTCATTATTTTATAAGTGCTGTACAATATTGTTGTTAAAACTTCAAGCTAATTTTAGATATTTTAGATCGTACATTTCTTTGATAATATGAAAGGACCCTTACAAAATGTTCATTCAGAAGCTCCAACATCATACGAAACTACTGTCGATGCTTCTATGCTCAATGAGGACATTCACTATGGATATAGACTATTTAGAAACCTA
This sequence comes from Hydractinia echinata, assembly GCA_030067915.1. Taxonomy (NCBI): domain Eukaryota; kingdom Metazoa; phylum Cnidaria; class Hydrozoa; order Anthoathecata; family Hydractiniidae; genus Hydractinia; species Hydractinia echinata. Next base: position 1,176,738 of record JASGCC010000087.1, read on the forward strand.
CTAACACAACAGAAGAAATACATACAACACTGGACGAGTATGAAGTTGAAAATAAGAATGATGAAGAGGAAATTGCTGAGAAAGTAACATTTACCACAAGTAGGTGAAATATTGTTGACATGTTTAAAGTTAGGCCTTGCTTTCAGTGCTGTGCAATCATGTTTACCCACATATAATTATGTTGTAGTGTGCGATGAACATGCACAACACTGAAACATGAGTACTGTCCTCTTCAAACAAGTTTTTACATTTTGCAAGTAAACTTATAATTTAACTACTAATTTGATCTTATGTTCTAAAAAATACCAAAGTTAAATGTTTTTTAAAGGGTTCCCAAGGTACTTTTACAAGTGTGGTCCTACATTAGAAAAAATGTTACATTAAAAACTTACTGAATTCCCTACTGGTTGCTTTTTGTCAAAAGTTTGCTCTTATAGGAATTTAATAATATAAAGTGTATATATACTTGTTTAGTTAATGATAATTTCAATAATGGAACTTATGAGAATTTACTGAAGTTGTTACCGATATTCGAATTGTGTTGGAGAATTGCTATAGACGCAACGGATTTAATCATCAAATTTCAAAGTGTGCAAGAAGTTTAGAGCTTGTTCTTGAACAAAAGCTTGCTTTATTACCCAGGTAAAAAAGTATTATTATTCTATGATCAATTCATGCAATTTATTTCCGCATTCTAAGGAAAATTGTACTGTCTATTACAGATTGCTGAGAGAAAAGTGCACTCTATCGGCTTCAAATGTTCACAGAAAGAAAGAATATCTAAACCAGTCTTTTAGTAAGTCACTCTTAAAAAATCACCTAAAGATTTACTAAATTGAACATTGTAAAATGTTATAAAGCAGAGATAGTATTTGTGCACTATATTGACGATTCTTAATTATAGGTGGGTCCAGACGTAGGAGTCAGCCTCTTTCAGAATCTTCTGAAACAGCATTAATGACACAATTAAAATGGAATTTGAAATTGTGGAAAGAGAGAGACGAAAAGCAAGTGGAGTTAGCAAAAACGTTTGGAGTATGAAAAATTAAAAGAACAACTCAATTTTTTGAAAAAGAAGTTATAACATCATCAATGTTACAAGAAATTCGTTTTTGTTGGGAGGTATGTTAGTACTGAATAAAAAACAACTATTCACAGTCTTTGATATTGCATGTGATGAATTTTTTTAAATAAATGTCCTATTGTCCTTGGTTGTCATTCTTAAGTAAAATTTGTGCTCTTTGTCCTTGCAACTACAATTCGGAAGGTACAATTAATTTTTTTTTTGTCTCCTGATCAAATAAATTTTTATTGTGCAAAACAAAAACATTTAACACAATTTATAAATTCCTGTGTTTGTCTGACTTACCAGAAGCAAGTTATTTAATTCTGATGAAAATCTGAAAGTTTCCCCTGTGACATGTAAGATTTTTTGGTGTTTTTGGTGGTCAAAAGTTATCGATTTTTCATGTTTCTGTCTTTTTAATTTTATGCTTTCTCTCCTAATCATCTTTAAAAAAATAGGGATAATTTAATGGTCCTAAAAGAAATTAGAACTAAGAGATATATAAGTCTATTAATTCTATATAATCTAAATACCACAATGTTCTTCTTGACTTCTATTGAAAAAAAATTTTTATATATTAAAGTATAATATAAAAAGTTTTTTAACCAAAGATCACAGTCAAAAATTATATTAAAAGATTAAGATTGTTTTGTTTATGTGGCATTTCCAAACTCGGTTCCTTTTGACTTTTTTGATCGAGTGATATTACTTTTAGTTGCCATGTGTTGGAATTTATGTTTATATATTTTTATTGTGCAAAACAAAAACATTTACACAATTTATAAATTCCTGTGTTTGTCTGACTTACCCAGAAGCAAGTTATTTAATTCTGATGAAACATCTGAAAGTTTCCCCTGTGACATGTAAGATTTTATTGGTGTTTTTGGTGGTCAAAAGTTATCGATTTTTTCATGTTTCTGTCTTTTTTAATTTTATGCTTTCTCTCCTAATCATCTTTAAAAAAATAGGGATAATTTAATGGTCCTAAAAGAAATTAGAACTAAGAGATATATAAGTCTATTAATTCTATATAATCTAAATACCACAATGTTCTTCTTGACTTCTATTGAAAAAAAAATTTTATATATTAAAGTATAATATAAAAAGTTTTTTAACCAAAGATCACAGTCAAAAAATTATATTAAAAGATTAAGATTGTTTTGTTTATGTGGCATTTCCAAACTCGGTTCCTTTTGACTTTTTTGATCGAGTGATATTACTTTTAGTTGCCATGTGTTGGAATTTATGTTTATATGCTGCGAAAGTTCATGAATATCAATGATTTTAATTACACTGAGTTTGAGATAGCATCGTTTTTCATGGAGAAGAGTATGCTTTTTAGAAAGATTTTTTCAGCTTTACTTGCCACACCGAGTCAAAGACAAAGGTATATTGCTGCCCTTTATTTGAAATTTTTCTTTGTGTTGTCATATTCAGGGCAACAATTATATACTTCTCAACCCTTTATTTTCTACAAAATCACATGGAAGTAACAACTATTGTCATTTTAGAATGGAAACTAGAAAACCTTTATCTTTTCAAGGATGGTTATACACACTGCAGGCTCTACTTATAAAGTGGTACAAAACAGCTGATAAAGAAGGATATGAATATGTATGAATATAGAATTTATTTGGTAAAAACATTGTGCAATTTTTGTCAACATAGTATGCAAGACAACAATGTAATATATTTATTTTAGCAATATATTTCGAAGTATTACTTCATCATCAGGCTATAAGTAAAAGTATATAAACAGTAAAACTGCGAAATAAAAAGTATTCAAATCACATATCAACATCTACCTACATACACTATACACAAGTAAAAAGGTATTAAATGATTACAACTCCCATGAGGGATAAGTCATAATTAAACTTTTATTACTAATTCACGGCTTTTAAACTCGTCCTTTGTGTTTATTTTAGGCTTTATTTGTTACCATGTGTTGGAATTTATGTTTATATGCTGCGAAAGTTCATGAATATCAATGATTTTAATTACACTGAGTTTGAGATAGCATCGTTTTTCATGGAGAAGAGTATGCTTTTTAGAAAGATTTTTTCAGCTTTACTTGCCACACCGAGTCAAAGACAAAGGTATATTGCTGCCCTTTATTTGAAATTTTTCTTTGTGTTGTCATATTCAGGGCAACAATTATATACTTCTCAACCCTATTTTCCACAAAATCACATGGAAGTAACAACTATTGTCATTTTAGAATGGAAACTAGAAAACCTTTATCTTTTCAAGGATGGTTATACACACTGCAGGCTCTACTTATAAAGTGGTACAAAACAGCTGATAAAGAAGGATATGAATATGTATGAATATAGAATTTATTTGGTAAAAACATTGTGCAATTTTTGTCAACATAGTATGCAAGACAACAATGTAATATATTTATTTTAGCAATATATTTCGAAGTATTACTTCATCATCAGGCTATAAAGTAAAAGTATATAAACAGTAAAACTGTTAAATAAAAAGTATTCACATCACATATCAACATCTACCTACATACACTATACACAAGTAAAAAGGTATTAAATGATTAAAACTCCCATGAGGGATAAGACATAATTAAACTTTTATTACTAATTCACGGCTTTTAAACTCGTCCTTTGTGTTTATTTTAGGCTTTATTTCCCGAATGAAAAGTGCTTCCAGTGTCATTAAATGATAATTTCCGAAATTAATCGATTTTGCCATAGTAGTTCTGCAATGAATTGATTGATAGTCCACAATTACAATGTCTTGAAAATGACGTTCCCACGGCAGTATATTATGCTCTTTTGATACGGGTGTTAGAAGATGTCCGGGTAGTCCTGCCCCACATAACCATGATAGAACATTCGTGAACCACGTTATTTGTACACTAAACCGCTCTGCATAGGCTTCGCCACATGTGCTTTCAATGATGGTAGAACTGATTTTTATTTTCTTAATTGTAGAGACAATTTTTGCATGGTGCAATTGAATGCGTTTAAACGAGCGTCAAATTCTCCGTCCACCTTCCCCTCGATATTGAAGAAAAACAAGTTTTCTCTCTGCTTCCATCGTCGATTACTTTTCTTTTACCGTAGGTGGTTTCGGTCGGTATATCTTTTCTTCTCGATAATTTCTTCGTAAAACGATGGAGGGTACTGGTTATTCTCAAGGAGGGATTTTGCGTTCAAGAGACTGTGATGAAAATTCTCCCGGGTACTACATGCGTAATGAATCCTATACACCAGACCGGTTACTACGGAACGTTTATACTTTATGGGAGCTAGCGAATGGAAGTTCATTGTTACTGTGTCACTAGCTTTCCTCCACGTTTTCCACCACGTTGATGTTAAATTCTCGCCTCTGTGTATGATTCAGAAATGGAATACTGCCTTTGTGTTCTCTTTCCACGGTAAACTTTAGGTTGGGATGGAAGTTGTTTATTTCCATAAGTTTGTCATTAATTTGTTCTCTATTGATATCTCTCAGGATATCATCCATGTACCGGGAGTATAGCTTTGCGACGTTTTTTATACGTGTGTCAAACTTGCTAAGCCAGCCATTAGCTATATTTGGAGCTGGCGGACTTCCCATCGCTAATCCGTCCTTTTGTCTGTAGTAACCATCATGTGTTAGGAGCAACACATCACGTAGTTGAATAAACGTTTCCTTTGATACCGGTGGCTTTTCGTACCTATCTGAAAACAACAGGTCAGCGCAGTAGTTAATCGCTTCCTCTACTGGGACATTAGTATATAAAGACGAAACGTCGAAGCTTATCATTTCTTCGTTATCATCTAGATGTATATCTTTCAAACTTTGTGATATCGATTGTGTTGACGAATTTATTTGACATTCCTTCACTACTGAAAGCCAGTCAGCTACCTGTTTTGCCACGCGGTAGTACGCTGAACCGGGCATCGACAAGACGGGTCTAAGTGGTGTTGAGGGTTTTTGTACCTTTGTCAAGCCGTAAAGTCTGGGTGGTTGACTTTCGGTTGGTTTTAGTTTGTCAAAGAGTTTTTCAGTTATTTTATTCTGATCTTTGAGTTCCTTCAGCATGTGGACTATTTTTTCCTCTTCTTTTAGTACCGGATGTTTTTCGTTCTTTCGCATTTTCGTATGCTTCTCAGATTGTGGAAGGTTTATAATTTCGTCAAGTTTTCGTTGTATGTATCAGTTTTCATTAAGCAAATGCCTATACCCTTATCAAAGGGAACAGCTAGCAAATCATTTTCTTTAAGGTATTTACGAGTCATTTGGACGTTCCTGGGTGTTTTCTGTTTTTTACAGTTTTTGATGTATGTCAACGTTTTAACATTAATGTCTGTTATAACTTCTTCACCAACCTCTTGTTTTCTGCAAAATCTCAATAAGTCATCTAACTCCGAGAGCACCTCATTTTTGTCAAAACTCTGCATCACTGCGTTTTTTGGACCCAAAGCTAAAGTTTCGATGACGTATTTTGGTGGTTGTTTATAGTTAAACCATAACAAATAACCGTGTTTTTGACATTAAAAAGCGGCCTTTCTTGGTCTTCTGACAGCCTGTATAACTTATCATTTAGTTTATTCGATTGACGTTTTCTTAAGTCCTTTATGAAAAATCTTGTGTATAAAATTACTGAAGGTAAACATTTATATGGAACATGCGTTTTTACTTCATTTCTAAAGGTGGAAACTTTCTCCGTACACAGCTTTAAATCTCTTCTAGCAGTCACGATTTCCTTTTTGAGAAGTTTCATCTGAAATTCATGAACATTTCGGTCATCGAAACATCCATTGTTTGGTACTCGGAACTTCAGAAATGAAGGAATTATTTCTGCTTTGATGCAATTCTCGAGAAAGTTTATTCTCAGTTTTACTGTTTATATACTTTTACTTATAGCGTGATGATGAAGTAATACTTCGAAATATATTGCTAAAATAAATATATTACAATACAGAATTTGTTTTTATTTTTATTATCTTGCATTTTACCTCTTGATGTAAGGATTGTTAAAACTAAATAGAATAAAGTAGCATAAAATTCTTTTAGCCTCTTCTCAGAGTGACTTAATACAAAACCTAAAACAAGATTGTTGCAGTCTGTAAAATCTAACCTGCAAAATCTAACCTGTAAAATCTAACCTGCAAAATCTAACCTGGAATTGTACTATGCGCTACTATCTTTATTGTAATTGTTTTATTTAGGCATCTGAAGTTTATGGATTTGATAAGAGCTTTTTTCAACAACTAGGTATTATATATATTGTCAAAATTTAGGCTTGTGGTACATATGTTTATGGATACAGCAAACCCTCTCAGTTTTATTTTTAAAACTTTGACACACCAAAAGAGTGCATCTTGACATGTAATCAATATAACGTCACCACGTTTGTATCTAGGCAAAGAGAATCCTGTCACTGATGAAGCTGCCTTCTTGCATCTTACATTGAAACAGAAAATGTGTATTCTAAAAGCACTATGTGAAACAGCATTGGTCAGTTATCCATCTTCGTATTGTATTATGATTTTTTTACCTAGTATCTTCCTCTTCAGTTATTTTTGACGCTACTATCAGTGAATAGTACTACTATCCTGTGAAGAGGCGTTATGACGCATTCATACCATTTGAGCTGTGGATGTTGCGTATGCACAACAATCACTAACCAGTTATTAAAATCAGGCAACAATCCTATTTTCCCGTTGAGTGCTTTAAAAAAAATTCACAGATATACGGCATCTACTAGAGTTACTCGAAGATTTAACCCAAAATCTTCCGTATTGGAAGTAAATGCTGTACTCACAGCCTACCAGTCGATAGTAGATTTGTATATGAAATGGTAAGCTGGTTGTGATGGTTTAGCGTAACGAAAGTGTTGTTACACATCTGGTACGATCATGTTTTGTTGATGTTTGATTTAGAATGATGATGTTTCGATGTGTTCCAGCCTGGCAGTTATACCAATTCTCAAACGTCAAGATCTTTACCTTGGACAAGACTTTGAGAAAACTTCGTACTATTTCTTTCCCCAATTTACTGATACCGACATTAGAATATACAAGAAGTATCATCAGTCTAAATTAAAAAAGGTATGTCAAATATTTGGTCCACCAATCCATTTAAAGTGTATTGTACTTGCAAAAGAATTAAATGTTTAAGTTTTTGGTTGTTCTGGAGAAAAAGTAAGATAGAGATTTCTGTATTTCCAGAGATCCCTTTTCCTAATCCTAAATCCTACATTCTAAAAATTATAATCATGTAGATCTTACTATCTTTGCTGACATTAGTTTTCTATTTTCTTTTCCCAGATAAAAGAAATTCGATCGACGTCGCATGTTGACGCAGATTACGAACTTGTGGCATGGGACGTCGATTCTCTGCGTGAACTCTTGACCAGCTTTCAGAAAGTGAAGAAAAGTAAAAATTCACACCTCTTTGATTTGGAGCAAACAATAGAAGCTCTCTATGAGGAGTTAAAATTAAGAGCTGAAAGCTTTGCAAAATTAAATGAAAAAGGGAAGATGGCCATTGTAAAGGAGTATTATGCAGAACAAGAACAGATCAGTATGTATTTTAGATAAAATCTTAAATTCAGTGAGAATGACTTAAGTTATATTAAGTCAATGAAATTTGGTCAATGTATTGAAATGAACAAATATGTAGTTCACTCACTAAGACACGTAACGTTAAAAAAGTTTTGAAAAATAATTTTAACGCAAGGAAAAAGTATAATCAAGTTTCATTCATACTTCGTCGCAGTATGGTACTTTGTTTAAATAATGTCTTAAATAAAAAATAAAAAATTGTTTATTTACTTCGTGTTTAAATCCTGTCATTACTTTTGCAAAATTAAGATAAAAGAAAGAACATTTGTTCTCCACGCTAAACATCAAAATGAAAAACATGTATAGATCATAATTCTTTTCATAATTAATTAGATCATAAAAAAGTTCATTTGCAATTATTTTTACAGTAGTTAAAATTACGCTCGCTCCTACTTCCACTTCTGACGCCAAAATGTTTTTATTCAAAACTATTTTTCTATTTTTAGATGATGTTGATGCTTCAGTTAACGAACCCGTTTTGTCGGCTGCAATGACTTCAATACTTGAGAAGAGCAGCAACCAACGCGGTATCCTTACTGCTCGTGCAAAAAGATTATTGGAAAGAAATCAAGGTACTCCACGATCAGGCTCACCTTCGTTTGTTGACAACTTCAGTGACAGCTCTTGTCAAGAATATACTGTCGATTCCCCACTTGGTGTCACTCGAGAATTGCCTCAGTTAATAAATGGTTTCAATTTGTCTTCTGAATCAAATAACATGTTAACCACCGTAGAAAAAGCAGAACATTGCATAGCTGATATTAACCAAAGTGCTGATTTGAGTAAATTATGCGGGAGTGGTGCAAACGAGATATTGAATGTAAATAGCGAGAGAACAGCATCATCAGATGTAGACGTTGCTATGAGCATATCACCTGTGAAAACAGAAGGAGAAAAAACTGTCAGCTTGTTCACAGCTGTGAAGACATCACCTAACACCCTTATTCCGTCTAATATTTCATCCAGCGTAGGAACTTCATGTATGACTAATGAATTACAAAACACTTGCAGTGTTTTTTCGAGTAAAAACACAGAAGAAGTAAGTATGAACTCTGATGGCACTCCTATCAATGCATTTGGTAGTATACTTCCCGTGTTTCCATCCTGACACAAAGGGTGTCAAAATTATTTTTATCTTCTAAGTGCTGTTGAAGAGGAGTGACTTAATAGGTATGAATAAGTCAAGAATAGCTGTTGCTCACAAAGAATATCTTTTTACAAGTCTTAACAACTTTTCTTGTGCAAATCTTTTTGTTGTCGTTTTCTTGTTGCTGTTTTTGTTATTTTTACGTTAGGGAATGGGTGGGTTTTAATCGCAGCTCCTAAGATATAAATCTGCTTCAGAGCGGCATGTGCTTTTCTTTAGTTTCAGTTATGTCCTGCATTTGTTAGTAAAAATGTGGCGTATTCTTAGTTTGGACTTTTTATAAAAGTATAAATATTTACATAAAATATAAATACAGATACAAGTTTTGCATATAAAAATTTGAACTATACGTCTCAATCTTAGTAACGTTGTTATGATATCAGAATCTGCGAAAGTTAAAATGGCGTCCGAAAATTACATGAGTGCATCATAATATTTTTTCTGGTTTGAAGGCTAACCTGTCTTAAAATAGAGGGCAGTTTTACATCCCTTAGTCAAAAAATAAAATAAAGTGGAGAAAAGTGATTGGATGCTTCTTATTTTGACAAAAGCGGAAGGGTGGATACAATTTTTTTAGTTAGACACTAAGTCTCATCTACATTGGGTCCCTTTTCATCACAAAAGTGTGGAATAAGCTGTCGATGAAACACTGCTTTAAAATGTTATCACAACTAATACAGAACGTTACAATAAAAAAAAAATTACTTCTCCAATCTCCTTTCTTTCTGAATACAACTAAACGGAAAAAATAGTAAGCGAAATTGGAAAGCGAATAAACAACGAATTTCACGAATTAGATTGTTTCGTGTTTTTTTTAACTTTGTTTTATGTTTTAACAGTTTATTTATGGATTTGTTATTTTATTTATCACACATTGAAATATATACATAAAATGAAAATTACTTTTCTGTCTGTTACTAAAGTTAACTTGGGCTGGGATTCCATGTAAGCTTGCGCGAACACCGATCACCTACTGCGACATTCCTTCTAAGATCACTGGGAACTACAATCATGTTCATAAATTATTGGAAAAACGGCTTTTGAGGCTTTTTTCAGAGTTTTCCCCCTCTCCCCCTACAGTCAGTGTTGATTTTGTGTTGATTTGTGCCCCAAAATACTGCCAGCGACTCTGGAAAAGACCTCCAACCAACACTGAAGAGTGGGGGGGAGGGGGAAAGTGGTTTTTCCAAAACTATTATGAACATGATTGTCTCTAAAATTTGAGACTTAGTTTTTTTAAGTGGCTTTTTTTATAAAAGCTTTTGTGTGCGTTTGTGTTGGCTGAATTAAGGACAAGTACTACTGTGTCATTCCTTATACTGTGCATGCAGAGCTGGTTGGTTTTCTTGTTTAATAAACTAGGTTCCAGGCCTCCTATTGTCTGTTTGTTTCTTATTGTTTGTCGTATGTGGCAAGAGCTTATATATGCTTATATATTATGTATACATGACTAAAATTGTTCTTTATATAACATAGACACCTCGTAATATAAAAGAAATGGAAAACACACACGTTCCACACACGTTCCACTCAAGTTCCATAGCCAAGTGTACAAGGGGAGACTGCAGTAGCACACGTTCCACACGTTCCGTCAATTTTTTATAAAAATTAAACTTTACTTCAATTTCATTGAATTTGACGGTACGTGTGGAACGTGTTTAATTTAGGTGCAACCGATGGTGGAGCACCTTGGAACGGGTGTGGAACGTGTGCGGAACGTGTGGAACGTGTGGAACGTGTCATCAAAGCAAAATTTTGGCTCTAAACAAGGGGAACCCCTTTTCAATTTTTTTATGTCATTTACAGACAATCATGTTCATAAATTATCGGAAAAACGGCTTTTGAGGCTTTTTTTCAGAGTTTTCCCCCTCTCCCCCTACAGTCAGTGTTGATTTTGTGTTGATTTGTGCCCCAAAATACTGCCAGCGACTCTGGAAAAGACCTCCAACCAACACTGAAGAGTGAGGGGGAGGGGGAAAGTGGTTTTTCCAAAACTATTATGAACATGATTGTAGATTTATACGCATATTCAACATTTCTGCATTCGTGTAATTTGCTATTCTTAGGGAATTTAAGAAAAGACTCCGTTTCAATTCTAATTTTTTTTTTTCACATCGGTGATGACAAGCTATACATATCAGAAATAGACTTACCACAAAAAAGACTTCTTTGCGATATTTGGCTCAATAAACAAAATGTTTTGACGCTCTTCGACTATAACCGTGGTTTTAAATAATAATAGCCACTGTAGAAAAGATGCGCCTATGAACACTCTCTTGAACAATCTTTTCAAAAATTTCCGCCTTTCCCGTTCCCAATTTTATAGGTGTCTAGTTTGTGTTACAGGCGAATTAGTGTTAGGTTCAGTGGATTGAGTTTTACCTGATGAAGATTCGACTTTCATTTCTACCATCCTACGGAACAACACTTTCACTTTTTGTCGAAAATTCGCATCAATGAGAGAGTAAATAATTGGATTGACTGCGACATGGAAAGAATACGGAATAAAACCAAATAAATTCAACGCCCTATAGGTATCCTTCGTCACGTTGTTGACTCCAATATGTTCAATAATTACCCAGGCTAATCTGTTAGGAAAAACAAGCAGTGCGAAAGCCACTAACACAGTAACGAGAATAGCCATTATTCGTTTATTATCGTTCACTCTCTTTTGTTGAAAATAGTCATTTCCACTAACGCTAACCTTTGCTGCATTTATCAAAACCGTAAGAATTCGATAATATAAACAAGCTATACATATAATTGGGATAAGGAAATAAATGACCATCCATGACCATGTGTAAATTAACGAGCTGTATTCAGCAGGCCAATGTTCTTGACACATACCAAACCTCGAAATTTTCAAGTATAGTAAAGATGGTGTCACAAAAAGGATGGCCGAAAAAAAGTTGCAGCCGATTAAAATAAAAATCCACTTTCGCGATAAACCTTTACTGAATGGATGGACAATCCCAATGTATCTTTCAATAGCAATGATTCCTATAAATCCAAGCGCAGTCACCTGACACCAGTTTACCCCAGCGGAAAGAAACTTACACATAGCCAAGCCATACAGCCATTTGCATGTCCATAATCGTGGAATGGAGAATAATAATTGTATCAGACAGAAAGCTAGATCAAGAGCTGCCAACCCTCCAATTAACTGATGACATCTTGTGGCTTTGTCCCAAAATTGCACAGTCACCATCACGACAATTGTGTTACCGATGATACCGACTACTGCAGCGAAGATATTGATACTTTCTTGTATGGAATGGTATAGAATATCACATTCGTGTTGGACGATCACTGCAGATGTGTCGTTCTTTTTTATCAGTAAGTTGCACACTTGGGGTATAATTTCGCAAGTACAATTCACTTTTGGAACGTGGAAGATATTGCACAAGTCCTCCAATTTCGTTTCTTCAGTGATATCAAATCCATGTGTCAACGAAATCAGTAGAAAAATGAACAGAACATTGCATGAATGCATGACTCTTTCTTAGATAAATTTTCAAAATCCAGCACTAAGTAAGATCAATGCAAGTTTAATGTTAGATATCTTTCCTATCATGCTTGTGCAGTTAATTTCTTTTTTTAATATTTTTGTGACGTAGGATAATAATAACTAAGCAAATAACATTACAAAGGGATATTTTTTCAGCTTTTGCATCTTCATAGAAGAATGATAGCAATATACACCACATTCAAAAGACAGGTTCACAAATAAAAAATTATGATTTTTCAAGTATATTACTGTTTAATAAAAGTATAACATACATAGCAAATTAATCTCATCCCCAGGTTTCTTTTAGGCGTTGTGATACAGTTAGCATAGAAGAATAGAAGCAGATTGGGAGAGAAACTGCTTAGCATTAAAATGTTAATTAAAATGGCATCTTTTTTATCAACAAACATAATATTTTTCTTTAGTAAACAACAAATCTTATAGTTTCTATTTACTTTTTATCAAATACTTTTTCGAAGTTTTTGCAAAATGTGTTTTGTTTACTAGGAAATATGCAACCTAGTCCCTAAATCTTTCGGTTTCTCTTTCTTATGAACGAACGGACAAAAAAAACGAAGAGACTTCGTGGCAAATTGGAAACAGGCATTTGGGTTAATTTCAAGTTATACTTAAGTTAAAATAAAAGTTGAAAATTGACCAATGATTGTGTTAAACTATACTTTTTGTCAAAGTCAACCTTGTTCCTAAAAATTTTCACACCGGATGTAAAATTTAAAAAGCCCTAGGGACAAGGTTGAATCAAAGTGAGATGCGACGAAAACATGACTACTAGTACATGTCGAAATGGTGTTAGCGTCGTTAATTCGAAATTGTCCTTAAAGGCGCGTAATCACCCTGTAGGCAACTTTTTTTAGAGGTGCCTATTTTATTGTAAAAATTGAAAGATATACATAAGAAAACATTATCCTGAAAATTTTATTGAAAACTGACAACCAGAACATGTTCAAATGTTTCATAGAAATAACAAACTCACCCCAATTTCTCTTCGCCTACAGAACCGCCATTGCATTTCATTGCACGAATCATGCGATAATAAACGCACGGCAAAATCGATCACATGGTTGCTGGATTCATGCCATAAAAGCAAAAATAATGAATGAGGGAGAGCATCTGTGTAGCTGTGTTTCCATCGTAATGCTTTTATAAATGTATCCACAAAGTTCCAAGCATGATAAATCAGATAAATCAATCGACGTTTCTGTGTTATTCTTTATAATTTAAACGTTTTAACTTACTGAAATCAGACTTCTTTGCAACACTGACCACTTCTTGTTGTTGTTTCTGAATACAGCTTCGCCTCGCTAGCTGTCTTACTTTTTGATTATTTTCCTTTGTTCAAACAGTTAGTCGTTTCCTTATGGAGACAGGATCAGATCTAGACAATTAGAATACCTAAATTTCCCCTTTTATGCTCTAAATTTAATTATCTCCATAGTGCTTCAACTATCTTCAACTATCACAATGAGCATTTTTTTTTCAGGAAAGTCATAACTCCGTCTGAACTTTGAAATAAATATAAAAAATGTATATGTTAATTTTTTTCCATAAGGGTGATTACGCGCCTTTAAGTGGAAATATCTTTCTTTTAATAAATTATTAATTAACTACGGTGGCCCACAAGTGTCACGGCAAATTAAAAAACTGTGCGGAAAATTAATATTTTTTACCGGAAATTAATTTTATAAATTTAATTTTAGTTTTAATAATAAGGAAAATGGCGCGTTATAATTTAAGATCACACAAAGGTAGATTCGGTGATATGAACATGTTTTAACATAAACATAGACTTTTAGTACATTTCTTGATGTCTATATGGCTACAAACGAATCAACCTCCTCTGAAGGTAGGGTTGACATATTCTATCCAAGTTAAAATATGAAAGCCTCTATTATGATTATACTAGTCGATAAAGCCCGTGGAGAAAAATCCACTTAGGCAGAAGGACAACGGAAAAAAAAATTTTAGAATTTTTTTTTTTCCCGTTGTCTTTCTTTGTGTTTTAGCGGGTCTTTTCTGACGTCAGCAAAATTTTTAAGCCCTTATATCATCTTAGGCGTTCGTCAAAAACACATGATCCTATATACATTATTTTGGTTAGCGTTTTAACCTCTACACCTTACAGGCAACGAATAAACTAATTTTCGCTAATTTTTTTTGTATCTGCACTGTTGACATCAGCAAAAAATCTAAAACAACCTATTTTTTTATTGTCCTTTTGCCTAAGTGGATTTCTCCACGGGCTTTATCGACAAGTTATTATATCAGAAGAAGATATTTGGTTTCCGAATTTACTCAAAAAATGTAAAAACATAGTAAAAACTTAGTTACTTTGTTCCACAGCTTTAATAAAAACTCTTTGTTTCTAATGTATTTTAAGCATCCATGTGCAAACGTTAATAAAACTATTATCAGAAATAAAAAAGTAAATATAGAAAAATAATATTATAAAACATAGACTAACGTTGGAAACAGTTAAATTAATCTTCAAAGTGAAGTCTTGAGCTGTGAAAACGTAAGACATTCAGATATATGGCTTTTATGTCACCAGGGAGGGTGTTTGGTTCACGCGCATACTCAGAGCGTTTTCTACTCGAAATATTTCGCGTGGAATCAGACCTGAAAGGCTGATCTCGACTTGTTGAAATATTTCCCAGACAAGAAAACTTTCTTTAGATATTTTTCCCGGGCAGGAAAATTTTAATTTAAATCTAAATATTGGCGGCAAAGTTATGTTTGTAGTGTAAACAAATATGGCTGCTTTCTCTGTCTCTGTTATTAAATTCTACTCCATCAGCAAAGCAGTTTATATAAGCCGTCATCTTGAATTCAATGCTTTTCACAATTTCATCCAATGTTGTTTATACACGTGATGTTTTTCTCTTTTTTTATTGGCTGGAAAAAAATATTTTCCGAGAAAATTCTGAAAAAAGTTGAAAGTTTTCAACTTTTGGAATCCCGTCCAATCCATGAAAAATTGCCGGATAATACTGTAAACTTATTTTAATGCGCGTGCCATGTTGGAAATTTTTCTTGCTCGAAAACTATTCCAACAAGTGGAGACCAGCTTTAAGAGAAAAAAATTGTTTTTGTTTTCCTTGCCTTAAAACATACTCAAAGATAAGTATAACTTTTGATATTTTGGGATTATTTGAGATTCACTTCGGAAATTTTTAAACTAAAAATAACTTTTCAGTTCTCCCTTTCTTCGGATGTCACATGTCCAACAATGAAAGCCCCCACCAATTGCATTTGCATTTTTGATCGACACTTTAATACATTTGATTCCGAGAGATTCAAATAGCTGAAAAAGAAAAGCATACAAAGTGTAATGATCCTTAAAAGGAGTATTCTTTATTGTCAGATATTTTCGCGGGGAGAACAATTTGCGGTTTTTTGAAGATGTATTTACAATGCGAACGCATGTATACAAAACCATTGTTTAGTTTGCGCATGCAGTATTTTTTTACCGCTGGCAATTCTCTCAACCGTAACTTGACTCGTTATCCTTAACAAAGTAGAACAATTATTGATGAGATCTAAGTAGGCAGTATTGAAATTACTAGTCGTTAGCCCGTGGAAAAATCCACGGGTTCGCCCGTCGCAGCTAAGCTACCATTTTGCGTGACAGACAGACAGACAGACGGACAGACGGACAGACGTATACGGGCATTATAATATAGATAATTTTTAATTGTCATTCTGAAACAACTTGTGATAGTTTCGTTATATGGAAATGATGAAAAAAAAGAAATATAGGGTAAAGATTTTCCTTAGAAATGGTGAATATTTATGTCAATGGCCCGTGCAAAAATCCACTTTTTATACCGCATTGTGTGCGTCTTGCTACTTGTGGTACCATTTTGCGTGATAGACAGACGTATACGGCTATTATTTTACAGACTAGTCCACGGGTTCATCCTTTATTTATCGCATATTTCGTGATTCCGTAGCACAACGTTTTTCTCGCGCGCAAAGAGACAGACGGAATACAGCTATTATTAAAGAGATTATTTTTAGATCTTATGTTAATATTACTAGGTGGGTGACACTGCGTTGAACGGCAGGTTGAGCGCTTTAGTATAAGCCGTGCCATTTATTAGAGATTTTATCAAGAAAACTCTTTGCCTCGTGAATATTGGGTTGGTGCGTAATAAATTGACAATAATGAGCAAAATAAATTCTCCTTACCATATCATACAGTTCATCTGACATCAGTGGTTTTAGTGCTGTTGTCCATTTAGCACCTTTTCTAAAATATTCTTTTATCAATGTCCTGTAAGGTCGATATTCAAAAAATCGATTTCTCCAAGCCATTGGAGCTTCGATTATTTCATCTCCAAGAACTAATAAGATGTCACGTGGCATGGCTGCATACATAGCACGTGATGTAAAATCAGGTGTACTGTACTCCTGAAAAAACAAAAAGTGTTTCCTGTTTTGCCCGACATTTTACTTTTTAAGAGTTTTGAAAGAATTTAAAAGTGAAACTACGTAGAAGAAGTTTGGCACGAAAATTAGAAATGAGTTTGATCTGAATTAATAATTGCTTTAACGGTTTAAAACAGCATTAAATTCGGAAAATGTGAATACTACAATTTATTTACCCAGGATAGCCACTACACACATCAGATCCGTAGGACCGCCCCCAATAATTTTGAGAAAACATTTGCATCGTTTTCAAAACATCTAACCCTTGGTCCACTATGGTAGCCTTCGAGTATACACTGTATTACCGCACACCGAATCGATTTTTTCCTTCCGTGGGCCTAAGGGTCCTGCAAATAAGGTCCCAATAAATTATTATTTAGGTACGGATGTAGCGCAACCAAGTAGACAACCGTCTATGACAAGACACATCGAAAAGTCAACTGTCTACCGCAAGGTCACACGTGTTAACTCAATATCCCACGTTCTATATGTCTTTCGTGGTTTTTAGAAAATTTATTGCATTGGAAATATATTATGTGAACAAATGGTACGCACCGACAAGATTACCTACCGTTTTGTAGTACATTATGTCAGGTCGTTTAACCACCACCCCTTCTTGTTGCAACACATCACAAAATATTTCAATCTCAGCGGATGCTGCTTTTAAAAAATCAGTCGGAAAGTAATTTCCCGCTTGTTTCTTGAAAAAAGGCCATTCTTCCGGAGGAATAACTGCTTTTACTTCAGCGGTTAGTGACGGTACGCAAGCGTTCTCCACTTTTCCAACTATGATCTCCTCCAAAGGGTCCCACTCGTTGTGGCTGTTTCTGGTGCGACCTCGTTTTTGATGTTTGCAATCGAGAAATGTGAGAATCTCACAGCGAAAACCTGTATAAAAAACACATATGTCTTCTCAAATGACTTAAAATATTATATTTTACAGAAGTGCTATAAGTTACCATCATTGAACATTCACATCTGAAATGATATTTCACATCCGGAAAGATATTTCGACGACCAGACGAAATTGGCCAAACTTAATTTCCGTCAAAATCTTTTTTTTTCCCCATATTAATATTTTTTAAAAACAATAAACTGTATGCTTTTGTTTTTTAAACTTATTGTTTTCTTGAACACGAGAACTTGTTGGTAAATTTGTTGCATACTTTTCTTCTCATAAAAAACAAAAATTATTTTTACGAAACAAACTAACAATCAATTATAAAATATTCACAGTTCAATTATTCTTCGGTTTCCAAACTCGTCCCCAGTGCGTTTTGTCTCTTTTTTTTACTGAACGGCGAGGGCGCTGGGGACGAGTTTGTTCGGTTTCAACATAGTCATTTAAGAGAAGCGGCTCTTTATCGAAGCCCGGACGCTGCTAAGTTTTTGTCCAGGCTAAACGCTCGGAAAATTCCATTTTTTCGAAAGCCAATGAAGATGCTTTATTTTAATCTCTGTAAAATTAAATGACCAATCTGAACAGAGAGTGTACTCTTCGTGTGGCCAGAACATTCCGTGTGCGGCCTTGACTAAAAGTGCTTACATTTGTTGGTCGCCCCTTGCTGGTCTCTTTGGTTTGGTCGTAGTAGCTTTATTGATGGGGAGCTAAGCACTATTTTTTAAATTTGTGTATTTATCAGGTAAGAATTATTTTATATATAGCTAAGTGAGAAAGGTGTGCTGGCTAGCTAGCTATCTCAATTTTTGGTGCTGACTTGGATCTCCTTTTGATTGGTGCTGACATATATACCCCTTTAATAGTCATGAAATTACTTACTTGCTAGCTAGCTATGGAGCTAGCTACACAAAATAGTGCTTTGATTAGAGTGCCTTTTTTTCTTAAGAGCAAGCAACAAAAAACCTTTATCCTGCCTTGCGTAGTTCTTCCATGACTGGACACCCAACTCCTGTTCTTATGGGAAAAAAGGGGGCTAAAAATAACTTCCAAATGACACTTTGTGGGACTACTTCGATCAGATAAAAAGATATATATATTCGCAACAGGATTTTTTTATATTTTTTGCAGAAAAGTTGTCGAAACGTGACAAAAGTTTATTGTTGCTTACGGAAATCTTAAAGCCGCAGGGCTTCTTGTTTAATTTCATTGAGGCGTGACATAAACAAGTTTTTTTCTTTTGAAATAATTACCATCTCGCGCATAATTTAAATTAAAAACATTAGTATATGTATTCGCACGTTTACGAGTGCAATTAGGAAATAATCGAACGAGTATTTTTTTTTGCTTTTAATTTTCCGAGTCCGTTGAACGAGGATAAATTTAAAAAGCAAAAAAATTATGAGTTCGATTATTTCCAATTGCACGGGTGAACGTTCGATTACGAGCTAATCACACAATGAACTATTTTTGTAAGAGTAGCACAGGATATCAATTTCAATGTTTTGATTTTTTTATTACCCGATTTATAATTAGTTCGATTCATTGTAAAGATATCTTTTTTTGACTTATCATAAAACGCGAGAAAATAAATATTTAAATTATCGGCGCTCCTTAGAGTGCAGACAAGATTCTAGAGTGCAATTAAGAAATAATTGCACTCCGCAGAGTGCATTTACAATATAATTTGCACTGTAGAAGAAGCGCCAAACAAGAAAAAATAGGTCATCGTGTGATTATAAATTGAAAGACATGATCACATATTTAATTACCTTGCAATAAAGTATTTCGCTGTTGAACCTCATAAACCGTGATTGAAATTAAACAATCATCTGCCGAGTATATCAAATTACAATGATTTATGCTTGGTTTATATGATATTTATCGCACTTGTTCTTGAAAAATATTGTTATATTTTTTTCAAATTTTAGTTCTCGTAAATTTTACTTGCCTAAATGCTCGTAAAATATGTAAACGAGAACATAAAAAACTGTGCGATAACTAATACATACTAATACTGTCATTTGATTTACATCGCAGCGGCGCAAAATGCTGCTCTATGGAAACTCATCTTTAGAGTATAATCTCTTGGTCAAGTGTGGAAAACATTACAGTTGTCGATGTTAACACAGGTATAAAGAAGGTATTGGTAGTAATAGTGTGACAAAAAAAATATTGCAGATTTTAAGAGCGTATTCGTTTTTGTATATGTTAGCTAGCTAAACCTAAAACCTAGCCTCGTTTTCAGAATGATGTGAATACATTTTTATTTTACTGTTTTCTAGTAAATTTAGAACTAATAACATTAGATGTGTGATAAGAACGTAAAGTCGTTTGTGATAACGAAGTATCGTATTTTTGTCGTTAGTGAAGTTTAGCGTGTTATTCGTAAACAAAGGTTTAATTTAAAGATTTAGCCAATATTTTAAAGCATGGAGGGAGGATCACGTAAAAGTGAATCACGCATTTGCAGTTAATGAGTTATTTATTTGCGATTGTGTCATTTGCTAATATTTGTTTGCATGTTCATTTAGCTGCAAAATGTATTGCGTGAGTATCTCTAGTGTTTCGGATGACAGTAACACTTCTTTTGCATCCTAACGCCCTTCAACTTCACACGTAGATTTAACACCCTATTCTAATTCATCATAATTTCATGACAAAAATTGGACTGACTTATATGAATTTAAGTATTGATACTTGTCCGTGATCCCCTCGCGATATGGTTCTAACCCTGACCATATTTCCAACCTCTGACTCTTGGTCAGGTGGCGGGATAACCGACAAGTACTAATAATGTAAATATATATATAATATATATATTAATATAGATCGATGACAGCTGTAGCTGTCAAAAGGTAGCCTAGAATAAACTTGCTTGTTCATGACATAATAATATCTATATTATTCAAAGCCACACCTCCTTTGTATCTGTAGCAACAACTTAATTCTGGCAGATTAAACACGTTGAATTGGACGAGGACCTCTGGGGATTTACCTGCTAATTTTATTGATGTTTTTAATAACTCTTTGAACATTGCAAGTAGAGATTATCATAATGGGGGATTTTACCAATAATTATCTAAAATCGGATAATAAAGACCCAACAAAAAGTACTATCTTCCGTTTGAGAGAACATTTTATAACAATTTTAAGTTTTAGAGTAATTATATAAAATTTGTTTTTTAACAGTTTTACTATTTAAGTGTAATGTATGTTATTAGTTTGATCTGATGATGATGTGAGAATATCAATTTCAAAAATTGGTTTTGCCTTTAAACCCAAAGTATTAAATAAATAATGTAAAGGCAATCCTATAAATCTTAGGTTATTTGAGAACCATTGGGTTATATCATAAATCCTTCCATATCGTCATGTACAGTACCAAACACTTGGAAACACGCCTGTTTTTAAATCTGAAGCAAAAAATGAACCGAGAAACTATACAGACCTACCTGTCTGAAAATTTTCAATTTAAGGAAATAGGTGATGAAGAAATCAAAAAAGTATTTAAAGAAATAAACACTAAAGCGTCTGCTGGCGAAGATAAGATACCGCCAAAACTTGCAAAAACTAGCTAGTGAGCACTTAATATTGCCCCTCAAAAATGCCTTAAATAGTAGCATCCGTGCCAGTTTTTCCCCAACTAAAGCTAAGCGTGCGGTTGTTACACCAATTGACAAGGGAAGCAAGGAAAAGAAAAACTATAGCACCAATCACGTATTGATACGCCTATTAGAGGATTGGAAAAAAAAACTGGATCTGAATTATGTGGTTGGTTCAATATTAATGGACTTATCAAAAGGTTTTGACTGTGTCCCCCACGATCTACTTATAGCCAAACTTCATGCTTACGGTTTTGATGTAAAATCACTTGAGTATATTCTATCGTATCTTACAAACAGAGAACAATCCACACGAGTAAATGCGGAGTATAGTATATTTGAATTAATTTTGTCTGGTGTGCCTCAGGGTTCTGTGTTGGGCCCAATTATTTTTAATATATTTATGAATGATTTATTTTATTTTATTGTAAATAGTGACCTACATAATTACGCAGACGACAATACGATATCAGCTTATTCAAACACTATTAAAAATCTCATTAAGACTTTGGAAAGGGAATCCGAAATTGCCCTTTCTTGGTTAAATAATAACAAAATGATAGCAAATCCAAACAAATTTCATTCGATCCTTCTATCAAGAGCCAAAATTGATAACTCGAAGCTTGAAATAAACATTGGCGATAGAGTCATACAATCAGAAAGGTCCGTAAAACTTTTAGGAGTAACAATTGATGATAAATTAAATTTCAACTTGCACATTAGTAATCTTTGTCGAAAAGCCTCAGCCCAGCTGAATGCATTATTTAGATTTAAAAATGTACTGTCTTTGCAAACAAGATCTATTTTAGCACAAAGCTTCGTGTATGAAAATTTTAATTATTGTCCCTTAGTTTGGCATTTCTCTTCTTCGAAATCTATTTTGAAAATTGAAAAACTCCACAACAGGGCTTTAAGTTTTATTCATGATGACCCAAGACCAGTTGATTGCCTCCCAAATAAACATTATATGGAATTACTAAGGCACAGACATTTATGTATAGAAATATTTAAAATTCTGAGAAACATCAGTCCTTCTTTCATGAAAGATATTTTCCTTTTTGAGGAAACTGATAGGCCAGTAAGAAGTCAAAACATGAACAACCTAAAAACCATCAGTGTAAAAACAAGCACCTTTGGTCTAAACAGTTTGCGATGTTTAGCCCCAAAAGTTTGGAATAAACTTCCTTTTCATAAAGAGTTGTGAAGATCTAGTTAAATTTAAGCAAATGATTAAAAAATGGAATGGCTCTCACTGTTCATGCACAGAGTGTCGGCAATTGATTCCATAACTTGCGTAATCAATACGAAAATGGGAGAGGGGGAATGTTTATCTTTTTATTTATTATTTATTCATTATTTATTTATTATAGTTTTCATCTAAATTGTAAATATATATAAATATTTGGTCGGTTTTGATTTTTTGCAAAATTTTATTTTTTAAAGAACTATGTATATAATAACCGACGGTAAATAAATTAAATCAATCAATCAATCAATCTACCTCAGTATTCCGATTTTACCGAAAATATTAGAGAAAGCGGCACATTCTCAGCTAGTAGAGTATCTCGAAAATAACAGACTTTTGAATAAAGAGAAGTTTGGTTATCGTGCTAAAAGATCCACTAAACTTTCCTCAACACTGTTCTGCGATGACGGCAGAAGATCTATGGAAGAAGGAAAATTAGTAGGAGCAGTATACATTGATCTTACAAAAGCATTCGATACTATTGGTCATAATGTTCTCCTGAATAAACTTCCAGCTTATGGTATAACAGGTCCAGAGTTGAACTGGTTTACTGATTATTTATTTCAACGAAATCAGTTGGTTAGTATTGGTAACACATATTCAACATCGAATCCTATTGTCTCTGGTGTACCTCAAGGTTCAATCTTAGGACCGTTGCTTTTCATCATTTCTCCAATGATTTCGGAGACTGAAGAACTCAAAGTTCGTTATGTATGCAGATGACACGTTCATATATTGTGCACACAAAGAGAAGGCTGTCATCGAAAGCTTGTTAGATAGTGACTTGATCTTACCGTCAAAAGTTGATTAACTTCGTGGAAGAGTATAAATATCTTTAAAACATGTTGATAACAACTTAACATTCAGCAGCACTTTCAGCAGAAGTTACAAGAAAGCCACCAGCCTTAACAAAAAACGATTGTGCAAAAAAGATATTAATTTTACTGTAGCAGTATGTCGTATTATTTAACAATACACTATTCTAATTTCAAGAAAAAACATGGAAAAGTGAAGAACACAAAGAAGCCTGTAACGGCTAATTATACTGTGCGTAGCGTATAATTATATATTCTGTTACAGGCTAAGTATCAGTTCACCCTGACTGTTCGGTGCAAGCAACAATAAACTTTTGTCACGCTTCGACAACTTTTCTGCAGAAGATATAAAAAATCCTGTGACGAATATTTTTTTATCTTATAGAAGTAGCCTCACAAAGTGTCGTTTGGAAGTTATTTTTAGCCCCTTTTTTTTCCCAAAAGAACAGGATTGGGTGGTCAGCCCTCATGGAAAATTTACGCAAAGCAGGACAAAGGTTTTTTGTTGCTGGCCCCTTAAGAAAAAAAGACACTCTAATCAAATCACTTACTACTATATTTTACTACTATAAGAAGGGGATCCAAATCAGCACCAAAAATTGAGATAGCTAGCTAGCCAGCACACTTTTACATATCTGATTATATGATAAAATACACGAATTTAAAAAAAATAGTATTTAGCTCCCCAGCTACATCAATAAAGCTACTACGACAAGCCAGACCAGCAAGGGACGACCAACAAAATGTTAGCAGTTTTAGTCATGGCCGTACATGGACTTCCAGCCATATTTTGGGGCGATGAAGTTCATATTGATGTCAAATTGGAGTCATATGATACAGTAAAAATACTTAAATTCGTTTTCTTATTGTAGTAGTAACAATATATCAAAAAATAATTTTTATGTTTAGTTCCCCTTTACCGCGTTCACATTTAAGTAAATTTTACTTAATTTTGCTAAGTAAAATCCTTACAGATCTCTTACGTTAAGGCTGGTTCACAGTCATTCGCTGTGGTCGCTCGAATAGGGAGATTTTTAAAAAGTCTATTCGCTGCGAACGGAAGAATGCTGTTCACACTTAGCGCGTAAAATTTAAAATCGTTTCAACCAAAACAAATATGGCGCTTACAGCAAGGCAAATTATTTTATTGCTTTTGTTGCGAAGGCGGATGAAACGTAAAAATACTCGCGTAGCTAAAAGAAGATTCTGGGTTCGTCAAATCTACAAGGAGAGAAAAATAAAGGGAGAATATCATCTCCCTGTTCAGGATCTTAAATTATTTAATAGAGATATTTTTTCGCCACTTTAGGATGACACCCTCCAAATTGGAGGAGTTACTTGGATTCATTCTTATCTTCATGGGAGCCATTAGTAATTCCAACCACAGTTTCCTGATGTAGTTTTCCTTCAAATGATTAAGATGATTTTCCTTCAAAGCTAAAGGCTGTTGCTGTAACAAAGTCATTAGTTCTTGTAATTAATTGTTTGCTGCTGCTCCATTTTTGTCCCCGTGTGTTTTTATTGTTAGCTGCAATTTTGATTTTGATTTTTGCAACTCAGCAAAAAATAAGGCATCTGATTGGTCGATAATACTCTTTCGCCGTGGTAGTTGAACAAGATTCAACTACTGCCACGAATGCTTGCGAATGAGCGAAAATTACGTAGTATACTAAAAATAGATTTTGCGCATGTGCAGATGCATGGTCGCTTATTCGTGCGACTACGGCGAATGAAGTGTGAACCGGCCTTTACGGATTTTGGAGCTTAAGTGGCTGAAAACTAGTGCTCATATTTAAGTGTGTTTTGTATCGAAATTCTTTCTGAAAAATAGCTGCTTTTAACAGGAGATAATATTTGGCAGTTGCTAAAATGAAGAAGTAGAAGAAGAAGATCTTTAGAAAGTAGGTAAAAAAGTTTTTGGGTGAAAACATTGAACCAAAACAGAAGTGATCTTGGGGCATATTTAACGACATTTTTGATGGCAAAAAGATACGACAGAAGTTAACAACTATTAAACATTAATATTGATATTGAACTAATGGATAGGGATATTTAACCTAATTTCTAGGTTCGTGAGGATGTCACAGGTTTGATCATTTGGTAGATTGAAGTTAAAGCTAACCAGAGAAAGTCGGTGTAGAGAACCTATCTCCTCAGAGGAAAGACTTGCTATAACCCTGAGGTTCCTTGCAACTGGAAACAGTCATAGGGACCTGGCGTTTTCTTTTAAAATGGGACGCCGCACTATTCACGGAATTATTAACGAGGTTTGCGTGGAGATATGGAACGTTTTTCCCAACTATGTATGTCCTCTTTAGATCGAAGATGAGTGGAAAGAAATTGCTAAACAGTTCCATGAGTATTGGAATATGCCTCATTGTATTGAGGCTCTGGATGACAAAATCTAAGCATCCGAAAACCGCTACTTTCTGGCTCTTTATGGCACAACTACAAAGGCTTCTTCAGTATGGTTCTCTTAGAAGTTTGTTATGCACGGTATTGTTTCAGTCTTGTTGACATCGGAGAGTACAAGAGACACAATGATAGTGGCATTCTTAGAAATTCCAAAATTGAAAACGGTAAGATGAATGCGCCTGCTCCTAAAGAAGTTCATGAAGGTCAAATGGGGTTGCCATGCTTTCTTCTTGGTGATGATATTTTCCCTTAAAAACATGGTTGATGAGACAATATTCAGGACAAGCTCCGACAAACGAAACGCGGACGATCTTTAACTGAATGTCTCTATCTCGTGCAACTTGCACAGTGCGACTATTAACCCTGCGTACGCAGTTGCCAGGCTGATAGTCATCGAGTGGAGGCATTTTTTCACATTTTTTTCATGTTAATGCTGTTTCTTAGGATACCAAGGGTCCACGAGTGCGCATTCACGGTTAATAAGAGGTTAAGATGTGACCACGCAGACTTTGTGCTCATTGGTTGATTGTAATTCGGGGTTTGCTATGTGGTGGATTGGAACTTTGGGGATTTGCTCTGACATTTATTTGCGTCTAAGCTTTCGTTTGAGAGAAACTGAATTTGATATCCACGAATAATAAATATTTATTTCTAAAAATGTAAACACGTCGTCACAATCCGTTTCTTGCAAGCAAAAAAAAAGGAAAAAAAAAGAGTTTGCCATCTCCAGTTCAAGGAAGAATAAAAATCGCTAATCAAAATAAAAAAAATTCGAGTTTTGTTCCGTTCCGTTACTCACGTTTTGCGAATAATATTTTAATATTTAGAAATATTGTATAGTCGTGATCTTTTGAAAAGCCTTTTTCATAGTGTTGTTTTTTTCGTGACTGTCCTGTAGACCTTGGATCTTATTTACAAAACTATAAAAGCTCTGTGGGTTAGATAACTTTCGTGAGCAAGCCTATACGTTTATCTAGGTAGGTTTTTTTGCGTTTTGCGGCTAGTTGAATTATGCTCAAGATATTACATCATGAAATCAAAGGTTGAAGTAAAGAAACACACTTTGTAAAAAAATTAACGTAACTTCAAATCGAGGTTGTTATACAAAAAA
This sequence comes from Hydractinia echinata, assembly GCA_030067915.1. Lineage (NCBI taxonomy): Eukaryota > Metazoa > Cnidaria > Hydrozoa > Anthoathecata > Hydractiniidae > Hydractinia > Hydractinia echinata. The sequence continues at coordinate 1,203,576 of JASGCC010000087.1, forward strand.
ACCTTGTTACACACATGTACCACGATTTTAAATCACGTGGAAATGGAACTGGGAACAAAGTAGTTTTGTAAAAAGGTCGTTTTAGTGAAACGTGTATGTGTTTTTTAATTTTTTTTTTATCCTCTCCAATAAAAAAAAAACAAATAAGTTTTATATCTTTAGAAATGTTATTTAATACACTTTTAAATGATATAAAAATGAAAAAATGTTGGCTTGAATTTTTTTGAAAAAGCGAATTTTAAAAATCATGCCCGTTTCCTTTACTACTGTAAGTTGATTTTTGTTGGGATATACTGATCGTTGCATATAATACGACGCGCGGATAAATTATCTATGTCGGATGTAAACCAATGACATTACAGAACTTACTAGTCTGTACCAGGGGTTTCTTCGCCACCGTCAACAAGGCAAGAAACCCTGGGACGAGGTTGCAAATAATGTACTTACTTTATCGGCAAGAAGCAGATGTTCAAACAATTACTACCTTCACAGCAGTAAAATCACTAGCCATGAGTACGTTATAAATATGTGCAGTGCACCATTTATTCTTCTTCTTTATCTTTTCATAACTGCTTGAGTTTTCATTTGATTTTTGACGGAAAGGCAGCATTCATTTATTTGGACTTTATGAAGCACCTAAAGACATAGCAATATATAAACGCGTTACTGCTCCAGTTTCGTAACAGTGTATCGTATACATGTTCAAGAAAGTGCTTTACGTGAGGGTAAGCTTTTTTGTACTTTCAGGAATAAACAGCGATAAAAATCGACTCTGACATTACTTTTCGCTGTTTTCCGTAATTTGCTAGCGATGTTTATAATCTCAATTTGTTTGTGACGGCGAAGTTGATGGCAAAGTTGACGGCGAACTTGACGGCGAACTTGACGACGAACTTGACGACGAACTTGACGGCGAACTTGACGGCGAAGTTGATGGTAGAAATAGTTTTTACATTTTCATAGCAAAATATTCCGCTGTATTTTTTGTATTAGATAAATTTAAAAACCAATGTTTATTTTCGCAATTTACTGGAAAGAAAATTTAAAATATTTTTTACTTTGCATAAGGGATGGCTTACACCTGTCCACACAGTTTCAGTGCAGGTCAATAAACAGAAAGAAGTTTGATAAATGCTAATTCGACAACTTATGTTAGAATTTTAAGAAGTAACTTTGGTTTGCTCCTATAGGAATTGTTAAAATTATTTTTGGATGAGTGGAGTAATCGATTTTAAAATTTGATTATGTTTTAGCACTTTTGAGGAACTTTTGAGCACTCATTCTTGTAAAATTCTTATGGAAAGGTGTGTAAAAAAAAGAATTTTCCTAAGCTACATTCACATGTACGTACTTTTTTACGTAAGAGCTTATGTAAGGGAGAATGTTCTTTCATTCCTACATTACGTAAAAATTCAACGTAACATATGACACCACTTACGTGTTACGTCACATCTTACGCACAACTTAAGCTCTTATGTCAATTATGTAAATTTTTTGCTCTTAAGAAACACGACGTAAAGAGTCGAAGAAAAAAATTTGACTACATAGTCTGCATTGCACAGCCTCGTCCCCAGGACCTGTTAGGCTGAACAGGTCCTGAGGTTGAGGTTGTGCATTGCATACAACAAATACGAAAAAGTCAATTTAAAATTAATTTAATGAAGATGCAGGGGCTGCATAAACTATCTCGCATGTCAATTACACATCACTGCAACAATCTATATTATAATATATTAATATATTTTAAACATATTAACATTACACAAAACCTAAAAATGGATTTACAGCTGTTCCTGGCGTGAGGGATATGATGTATGGCTATGATACTTACTGACTTTTTATCTATCTATATAATAATACGCCAGTTCTGTGTCTCTGTAACAGGCAACTAGTCGATAAGGCCCGTGGAGAAATCCACTTAGGCAGAAGGACAATGGAAAATTAGGTTGTTTTGGAGTTTTGCTGACGTCAGCAGTGCATATACAAAAAAATAATTCGACGAAATTTAGTTTATCCGTTGCCTGTAAATGTGTAGAGGTTGAAGCGCTGATCAAAATAATATACGGGATCGTGTGCTTTTAACGAACGGTTAATGAGATACAAAGGTTTGTTGTTTTTTCACCGCGTGGGTAACTAGGGACCACCTGGGACCAATTTGGGTAAGTGTTCCTAACCTGGGTCCCCGAATCCATTTCGGAATGGACGGGTTAATGACGTCATCAAAAAACTTTTAAACCCTAATATCTCTGCATCTGTTTGTCAAAAGTACACGATCCTATACATTTCCTTGATCAGCGTTTCAAGATCTATAAGATGAAGGCAACAGGTATACATATTTCTGAAAAAAAAAATTTTGTGTTCTGACATGTCTCTGCTAACGTCAGCAAAATTTAAATGACGGTTGTTTTTCTCTGTTATCCTGCCTAAGTGGATTTTTCCACGGGCCTTATCGACTAGTTTTATAATACCCGTATACGTCTGTCTGTCTGTCACGCAAAATGGTAGCTTAGCTGCGCAAGTAGCGAAACGCACGCAATGCGGTATAAAAAGGACGGGCGAACCCGACTAGTATTTATCTATTTATTAGACACCTGCATGTGAATATTTTAGGTCCCATACCTCTACGAGCCTTTGGCCATTTCTCGAATATACCGCTTAAACGTTCTTAGGAAATCCTTATAATGGATTATTCTTAGAACTTGAAAGTGACAACACAACTTTATTTCGTTTAGAGGAATCATTTCGCAAAAGAAATTCTAAAAAACATTTGTATTTCGCAGAACTAAATCATTTTTCGGTAATTCACCAGCCGTCGAACCGGTTTTACAAATGATTGATATAAACGCCGTCAAATTAAATATTTTTACTCAAGGCGTAATAGCTCAGTTGGCTAAGGCGTCATAACGCGAACTCAGAGATCGTGGGTTCGAATCCACCGATAGGCAGTTTTAAAACTTTGCGCATGAAAGCTTGTTAATGACGTTGCAATTGACCATTTGCGGCATAGTTAGTTAGTTAGTCAGTTAGGAGTTTGAAACCAATACTATCCTCGCAGGCAAGATAGTAATTACCCGAAAGATTCTATTCGATCGGATGAAAGTTAAAACACATGCACCAGAGATTTGCTTGTCCAAGCTTTTTTTAATTTTTATTCAATAATGTTGTATTTTTTCGACTGTGACGTCTTCTTAAGATAATAAAAGTTGCAGTTAAAATATGACGCTTAGGAAAACGCCGCCGCCATATTGAAAAATGATTAAAACTAGTTAACATACCTACCTACGTAACATATAGAACCAAAACTTGTACGTAAGATAAAATTTTCTTACGCTTCTTACGCTAAAATATTTCGTAATTCCATACGTAAAAAATTCGTACATGTGAATGTAGCTTTCATGAAGAAAGGTTTAATAGTGAATTGAGACAGGTTTAAAAGGTGTTTGCGGTGCTTTTTATCTCTTGCATTGAATGAAAAATACCGGTTCGTTACGAGAAAGTGAATCCTAAATTTATCATTGTATTTCAAGGATATGTTTTCCATTTTCGCTTCTTTCATCTTACAACCTACAACAAGGATGTTCGAAAGGGATGAGTTAATAACAGCAATTCTTTCTGAAAAATAGCTGCTTTTAACAGGAGATATTATTTGGCAGTTGCTCTTCTTTTGATAAAGAAGAAGAAGTAGAAGAAGAAGATCTTGAGGGTTTGGGGAAAACATTGAACCAAAACAGAAGTGATCTTGTGAAATATTTAACGACATTTTCGATAGCAAAAAGATACGACAGAAGTTCGTTTTTTGAGTAAGTACTTAGCTGTAAATGTTCTTGTATTTCAGTTTTGATATTGATATTAAACTAATGAATTGAGATACGCTAAGTGTGTCTGTCTGTCTGTAACAGGCAAAGTGGATGTGTTTTTTTTCTAAAGAAACAGCCGCGGTAACATCACTTTTGCTAAACTTTTATTTTTATTCTGTCTTTGTGTGCTTTTTCAACAAGCACCAGAGAGCACTTTTGAACGAGCAAAAAGTACAAGCAAAACAAGAACGTCTAAATTTCAGTGTTCTTCTAAAAATGTGTATCAAATTGACAAGTTAAAAGCATTCTACAATCATGGTTAAAATATAATGAAACAGCATATGGCTAATTTCGAATTTAATCGCCACAGTGTTCACATTAATTGTTTCTATATTAGAGTCGCACATTTTGTACTTGTCAAAGTTCACTTGTCTATGTCTACAGCGGACTCGAAACATGCTTATTATTGCTGACGTCAGCACAAACATTTTTTCCGAATTGCGCGGGCCGCGACTTGGATTATTTCGTTGTGAGGGCGCGCTAATGAATGCTACTAGCGAATTTCACACGCTCTCTACCTAGCCTACGCGCGCGCAAAAGTAGCGACAGAGTAGTGACTACTTCACGCTTTTGTCCGTGTTTGAAAAATGATGAAAACACTGCCTCTGTTTCATTGATTTTGTCAATGATTGTAGCTAAACAAAACTTGCTTCTACTACTAATTTACCTGTCTGTTTTAGAAACTATAAATTATGGTATCCATCACAAAAATAATTATATCTTGTATAGTCATACCTTCAATTGTATTGAACTGTAGCACATGCTATCTACTAATACGAATAAAAAAGAAAAACTCTTATATTGTGCTTTGCATCCAGTTAGCAATTAGCGATTTGCTTCAAGCATTGTGTGGTTATATACCAGAGCTTTTGATAGACGTATATGACAAAGAACCTACAAAGCTTTGTGTTGGTTCCGCACTTATTGTTTCACAAATGGCGCTAACATCAATCTCCATCATAACGCCTATCTCAATGTGTCGGATAGTTGATCTCATTAAAACCTCGCAAAGTCAAAAATATAATTTGATCAAGATTAATCTTTTGGCACTTTTAGCTTGGGGATATGCAGCTTTTTGGTCATGTTCTCCTATTTTAGGATGGTCTAGTTATGTATTAGAACCTTCTGGGAACAGATGTACATTAGATTGGACCTTAAAAACATCAAATGCAAAATCATACGTTTATTCTATTTCCATATTTTGTTATGTTTTACCTATAATAATTCATGCTGTATCCTTTATAATCGTAAAAAAAGTCATGAAGAAACATAGAAGATACTGTTCCAAATTATACGGACGAAGAAACTCTACCACAGCTCATATCAAACGAGAGGAACGAAAGAGTTTAGCGTTATGTTTTCTTATGTTTGGTGCTTTCATCATGGCATGGACACCTTATACTTTTGTTGGATTACTCTCACAACATATGACTGTACCTGTTTGGTGTCTGGATGCTTCTGCTATTTTAGCTAAAAGTTCAACTTTATTCAATCCTTTAATATATTGTTACAAAGCTAAGTTTAAACACAAAAGATTTTTAAAGGAATTTAAAAATGCAACATTGAGTAACTCTATAAGAAAAAGTAGCCAAGATTCGAAAATTTCAAAGAAATTATCCTTCTAAAAAACTTCAAATCAAAATTTCAATCTTCCCAAATCAATATTTGACAAAAAAAAAAGACCTCGTGAATTAAAGCGAATTGTGAATTGCACGCTCTTTATATAAGAATACCAAAATTCTAACTTTGCTGGTCTTTTTTCCCTATTGTTCTAAACAATAGACTTATTGTTTTTTAACCTAAAACCCCAGTGTGATATTCTTATAAGGTATATTCTTATAGTAATAGGACTTCTGCGGTGGTATTTCTGACACCACCTAAGCGTCTTCTTCCGGCCAATAAGGACAAAGAGAAAATTAATCCTCAAAACATTCCAAACCAGTGCTGAACGTCGTCATCACAATCTTGACCCAATGAATCTGTATTTATTCCTAATTTTAAAAAACAAAGGGTGCGAATGTATGTTTCATTAACCATATCAATCTATATTATGTCTGTTCATAAATTATTTAAAAACGGCTTTTGAGGCCCTTCTCCCCAGCAGTCAGTGATTTTGTGTTGATTGGCACCAAGAAACACTGCCAGCGACTCTGCAGATGACCTACAACCAACACTGAAGAATGTACGGAGGCTCGTAGAGAAAAGGGCAACCATGAAAATAAGCGCTTGATGTTTTTAAACTATTTTTGAGTGACACTAAACTATTTATAAAGCGTGGATTGTATATATAAAATATATAAAAATTACGTCATATTTTGCAACATTTATATCTCAACTGACGAATGTGAAGTAATCACAGAAAACTGAGTTTTTAGAAAACGTTTTATTTATTATTTTTTTGTTACAAGCATTTGAACGCATTCTTTTCAATAAGTGTACCCCAATACCCCCTAAAACATCCTAACTACGTAATTGGATCATCCTGATCCAGTAACCGAAACAGCAGTGAAAGTGTGAACATGGATGGTGCAGGAGGGGTTTGTTTACTTTCGGAAAAAAATATAACCTTAATCGTAAAATAAAAAGCTATACCAAGAGTATTAAGTTAATTTTCGTTACGCTGGCAAACTTTTTTTTCCAGAATCTTTGGGCATACATCTTTCATTTAGTCAGAATATGCTTCCTCAATTATCGACGTCCCCTTCTTAGATCCCGAGCTAGTATTTTATTACGGGAAGTGAGAGGAGTACTCAACACTGTATCTTACCTCAATTTTATTCATAAAATCACCGATTGTTCGCTTTGAGGCCATACGTAGTTAAGGAACTTTAATGTCATAAAATTTTCGTAATAAGTTTAAAGCGGCGCTTAAACTAAAACTTACTTCATACGCTATTTCTTTTTCATTCCTCTTCGTTTTTTAACGTTTTGTATCTTGCCCGTCCAACTATCTTGTTTTAAGATGTCTTTAATTCATAGAAAACTTCAGAACCTCTTACTTTTGGTTTTATTTAACAACCCATCTTAGACTTAACAACTCCACGGTTTTAAGATGCCTATCAACCGCCATTTCTGTGTCTAAAGGACCGTTTTCATTTGACTACATTTACCGCTATAGCGCAAAAAGCCCATGAACCTTTTTCGTTTCGTTTTTGCGTTAGACATAATCTTGCACGCGCTAACGAAAAAAACTTTTTTTTGCGTTCCACGTATAACTTATAGCTTTTTCTACGACATGGGTAAGTCAACAATTATCGGATATTTTAACGTTGTTTGTTGCATAGCATGACTATTTGTTTTGGGCATGCGCTGTGTGAGAGAAGGATATTGCGGCTGTCTTCAGGTATGTTGTGCAGCAGCAGTTAGAAGGCGGCTTGTATTGATGTACAAAGTGTGAACAGTGGAACCTAATCTTTTTAGAAACACCAGTTCCTATCCCTTCGCAGCTTTTAAATGTTAAAAACATAAACAGAAAAATGAAGAAGAAGAAATGTTATAAACAAAAAAAGAAATAACTGTGTTCATGCGGAGAGATATTTCAATTGTGTTGTTGTAACTGGACAGCCAATCAAAGTAAATCAACCTCCTAATTTTACAAAACAAACCAACATGCAATGTCATCCGGTTTCAGTTGGTTGCTAATTGTTTATATGAACAGTTTCTGTTTCACTTTCGTCGCGATTTCAAAGATTCAAATAAGCTAAATATTGTAAAACTAGTCGGTGACCCGTGGAAAAATCCACGGGATCGCCCGTTCTTTTTATACAGCAATTTGTGCGTCTCGCTACTTGCGGTACCATTTTGCGTGACAGACAGACGCATACGGGTATTATAATATACTAGATGCAGTTTGTGAAATTTCTCATTTATGCAAAACAAGTCAAAGATATGTGTATTCCGATATTTGCTGCGGAGTAAAATATATCACTTGGTTTAGATTGTAGTTGTTTGAACGTTCTAACTATTTCCTAAATTGTCGTAGGAAATGTACTTATAATAAATTTTTTTATTCATATCAACATCAACGTAATTTCCATCTTTACCAGGGAGTAAACCAAACTTTTGCTCAAACCCTGCTCAAATTTTTGCTCAAACTCACCGACTGATGGTCTTGTGGTTGAGCATTCGCTTACAGTGTGGACGTTCGTGGGTTCAATCCCCGGCCGAGTCATGCCAGAGACTATAAAGTGCAAGTCGTTCCTTTCTGCTGAAAGTTCAGCATGAGAATAGGATTGATGTCCTAGGCAGTTGTCTAGGTGAGCAGATATTGCGTTCGCACGCTTTCCATTTCTCAAATGGCAGCTTTAAATGCTCATTGATAACAGTACCATTAGGAACTGAAGAGGTAATGAATGAATGAATGAATGAATGAATGAATGAATGAATGAATGAATGAATGAATGAATGAATGAATGAATGAATGAATGAATGAATGAATGAAATGAATGAATGAATGAATGAATGAATGAATGAAATGAATGAATGAATAAAAAGACTGCTTTCTATTAACGCAGTAGTTCCCTGCGTTTAGAATTCAACGCCCAATATAATCTAGGAGGATTAATACGATCAATTTGCATTACGCTAAAGATGGTAGATTTTCGAAATTTTTATGGTTGCAAACGCTTGTAAGCTCATTCATATCAACTTACAATGCTGCCAAAATACGAACGTTAAGTCAAAAAAAAAAATTCCAAGCGTAAATAAATAAAAACCTTCCTTTGACACGTAACACCGAGTTTGCAACGATTGTAGACGAATACTCTGTGTACAGACTATATTAAACTCGACACTAGCATCTTCTTTTGCGGCGATTAAAATACGGGTCATGTGGTGCGTCACGAAATAGATTTCGCTAGGATTATTTGAAAAGCTCAGCACCGTTGGTCAATGGCATCGAGACTACTGGTTGATATTCACTATGGTAGTTAAAAATATAATTTCTTACATGGTACATATGTTAGATTGTCTAAAACAGACAGGTTATTTGTTGAAGACACAGTGGTAAAACCAAACTATGCTAAACCATCAGACAAAGTTAGAAATAGTTGAATTTACTTCAAGCTCTTTGTGTGTAATAATCCTATCTATTAAGATAAATTGTAAATGCGTGTGGGCTGTGCACAAGAACATCGAATTTAATACAATCAATTTATGTCTAATTTATATCTTTATTAAATTTTCCTTGTTACAACATCCGTCCAGCATGGGCGTACAATTTCCACGATGAATTGCACAACATAAGGAAAAGGTATATAGGTTGAAACATATTAATTCTAATTGTACTGTATTCTTCTTCCTGTCATTTCTCTTTAAAAACCTTCTTTCTGTTCTAAACATCAGCGCCTATTTTATTTTTTTTTCATAATTTTTCTTACAACCAGGAAATCTGAATAGTTAAGGTAGGAAAAATTACGTTGGGTCTCAAACGATTTTTCTGCGGTCAGAATATACTGACCGCGCTTTTTGATTGGTTAATTCTATTGTTCTTTGCTCACTTTGCTTACTTTAGTCAATATCGGGAAATCCTTTGTTTTGAGCGCTAATGGCCTCACTCACCCGAACAAATATAATTAATTCTTGTAGTTTTTAAGAGGATAAAATGTGACCAGGCCGACTTTCGGGGTTTGCTATGAGGTGGATTTGATTTTAGGGGTTTGCTCTGACTTTTGTTTGCGTGTTGGCTTTCGTTTGAGAGAAACTGAATTTGATATCCTCGAAGAAAGCTTAGTTTACTAGGCTGGGCTTCTTCTTAATATATTCCAGATTATCAAAGAGAGAAAAAAAGACCCCGGAAACAAGGTTGACGCTTTACGCGACGCCTTTTACGCCACATTGAAAAACGCTTTTAGCTGTCAAAGGGGAAAATAAAATGTATTCACCAAACAATGTACTCTTAGAATTTTTTTTTCTTATTGGAATTTCGCAGAAACTTTCTTCGTCCACGTGATCTTGTTTCCGTTTCATTTGGTCTCCTTAGCTGTAGCTTCCGGTAAAATTATGATGGTAAAACCACAGTCTGATTTTCTCATACGTAATTTATACATTCCAATGAACTTCGACTTATTAGTTCGAAAAAGCTGTAGCTTCTTAAAGTTTTTATTAGTCGAAATTTATCAACAAGTTTTTTCCATCTGTCTTTCTTAAGGGATAAACTGTTATCAAAAGTAGGACCTATAATTCTGTTTTGGTTGGACAATCGTGCAAAACACGATGACGTAATAGTAAATTGTCACCAACATGATATAATAAATTTATCCTTGATAGTATTTAAATACACGAGCAGGGCCGTCGTAGCCGAGGGGGACGGCGCCAACAGTCAAAAAATGTTTGTCAATTATGGTCAATGTGGAATAAATTTAGAATGAATTGGGTGCCTGCTACGTTTCTGTACCAACAGAAATTGAAATCACCGGATGAGGTTCTGGCGAATTTGTTGTTGTTTATTAGCGTAAATGTGATGTTATGTTTTCATCCATATACACTTCTCACCACTTTTTTCGGATAATTAGGTTTACGCTAAACTAGATTTCCTTCTCCACTTACTGTAAGGACACGTATGTTCACGAATTTTCAAGAATATCGCTGTGTTTATGCGGATGTTATTGTTGCTGCAACCGTTATTTTTGTTTGCGCTTTTACCATGGTCCTTTTTATTTAGTTGCTATGGGTAACATAATAACATACCTAAGCTGGATTAAAATATAGAATCTTCCATTGTAAAAATTATTACCTCCCATAAATGGTAACCAAAATAGGATTGTTAACATTTATATATAATTTTAATATGTAAGTTAATAAGAAACACAACGTATTCCCCAGGACTTATATCCCATTACAAAACAACCCAACAAGTTCTGGGTACGAGATTGATAGGAAACAAAAGAACTGACCAAAATACATTTCCCTACCAATACCTCTCGATGCAACCGGATGTTAAAACCACAGCGCTATGTAACGGAAATTTGTTCGACCAGTCTCAGAGGGGTAAAAAGGGTTTATCAACCGCCACAAATCAGATGAAATTTTACAAAAATGAACATATTATTGTGATTGGATCCTTTCGTTTTATGCAATAATAATTGGGCGTGTTTTAAAATTGCTTTAATAAAAATAAATACGCGTTTGTATGTATTCTGGCTGCCTCAATTCACACATTATCGTAAATTATGTTTCTATAGAGAGCTATTTGCCTAGTAGCTATAATTAGTTTCTCCCATTGATCCGCTTTCGTTTAAACTGCAAGAATCAAATTAATTGTTGCTCAAAAGATAACGGTTTCTAAAGCTTTCTTTTCCAAGGGCGCCAATACATAGCGTATAATCAAATGCTGTCGCAAAGAATGCACAGAATGCGAGTATCAATTACGAAATTAAAATCTTTCTGCGTCACGGGACTACATGTTTGTGCAAAAATCACTTATGATTTACATAATGTCCCCACGCAAGCAATTCTTTTCAAGTATCTCCCCATCTAATACTATTTGGTGAACAATATATCTCATTGAAATCTGACAAGATTGGCCTACGCTACTTATCTATCATATCTATTCCCAGGCCTACGCGTTTCGATTTGTAGTATGAAGGCTGGACTACGGTTGGGTATGAATGGGAAATCAAGTACAATCTAAGTAAGAAAAAACACGCACTCGTTTCACAAAATCATGATCCAAGAGATAATTATAAATCTAACCCCGTAGTGCATGCAAAATAAATGCAGCTGATTGGTTGTTTCATTGAAGCAATGTTTTTAAGTGGCTATCCAAATGAGGGAAAGTGATTCTATTGGTTGATTTTAAAACCACTGCTCCTACCAAATAAATAAAACACACAAGAACTCTTCTTGTTTTTACGTTATTCTTCATGATCTCATTACTTAAAATAAAATAAATAGCCCACTATGTAAACAATTTTTTTTATTTATTTGTTTTCTTGAGGTTGATTGATTGGAATGAAGAGATAAGATTTCATCAAAAGATTTAATACGTCAGCCAAACGTTATGTGCAATAACATTTACGCAGCAATCAAGATATCAGTTTTCTTGACATGTAATCAATTGCATGTAAAAGGTAAATTAAACAGCAGCCATCTTTGTGCGATTTGCCGCCAAGAAATAACAAAGTAGACAAACTGTTTCTACCATTTTAGCTTTTGTCTTGATAATCCTACAGGCTTTTACAATTCTAGACACGTTGTTTACTGTTGCCTGTAAAGGAAAACACATATCAGAGAATTAAAAGGTTCTTCTTAATAAGCAACTCCGTACATCCGGCACGTAAACAAAAATACGTAAACAAAAAGAATCTTTCCACCATACTTTCATTGCTTTCAGACGTCATGGGAAATGATAAAATCAAAAGGATTTATGTTCAAATAACTTTTTTTCCGATAAGTTAATTACCAGGCTGGAAGTGGGAATATTTATTTGTATAAAAAGTTGCGGAAGTTAACGTGATATGTACCGGATGAATTGACAATGTATAGTCTGTCTGTGAGCATTTTATTACGAGAAAACTTATAAGTTTTAACTACAAGTTTAAATCTATTTGAAATTCTACATTTCTCCGCTAGAACGTTAGCACGAAAACAGTTAACATCAACAGACTCATTTTCCATAAATACAGTGATGCTGTTCAAACTTCATATAAGGATTTAGACAATGTATTGGAAATTAGGAGTGCTCTCCGCAAAATATACTCTTGTCCTGAAAATATTTTAGGATAACCATGACCACCCCATGGAACACCGGGTCCTTAAATACTCAGCTGACCAAAAACTTTCTTAATTATGCAGTCTTACCTCATTGGTTGTGCAGTTTAGCCAATTAGAACTTACATAATTAATGAATGATTTGTCTTGAAGGTGATTAGGTCAGCTCATCGGAAACTAATTGTTAATTAACACATTCACGCCTGGTTAGTCATGCATTTTTAAAATAACTTCTATCGTGAACAGCCGATTGTTTTTATCCCACGTTTGAATGTCTCATATAGGTGTGTAATGATTTCTCAATGCACCTGCACGACTCAACATGTAAATAATTACGTCAAGACACTATCAACCTCCATCCATGAGGTAATGTTACTAGAAAAGCTATTTTATGCATAATCTACAAAAAGTCTTCAACAATTATGTATGCTGAACGAACTGCTTGGGACTGTAAGGAAACGATAAAATCAAAAGACCACGCTCCCCTACCACGCTCCCCTACCACGCTCCCCTACCACGCTCCCCTACCACGCTCCCCTACCACGCTCCCCTACCACGCTCCCCTACCACGCTCCCCTACCACGCTCCCCTACCACGCTCCCCTACCACGCTCCCCTACCACGCTCCCCTACCACGCTCCCCTACCACGCACCCCTACCATGCAACTGTATTAAAAAGAAGCCTGCTTTTTAATTATTAGTATTACTATTGTTTACCCATAGCCTCTTCAATTCCTAATGGTACTGTTATCAATGAGGGTCCTGCAAAGGGAGTCCTGGTGAATTTAAACTCCCATTTGAGCTACAGAGGGCGTGCAAGCACAACAGCGGCTCAACCTAAGATGTCCATCCTATTCTAGGCTGAACGTTACGCATTAAGGATTGATTCACACTTTATACTCTCTGGCATGACTCGACCGAGGTTTGAACCCAAGATCTTCCGCACTGGAAGCGAACGCTCTACCACAAAGCTACTGATGCTCGGGATCAAACTGCTTGCAATTGTAATGAAACGATAAAATCAAAAGGTTTCAAATATACCAAACTCCACTTCCCTACAACTGTATTTAAAAAGTCTGCTTTTTAGTTAAATCTAATGGATTTATTTTAAGTTTAGTAAGAAGTAATCAAGCCTCGTAAAATGTTAACCATAAACACGAAGAACAGAAAGACGAAATATTTTATATTTATATTTATTTTTATTTGGATGAGAACACCCTTCTGTAATAATACCTCCGTTTCTGTTTCCAACATAAAGACAAGCACGCACGAAACAACCGTGTCCAAAAGTACCAAAAAAATGGTCAATCCACCATGCTATTGTTAATGTTTGGAATGTTTTAAGCTTCTCCCTAATGTATTATTTTTATTGAGATGAACAAAGTATTTAACTCATTTAAAACATTCAAACTATTGTAATGGATTCAAATTCAAACAGTATACAGTTATCCTCCTGGTAACTCGAACACCGGATAATTCGAACCTTCATTATCTCGAACAATTTTCTTGGATTCCTTGAACTTTTGTTAATACTTTCTTATAAAAAATCCCGGTTAACTCGAACCTCCGATAACTCGAACATTCGTTAAGTTGGTTAATTTTTAATTCTAACACATTTTCCAACCCCCTGTAATCCCACTCCTACCGTCGTTTATTCAGTACTACAGAGTATGTAAAATATGTACGACGCCGTTAATTTTTCGACGGGCGCTACACCAGGCGCGATTCTAATTTCCTTGCTTTTTTTTAAGCCCGATAAGAGCACTAAACACTAAGGTTTAAATTTACTAAAATTTAAGAACATCAAGCCTCACCAAAACTTCAGATGTTCTTATAAAAAACAACGTGCTTGGGAGTATTCAAGTGATTTCAATTGTTTTGTTCATACTTGGAGTGAGAAGTTGGATAAGAACAAAAAAATCTATTTATACATAAGATGTACAGGTATGTAAAGATAAAAAGTTTAGAAAAATATATGTTGGATTCTTCGCTCTTTGAAAAGAACATATACATACAAAAAATAATGCTAAGTGGTAATATTTTGCAATTCGAAATTCACATGTAATAAATAAGTTTTCTTACACAAAATAGTTTATTACACAATAGGTTGGCACACCGAGGAAGATGTGTAATCGAGTCAAAATTTAATTCTCCTCTTAAATATGTTTCGTCAATAAAACTTAAACTAACTGGAAAGGTTTTAAGGGGTTAAAAAAGATAGAACAGACTGTGCTGAGTGCAAGCTTCTAAAAAATGTCATGGTGCTGTGTTATAGGTAACTGAAGGCTTGGAGAAAGTACAAGACCGTTTCCTCTTAAAAAGAAAAGACCATCTCGTTTTCTCTAGATTCAATAATTCACCAAAATTTATAACCAATAAAAATAGTCTCTTGTTTATTCTTTTAAAGTTAAGTTTTAACTAAACTTCTGTGTTTTTATTATAGATTATACCCAGTGGACATCGGGGTTGGGTGGTACATTCGGTTTTTGTGTAGTGAAGAAACGCATTTTATCATGAAAACCAATCATGTTTGCCTGTTTCGGATCCGTTTTGGCTAAATTTGTGAATTTTGTAGAACTATTTAAGAACGTCGTCTGGCCAGATAAATGAGACGATACCTAAATGAATATATATATATATGAATAAATATGGTGAAAATATATATATAAATATGGGCAGCAATCATAATGAAGCATGCAGTTAGAATTTCGAAAGGATCTAATATGTTCGCTTCAGGTTTTATTACAAAAACTTATTGAAAACTTTGTTCTCGTTACGAAAAATATTCGATAATTAGATTGTATTTGCATATTAATGGTATTAGAATGACGCTAGCAACACAGAAATTACGCAATCACGTAAAGATTGATAACAAGATGATGGAAAAGAAATTTTTAAGTCATTACCTCCTTTTTAGCCTCGTCCAGCAAAGCATCAAATCTGTGCCCATTTTCTAGTAGCCATTGGGGAAGATCATGTCCTCCCTCTGTTCCATTATGTTCTCCATCTGTTTCTATGGATGTCTTTATTTCCTTCAGACGAGAAATTTCCTCGTTCAGTTTTTCCTGTGAAACAAAAACAAAAATCTCTTGAACCAGTATTTTTTTAAATATTCTTTAAAATAAATAAATAACAAAGTAAATAAACAAACAACAAACAAACAAGAAAAATATTAAACAATAAATTATTTTATACCTGTTTGGAATAAGCAGCTTGCAATTCTAACTCTAAATCCAGCGAAGTCATGTTCAAAGGTTTGCGTTGTGGAGAATTTCCACTGGCTCGCTGCTGAGGTATTGATGATAAACCGCTGGAATTATTTCGATATTTTATCTCGTCTATCCTGCTTTTACGTATGCTTCTTCGACCCACAACCATTCGTTCGAACGGAATTCGAAAAGATCTCCGCAAACCCGTACAGTCAGATACACTTCGATTTACATTGGGATCGATCGCTATTTGCTCAGCTTCTTCCGATTTTGAGCGCATGTGCTGCATTAGAGACTGCTGTTGATATGAGCTGGACATCGGTATGCGCTCAACAGAGCCATTTATTGAACTACCGCTCAAACTAGTTTGCGATCCCTGGTTATCTTGCAGTGAATTTGATCTCAGTCGATTATGGTTTCCAGAACTCAGATCTAAATTATTAGCGTCCATGATGGTTCTGGGCAAGCCATGTCTTTGTTGCACGCTTTCAAGTGATACTGAAGACACAGAGCGTGCCAAAGAATGATTGTTTCGCATTGATTCCATAAAAGACGAGCTAAGAAGATTGTACCATTTCAACGCAATTTTTTTGCTGTAGTCGAAGTCTGCTAAGCTAATTTGAACACCTCCCTAAATTAAAGTTAAATAAAGGTATAGACGGAATGAAACAATACCGGCAAACATTTATTCATAAAAAGAAGAAAAAAACAAGACTAACCAGGCACTCTTCTTTTCGGTCTTCAGCCAACATTCCAAAAGCATCTAATTGTAAAGTTTTGTTTAAAAGTCTATTTCTATCAATTTTAAATAAGAATTGTTCTGTAAAAGACGGGCAATTCATCTGGCTCGACTTTCTTGTTCGAAATCTTAATTTCTCTTCGTTCGAGCTCGGCAATAACCTTCCTTTCAAATAAATGTATTTGTAAGAATTGAAACATAACGTCTTGATATTTCGTCCCTTTTCGACAGATACGACTAATTTCATGTCCTTTGTTAAATAATCGAGTCCGACACGTATTTGCGCCGTCTCAATATTATCATCACTGCAAAATACTCCACTGGAATGACCACTATCCTGTCGTGTAACCGAGATTTTATGACGTTGTGACGAAGCTTCGAAGACACCACTGTCGGCTGCAACAGACTCGTTTGAGGCAGCGTTATAGACAGATCTGTTGATTTGATGCGGTAGGTCTGTAGACCCACCCATTGTATATTGGTACGATGCTACTGGAACATTTGCATAACTCATGTAGGATAGGTCGTCGGACTAAAAGAAAGGTTAATGGTTAGCTACCTGCTTAAGGTTTAAACATACGTTTAGGAAGAAACACACTTCTTCAAAGCTTACGTTTTTATGGAGTCGTTCATTCGATCCATTTGTCTGTGTAGAGGATGCAATCGAGGTATGAGAGTATTTTCTTAAGGCTAAAGAAGCTTGGAGACTTTCCAGACAGCTGTTCGCATTAAGTGGAGAAATAGGTGGAGAGGTCGACGGTACGGACTGTGGTAAACTAGTAGAATACGCCGGCGAGGTAGACGCTAAACCGTTCGTGGTTTCTGCTTTGGTCGCAAGAATACGTGTTTCGTATATGGGTGGGCAGTTGGCAGATTGGAACTGGTATAAACTCGCATAATGATCACTCCCGTTCTCAGCATGCAAACCTAAGGAGTTTAATGAACCACGACTAGAAGTAGAGAGCGAACCACGGCTTCCAGTTGAAAGTGATCCGCGACTTGAATTTGACGATAATGATAAAGTACTCGAAGAGAAGCTAAAAAGAATAGAGAAGAAAATTAAGATATCGTGAAACATACAGTGATGCTTAAATCGGGATTTGATTAAATATACCTTTTTAATCTGGATTCTAAAAGATTTGTCTGTCTCGTCTTTTCAGCTATCCTTTGTTTAATAATTCTCTTCTCGTCTTCCAACTGCAACCTGTCCTTAATTACTTTAGTTGATAATTCCCTTGTGGATGCCAGGTCGGATAAAAGCATTTCTTTTTCGTATTCCAATTGAATCTACAAAAATAACGGTTGATGTTTAATTGTTGATACCTCCAAAATCCCTCTTAATCTAGCCACAACACCGCACACACATCACGCAGTTAAAACTAATTAGAGTAACAGTTGTAACACGACACGGCAAAAACACACGACCGCAGTGAACACGGAGTATGTGACAAGAAGTAATTCTTGACATTTTTGTTTGAATAGCTCGCGAAGGAATGCTTTGATACGAGTACTTTCGTGCTTTTTGCAAGACTAATCGTCGTGGGAGAAACTGTTGTTCTTGTTTTGTCATTTTACTTGATAAGTCGTTTCCGTAAACAATGAAAACTTACTCTGGCTTCTTCTGTTTTGATGTAAATATCGAATTTTTCCAGCTCGGACAGGAGAGCTTCTTTCTCGTTGAAAAGCATCAGACGGTGCTGCTCAGGGCCGTTCTCGTTCATCTCCAGTTTGTAATCAATCACTTCCAAGCGGCCGTGAAGCTCGTTAACATACTGCAGAGCCACCTGATAGTCTTTTCGTAGCTGCCGCTTGGTCATGTTCATCACAACGTTCTCTTCGCTGCCAGTAAAAGAGGAAGCTGTCCCGCTTTCAATACTATTTAAACTCGAGGTTGATCCACCTTCCTGTAAAAGATAAACCCAATCTATTAATGCCTCGTGAATGCCCCTTCCATCGTTGAAAAATAGATACATGTTTTGGTGTTCTTCTTACGAAGTTACGTTTTAGCACTTGTGCAGAACGGATGGGTAAAGTATGAATTTTTAATTTTTTAAAGAGATATTTCTTCATGAACGAAGCAATGCATACACTGAAATCAGATCTCGATGGAATTTACTATGTGTTTGTGAAGATTGACGTAACAAGCTAAGTCCAACAATGTGAAGAATGTTTTGTGTTTTAAATATAAATTATAAAGATTAAATTATAAGACGGTTAAAATTTGAATTTTTTTCAAAATGATGAAGAATGTTGGGTTTACTGAAAGTCTATATGATAAACAAATGAATGATTATAAGTTAAAAAAAAAAATTCAAAACAATTGGTTGCCATGGGTTACAATCATTTTAGAGAAGTATTTAAAAAGCTGAATAACATAAATTCTAGTGCCAACTCGTCGTTTGTGAAAGGAAGTTTCAATTCGACAGATAAACCCAAAAATAACAAATAAATAAATAAATAAAAATAGGTACGAAATAAATAAACATTGAAAGTAAAAGAATCCGAAGAAAAAAGGTTTGTTTTTAAAAAAAAAGTTGAACAAAAATCCGAGGAATGTTAGAGGATATTAAAATCATGATTAGGCTAGTTCGAAAAAATTGGAGTGACAAGAGAAAAATAATTCAGGTAAAAAAAGAAATTGAAACAAGGCCGTATATTTTATATTCAGCCAACAACATTTGAGTATAATTAGTTGTTCTATTTCGTAGTTGTTTACAGAATTTTATAAATTTTGATTTCCTAATTATAACAACAATTTGTTTTCTAGAAATGGTAAACAAATTTATCTTTCATTAGTCATCCAATATTTTGTAATATAAAAAAAAACGTAAAAAAATAGAGAGCAAAAACAATTTACCTGTTTGTTCAATTCAGATATTTGACATTCATCTCTTTGCCGAAGCAGCTCTTCAAGAATTCGGATTTTCTCTTGTTGCCCTATAAGCAGTTGTTCTTTGACCTCTTTCATCTCAGAAACTTTTTCACGAGCCACATCTAACTCAAATGGACCATTCTCAGACAAATTTTGATTGATTTGTTCTAACTTGGTTATTCCATCCTTTTTGTGGCGCACTTCATCAGAGGCTTCGTGTAATTCACGTTTCAAATTATCCACCTATCGGGGAGAGAAAAAACAAAATTTACCATGGAAACTTGAAAGAGAAACAGAAAGCTTCTAATATTAAACTTTAAATAATAAACCTGACAAGGAGCGATTGTAACTTATTATTTTCGTATGTGCAATATATAACATCACTAATCCCTGATTTGATGATTCAGAACATTAATAGGGGTAGGACGATTTTATAATGGATCAAAAACAATAAATAAGATCATTATTTCTTTATATAGTCACACTTAACCTCTAAAAGTTTCCACTCATTAGATTTACTATTCCAGATTGTAACAAAATTACATGCAGAAAGTTTGCTTATAAAGCTGTAATTATCAACAAGAAAAAAGAAACTACCATATTTGGTTCTAACTCAATAAACTGTCATCTGTACTTACCCTTTCTCTAGCACAGCTGATGTCTTCTTTTAATTGAAACACATTGTATTTATCCATGATTTCATTAGCTTCTTTGGTATCTGTAGAAGCCTTTTGTTCTTTGTTGTATTTTTCAAGCTGATTTGTTAAGTAGTCCACCTAAATCGGGAAGAAAATATTCAAAACACCATACAAGCTAATCCTGTCTCCAACTTAAGATTCTTGAACACTATGTCAAAATAATGGCTAATGCAACAGTATATATCGCAAAAAATTAAAACTACGGTCGAAAACTATAGAATTTTGGTCACGTCAAAGACGAGTCAAATCCGAAACATGTTGCACGTTCCCACCAGAACAGAATCCTAAGCATTTAATAGCATTTCACATAATAAAAATTGTCAAGTCAAGTTGAAACGATTTCATTGAAGACAAAGCTTGACAAATAGTAGAAACATCTACGACGCAAAAGTATTTTAAACATTGCAGAATATCGCATTTCTTGACACAACTGTTCGTGGCTTAGAATGACAAGGTAGAATAAACAAACAGAACAATGTCAGAACTATGCCAATACAGAGTAAAAGCCACATTGAGATGAAAGAATTTGAGTAATTTTTTTACTTTGTACAACTTAATACCCAGGCCACGTTTTAAATAAGGCCTAAGTAAATCAAACAAATTACTAATGTAAAATTTTTAAATATAATCATGAGATATATTTCGTAAGGTTATATTTGAAAGTTTCAAAACAAACTTCCACCAAAGATGTAACACAGATTTGATGGTCTAATTTTGACAATTCTATCAATACACTGACATTATAAGAAAAAAATCAAATGAAAACATAAAAGAGAAATATCAGTGATTACGAAATCAGATAAACACAACATTCGGATTAAGGAATATAATCCAAATAAATTTATTTAAGCAAAGAAACAATTAACAGTATAAAGATGTTACCTTCTCTTGCGCAAGATGTAACCGCCTTTGTTTTACACTTAAAATTCCGTTTTGTGCCTATAAATAATACCATGCATATCATCAATTTCTTCACTTTGAAGAGCATTCAAGTAAATTATTTGAAATTGTTTTTTTAGTATCAATAAGTTGAGAGTAAGTATCTTCACAACATGCAGTACAACAACTTTATCGATTTTTAACAAGCTTCTCACAAGAGCTGTCACAAAAATACATAACATACCATAAGTTAAATACTTCTTTAATAAGATCATAAAGAGATTTTGATTAACATCAGAAGCTGATAAGCACGGGGGAGGTGAAGCAATTTGCTTTGTTATAAATCGATCACAAAGAACATTAAGAAAACAGAATGGAAATAAAATAGAGAAAAGGAAAAAGTTACAGTAAAAATAAATTTGGAAAAACTTAAAAGCATAAATTCTATAATTTGATCCGTAATGTTTATCATTTATTTATCCCAATAATTTAATCCACTTGGTAGACTGTATTACACAACCTAACCAAAAAGATAAACAAATAAACCAAGCAACAAACAGCAAGTATTAAAATAAATAAAATAAATACAATAATAGTTGAGTACTAAGATAATACACAAATAACATAAGTACAGGAAGGTTACAACTTGATGATAAAAAAACGAAGAGAAACAGTAACAAAAAATACATGACAACTAAACAATGATATTGAAAGAGAGGATGTAATAAACAAAACAAAGCAATGCATGGCATTTTAATTAGAAAAGAGATTAGTTGGGCCAGTTGAAAAGAAACTTGTTATTATTATTATTGATAACAATATTAAATTGCCACAAGATATACAGTTTAAATATCTTATTAGTCACTAAGGTATTTTGTTGGCAATTACAGAAAACAGATTAATTACTAACAAATGACTGTTGGAGCCCTACCACAAAGAGAGACACCCAAACAATATTATGTGAATATAAATAAAACAGTACAGTTAAAATGACCTTCAGCTGTTCTTTAATGACAAAACTAACAAAGATACGGAATTACATGATATTCTAAAATTTCAGCACACATTTATAGACTCAAAAAATTTTGAATATGTGTCGTTTTTCTTAACAGTATGGAGTGGTAAAAATTGGTGTTTTTGCTTGTTTGACATTTTCTTGAAAAACAAAAAATAGAGGCAATCAGAAACTATGTTCTTGTTATTAATATACTGACATGAATATTTTGCAATGTGGCAAACTCAACATAGACTTGCATACGCACGATGATTTTCAATATGCATATTCAAATATAAACCAGAAATCTTTAAATAGAATTTTTTTTTAACTTATCCTATGAGGACTTTTAACATAGTACATAGCAATTCCATTGAGCAGAAAACCCTTTACCTCAAGATCCATTTCACCACGAGCCAGGTATTCCTGCAACATTCTTTCTTGTTCTTCATGCCACTGTTGCCTAGGGTCTTCTAACTGATTAGTTTCTAAATAGCACAGAATAAATCTTTTTCTAAAAAAATTTCATATAACAAACAGTACTCTTGCATTTTAGGTATTCTTTTGTGTGTTGAATTGGTCCACTACTTATGTGCTAATAATAGCATGTCTAAATGACTGGGTGTGTGTGTGCATTCTTCATATCGTGCTACTGCACACCTGTTCAGAGGAAAAGCAGGAGAATTGAAAAATATGTTGATTCCTTACCAACAAAGCTTACGTCCAATTAACAATTACGTCAAACACAAGTAGTTTTATAATAAACATAAAGGGATTACTTTCAGACTTTGGATAAGAGAAATTTAACAGACATGTTCTAAATACAAAACCTATAAAATCATAAAGAGTTGAATGTTAGGAGCACAAACTAATTATAGACGCCTAACAATGTAAGATTATAAGACTCTACATTTTTGTAGATGGGAATACAAACTAATGAAGTTGTTTAGTCCAAATCACAAGGAGAATCACTATAGAAAACTTAGTGTAAGTCCCTTGGAGATATCCAGTTAGGTAGCCAAGTTAACTAAGTTATCTTCAAGGATATTAAAATGGAGCAAACGAATATGTCAGGGTAAAGCCCTAATTAAATCCACCAATAAACACAAGATTTCTCATTAATCAATGAGCATAAAGCCAGCATGGCCACATCTTACCCTGTTAAATAATAGGAGAATTAATTGTTTGCTTGGGTGAGCGAGACCATTCTTGCTTAAAACATAAAAGAAGAAAGGATTTCCTGATAATGATCATGTGAGTAAAGAACAATAGAAGCTCTGACTGCAGAAAATGCTTTTGCGACTCAACATAATTTTCCCTACCTTAACTACTATTTCGATCTCCTGGTCGCAAGAAGGCAGACAATAACCTCAAAAGATTTTCAATTTTATTTCATTTAGATCTCAATAAACTGATCAAAATAATGTATAGATCCAAAGTCATTAACAAATTTCACTTTTGTCTGTTACACACACTTGTTATAAAATATACTCGATAAAAAAAACTAACCAGAATTGTGATCAATATAATAGGTACCAAGAATTGCATCTGTGCATTCCTCCCAGCCCAAAGGTAGTTCTAGAAAAATAACAAAAAAAAATAGCTAAAAAACTAGTAAAGAATAGTTTTTATAACAGTGAATATATATATATATATATATATATATACCCTTTATTTTAATACAGGCATGTAAATCTATAAAACTAACTCTTTTTAGGTGGATTTGCACAATACAGCAATAAGGAGGGATTTGCACTTATCACCACCCTTGCCAAAATGATAAGAAGGTCTCCATTGTTTGGTGCAAATTAAAATTTGGTACTATGTCATAACCCTTTGTCATTTTATTAAATTTAGCTATTCTTTGAACACAATCAGAAATAACTGAATAGTTACATGTTTGCAATGCAAGGCCTAAATAATTACTGAAAATAAAGTAAAAGAACACGACTCATTTTTTCAATAAGAAATTTGTACATAAAACAGGAATTATAAAAAGAAAAAAACAACAACTTTAAAATTAGATTATTAAGATTTCAGTATCAGAAAGAACTATTGTTTATAAATAGGTTTTTCAGTTGTTTTTAAGTATCAACTGCTTCTCTTTAGCTTGTTATTGTAACATGTAATATTGGAAAATTTATAACATGTGAGTTACATTTATCAGAAGTAAAACAAACTAACGCATAAAATAGACGGAAAGAAATTATAAAGGTATCTACATTGACTACGGTCAACTTGAAAGTTTTTGTAAATTAGTTCCTAAAATATTATTCAGAACTTCTTATTTGTAAAATTTGCAGAAATTAATTCTTTTGAAATTAACGATTTACACTAATTTTTTCTTCCATTTTGCCTAGAATTATATATAATAAATATTGGAATTTCAACTCCAGAATGGGTCCCACTTACAACTTGTTTTTAAAGTTAACTTAAGGTATAAAATGATGTTGGTCTTATATCATAGAGTTTAAAAGGTTGGTTAACAAGGCTTAAATTTGTTTAAATATTTTTTAGGTAAGCTTGTGTAGGCCCTATGTTCACTTTAATTTGGTTGCAAACCGACATGCAGATCCCAAGTTATGGGGGGTCATCAGCAAAAAATTAAGAGGCCTAGAACGAGCAAACAAGTGTCATTTTGGCAAAATATTTTATGTTAATCAATTCACCTTTATAATATCTATGCATTCATAAAGTTTGAATGCACATCCCTTAACAGGTCTAAAATTACTGATGACAGAAAATCTCAAAATTTGCTATCTCTTAAATATGACATTATAATTTATGCCGCATAATTAAATCTAAAATTCTTCAAAAGTGAATATCTTAAGAATGAGTTTTTTAAAAAATTTAAAAAGACTTGTTAACAAACTTTGCTCTATAATATAAGTCCAACATCACTTTATACCTTGTGTTCTTTAAGGATATTTAGGAAAATCTAGGAGATTTTTTATATAGCAGCAAAAACATACAAAAATTAGGACATTTTGAATTTGAATTAGTTAGAATCACAAAAATCAAGAATGTCAAAGGAATTAAATAAGGAAGACAGATTGCATTTTAATGAGATTTCATGTTCGCATTAACTGATGCAGAATATAGATGATTTTGACTTATATCCCACAAAAGAAAATGTTATTATAAAAATTTGGTGACTGAAAATTTTAAGATTTTTTTGTAATTTTAGGTGTGCAAATCTTGGTCTGTTTTTTTTTATATTAATGCATTAGAAAAAATGTAATAAAATTTTAATTGTTAAACTCAATTTCTGCAAAATATAAGGATTTGCTAATTATATAAAAATTAGTCCTCTTATTTTTATGAAAATTTCTGAGAAAAATTAATTTTCTAAAGGTATATAAAATATAATTATTCGCAGAAAAATGTGGATTATATAAATTTAGTTCTGAATCTACCTAAGGTATAAAGCACACTTTTAACATTGGCAAGGATTATTTAAACAATCAAAGGCAATGACAAACTTTGACATTAACAATCAATAGAAGGTGTCTCCAAGAAATAAGATAAATTACAAAGGAAGTAGTTACGTTATATTTATAAAGCATTCTAAATTATCATAGGAAGGTCATAATTACAAATTGAAATTATTAAGTTAAAGTAAAATTTATTGGAGTTTATTGTTAAAATACTTATGTCTCACATGACGATAAAAAACTTACCCTGTCCTATGCAATCAGCAAATGTTTTTGGCTTGATAAGTCTAGAAAGAAAAGAGAGTTTAATGAAACAAAGTTATATTCAAATTAAATAGTTATCTGGATTTTCAAAATCACATTCTAATACAGTTTTAATTCCTAATAATTGTAATACACAACATATCTTACATACATTAGATTATTACATTAATATAAACAATGTAAAGTGTAATTAGGACAAGAAAAAGGAACATTAACCTGGTGCTTCAGGATACATAAAAGTGTACACATGGTTAACTTACAAAGTTTACACATTAAAAGAAAATAGGAAGGTACGGCTAAGGTTTTGATTAGTGGTACCATTGTTACTTTTTCAGAATATTCTAAACACTTACATTAGCATGTCAAAAATATTTATATATATACCACACCAAATGGCAACTTTGGGGATAATTTCTTTTTGGCTATTTTAGGAAGGGGGACCATGCACCATCGTGGAAAATTTTGAAATATCCATTATCATTGTTGAACGCATCGTGACCAGGATGTTTAACTATGCAAGTTCAACAACTAAATCATGGGAGAGATTAGATATTGTGCCTGAGACATATGCAGCTTTAAGACAAATTTTCCTTTTGGTAATACGGAAAAGTCCATATTTTACTTTGGCCCAAGTAGTTTTAACCTAGATTCTGGACCATAACAGTAGTTTTTTAAAAAAAAAATTTTCTTTCTCATTATTCACCATAATTAACGATTATTATAAAAATTTAGGCATCAATCTTTTCTTTATCTAGATGGGAAATAATAGGATATTCATGATTGAAACACGAATGTTCTAAGATTTTGACAATCAAGTACTTTACTCTGAAAGTCCTAACAGATCTTTAAATTATTGCAACTGGTCATCTTAGGAAGTACGAGATGAAATGAAATTGCCATTAGTTGGCGTTGGTACAATCCTATTTCAGGGCTGTGGGGCCATGCTTCCCTAACATTTTTGATAAACGATTTTCGAAATGGCAATTTATTTTACATGCTAATATTTTTCTGTCATGAAAGATTTTGTTTGATTTTTGTTCAAAATTATTTTCATTTTTATTCATTGTGAAATGTATATACACGGTTTAACATGATGAAGAATAAGAATCAGATAGCCATTTTTATTATTTTTAATTAATTCAGCCTTTTATGCAACATATTTAGATATTTTAAATATTACATTTTTCTGAAAAACAGATATATTTATTGGAAATATTAACCCCAAATGCTGAAGGATGAACATAAAGGGTTTAGCTTTGACTTTAATTTAACAAAGATTTTTGAGAGTCCTTTTAATAGTTTTGATTTTACTTGCGGCAGCATTCAACAACAAAATTTGAATTGATATTAATGTTTGTAAGATCTCAATTTGATAATTTAGATCAAGAAAATTGTTGGTTAGGACATTTGGAAAAAATGGAGGAAAATAATTGGGTAGAAAAGTGTGAGTTCCTGAGGTAAAGTCCAACGGTAGACTGAGATAAACTTGTCAGGAGTTATTAGGACAGACTTGATGCAGAGGAGATTGAGTTTAGAACTAACACAGTCTAGGTCAGATTGGAAAGTCATTAATATGCCCTGTCCAACCTATGCTAGCATGTAAAATGGACAATAAGCTGATGATGACGATGATGTTCAGATTTCATTAATACAACAATAAATAAGGTGATTGTGGTTTTACAAGAGATACAAGTTATACTTCAGCTCTTTATAGAGAGCTGGGGCAATTTTTAGCTTTGAAAGATGTCATTTTTGTAAAGTTCTAGGTAACTAAGCAATTTATTTAGCCTTAAAAGATAAATCTTTATCAATTCCAAAGCAGGTCTGGCTGTAAACAAAAGTAGTGGCATTTAGTATATCAGCCAAATAACCTGATATGGTGTGTGATTACTATTACACCCTCTACACAAAAATCATAAAAATTAAATTTGATATAAATGTTATTTTCTTATTTCAGGGTTCAAATTAAATATTAAAAGTGATCTTTGAATTTAAAACAATTTCTACATAAGGGTAGGATGTCTAAAAAGGCTTATTTATATAAATTAGTTACACAGCAGGCCTATCAAAAAGGGGAGAGTGATCGCTTTTGCTGACGCAAAGACTCACCAAATTCTGATAAATGAGAAACTAGCTAAGCCATTAATTGCTTCCCCAATTCCACAAAAAGTTTGTCTGGCTGAGCAATATCATTATCTTTTTTATTATTTGAAATAACCAAAATATATAAAAAAATATAAGATAAAATAGATAAAAAGACTTTGATAAAATATGTGTTTATAAACTTATTCTATTTATTCAGATTGCTCGCCAAGTCTAAATTATTGTAACCATGGGCGAGCAATTTATTGCTCAGGTGTTATTTTCTTATTGATAGGCTTGCACAGCCTAAACTTTCTTATGAATCCTTATATTGCAGTATTTTCTTAAGAACATTAAAAACATTTTTATGAAACCTAAACAACACCATATTTCATTGCAAAACTGTTGAAAAACTTTTTTACAATTATAACACTCAAACATTGCCATATTTTGTTATAAAACTGTTTACTTTCAAATCTAAAAATAAATTGCGAAAATGTATCATCTTTATTGCTACTTCAATTCTTGGACCTTATTTTTATTGCTAACAGATACAATTCTGAAAATAATTTCCACACTCTACAAAATTAAATTAACAATATTCAAAACAAAATTCTAGAGATATAAGACAATATATTTTTAGTTCTTATGCATGTATTTTTACAACCTAATACCCAGGACTATTAATTGCTGTTTAAAATATTAAAATAATGATACAGTTAAATGTTGATAATACAAACATTCTTCTTCTATTTTTTTCCTACTTTTTCCTACTCAAAATGTAAAAAAAACAAAATAAAATAAAATTCAATAATATGGACCAGTGACAATATTTTCTACATTGTTGCAGTTCATCTATATAATAATAAAAAACTTCTGTGTGTCTGTCATTAGTGAAGCCATTGCATTGCACTTTCAGTTTAAGGCTTAATAACTTGGAATCAGGTGAAAATAATTGACATCATCTCCTGCGTGGGTAACAAGGGACCAAAATGGGAGCAATTTCTACCTAAGTCAATTCACCCGTTTCGAAACAGACGAGTTGAAGACCTCACCAAGAAACCTTTAAGCCCCAATATTTCTGTAATCTTTCGTCACAAGTACATGATCCTATACATTTTCTTGATCAGGCTTTCAAGATCTATACAACGGGAATGAAATGAAATTTCTGAAAATTTTTTGGTACATTGGCAGTTTTTTTTACTGACGTCAGCAAAAGTTTTAAACCCCAATACCTCCTTAACCGTTCGGGGGAAGTAAATGAAACAGATTGGTAATTGACGTCATCAGAACCCATTAACTCCCCATATCTCTTCAACTGTTTGTCATAAACACATCATACTATACATTTTTGTGATCAGCCCTACACAACAGAGGCAACATGGGTCAACATTTTTTTTTTAAAGAAAATTTACATTGGTGGGACTTTGCTGACGTCAGGAAATTTTTTAACTCTCAAATCACCTTAATCGCTGATCAAACCCGTGCGATCCTATATATTATTTTGATTAGCGTTTCAATATAGGTAATGGCTAAAAAAAATTGTGAAAAAATTGCTGATGATCTTTTTTATTTAATTTTTGCCAAAGTGGATTTTTCAATGGGCCTTATTATCGACTAGTTTTACTGTTAATACTGTGATTGATGGGATAAAAATGGATAACAAAATTAGAAATAAAGAAAACATAAAAACAACATCATAATGATTACATTGTTTATTTTTATGCTGATAAAACCATTTATACACATAGCTATATACTTTATCATATTTTAAGCGTCAGCATACAATTGCTGTCGCAATTCCCGCATTTATTACAACACTGCTGCAGTTTTTTTACTCATGTCGGCAAAATTTGGTCAATGTAGTTTTTGAACTTAAAAAAGCACATTGGCAAACTCACTGCTTTCGTTAGCAATGCTTCCCCACATCCACACATTTTTTATGTTTTAGCTCCCCCCTAAATTAAAACTTTTTTTTACGAGAGAAAAGTATTATATTATATTATATCTAACACAGTCTAGATCAGATTGGAAGAGGGTCATTAATATACCCCGTCCAACCCATGCTAGCATGGAAAACATAGAAAAAATAGCATTCAATTAAATAAATTTTAGCATTTTCTGCAATGATTTAATTTAACCACAAGTGGTTACAAACTGTTTTTAATGACGTAGTTGAGCAAAATATATATTTACAAATAAATTTACATGTGCATGATAGTCAGGCAGCTAATTGTTAAAAAAAATGGAAAACAATGCGAAGTCATGGGAATATTCAAAACACAAATACACATCATCTGAAGATTTACAGAAATCAGTATTTTTGACCGGAGTACCTAAAATCATTTATTAGATGTTATTAAGAAAAACGGAAACACAAAGTTCAAACAATAATAATAATAATCCAACCGACTATAAGGCAGATATTTCACTTAACATAAAATTTATAAAACAGAGAGGTCCAACTGGCACAAAGAAGAGGCTAATTGTGCATTTTTATCATGGGCATGCTTTATTTTTGACTGTGCCACTGACTGTGGTTTACCACAAAAGCTTTATATATTTCCAAAGATATTTTAATAACATCATCAACCTGATGTTGCTAGGCCAATTTTATCCCTTAGCACTTTGTTTGTTTAAAAAAAACATGTAGCAAAGGTATAAAATGGATATTTTAAATTTTTTAATTTGCAAATCACAACCAAGTTCTTGGATTTTAAAAGGAATCGAT
Source organism: Hydractinia echinata (assembly GCA_030067915.1). Taxonomy (NCBI): domain Eukaryota; kingdom Metazoa; phylum Cnidaria; class Hydrozoa; order Anthoathecata; family Hydractiniidae; genus Hydractinia; species Hydractinia echinata. The sequence continues at coordinate 1,234,043 of JASGCC010000087.1, forward strand.
CAAAAAGTTCATAATTTAAAAACTCATTCAATTCTTTATATATTTAAATTTTTTGAATATTTTTCGAAATACACAAAATCATTATATTTTTTTTTTGCAACGTGCGATCTGTTGGAATTATAGTGAATCAGGTAAATAAATATTCAACAGTAATGCGTTTTTTTAAAGAACTGTTTTGAAGTTGCTGGTTAAATTATCTAGATTTAAGGCCAAATTTGCTAAACATTCTAAATTTTCCAACTTGGCCAGTTGCTTTTTTTCAGCCAAGGAACTGGACACAGAATGTTTAGCATTTCACATCTTATTGATAGCATGATCTATCATTTTGGATTATGTGTGCGTGTTTTTGTAACTCTCTTCTGAAAAATGTTTTGGGAGAGACTAGTTTAGTCTTTTATTGTACGTTACTGATAGGCTAGGCCATAATTGTGATTTTAAAATATATTTTGAAACCAACTTAAAATTTAAGAATCATTCCAATCACAATCATAGTAAAACAATTTTATAACATTGCAGAATTTTAAAATTAAAAGGCTGGACTAAAAGGCTGAATTGGGTATTTAAATGTACAAAAACAATTCATTTTAGGCTCTTTGCATGCTATTGCAGTAAGTTTAGCACATAATAGGGTAATAATATAGCTTCAGCTTTTTAGTTTACTACACCTATATAGGTTACACATTTTTTAGAGTAGCTAGCTATATCACATCCATTTTGTAAGTTATAAAATCAGTTTAATACAAATAAACTACTATCTAAGTTGTTGAAGTTAGACAGCAACAAAGTTGGGCAACAACTTTAAAATGGGTACATGCTTTTGTTAATATGATCCACAAAATTTAAAATGGCTACCGGTATTTATTGTTGGTATAACATTGCAGCAATAATTGTATCATGTGACAAGATATATATGCAGCAAATACACTGTGGCATCACGTGACTCTAAATTGAAATCACAGACACCTTTTGTTCCATTACAAGATAAATATTATGAAGAATGTGAGGAATTTTATACCGTGCGATCAATGAAAAATGTTACTTGAAGAATTAGACGGGAAAAAAATAAATAAGCCCACTAAACCTTTATTTACCTGTCCCTAGGGTCGATCCATGATGTCTTTTTTGAATTATGATCGATGAAAAATGTTTTCCCATCTACTGACTTGGCTTCTTCCCAGCCAGCAGGGAGAGGCATCGCCGATATGATACCATTTTTCTGCCGAGGCATAATTAATGTGATTCTTCTTCATTTAGTAACGTATATATGAAGTATTATAACATTTTCCGTTGCTCTACTCAACCACATTCAACTTTTTATCGAGATATCGGTTAGAAATGTTTTTCAGAAATTCCTGAGATGGTCGTTCGGTATATTTAAAAATATACCGAAGTGGTGATCCAAATATGGCTATGTATTGTTCTTTTGGTAGAGCAAAGTTGACATTAAACATTTTTTTAAAAAAATGTTTGTTTTTACACCAGCACTCAGCTTACTTTCAGCTTTCTTTATCAATCTTGGTACAGAAAAAAATACTGGCACATGCGTTTAATCGGAATTTCGGAACGCACAAGATGCTGCCTCCTTTTCCTTATTTAGTATATTTAGTAGCTATATATATTCCAAATGTTGAAGTTTTATTTAAAATAAAAGTTGTTAACCCATCTAGTTAGCTATCCCAAAACATTATTTCTTTCCTTGATTCTCGACAGCCCCTAAGATTGTGTAACACAAAAACAAGACAAAAAAACGTAGCTAGAATTAATAGAAAATCTAAGGCAACAAAAAAAAAAGAAATTGAAAGTGATTTGTAGCATGCGCAATGTTTTCTTCGTGAAATTCCCTGTTTTAGTTTATAAGCAGTGATACGATGGCCCCTATGGCTCACTTCTCTTCCAATTTAAAAACATTTCTCTTCTATGATCCAAACAGTTCTCTTCTGTATAGACCTTTTTGAATGTTTACATTTTCCGCGGTAAGCCCTTCTGGCTCTAACAACTGTGTGGCAGGCAGAAAGATGTGGAAGCTTGCTGAAGAAAGGTCTTTTTCAGCCCATTTCTTTCTACGGAAACATTTTTGAGGCTTTAAACTATTATCGAGTGTAGATGGATAATTTCTGATTGACATATATTCATATAAAGTCGTAATGATACCGTCGTGCGAAGAAACAGACTAAAAAGGACCTCACTTCATCTAGCGCCCGCATCTTTTTGCCTGCCACGCAATTGTTGAAGCCGAAAGGGCTTACCGCGGAAAATGTAAACATTCAAAAAGGTCTATTCTCACACTTCTATTCTGCATTTTGACACTTCTCTTCTGCACTTAACACTTCCCTGCATGTGGCCTCAAACTTTCTCTTCACAACTAAATTTAAAAATCTGGTCTGCAATTTTACACCCATGGTCTGTATATTTTTTTCACTTTTCGCAAGAAGTATACTTGGCTAACCTGTGCTCAATTTACGAACAGCTTATTGTAGCAGGTCCTGAAGCATGTGTATGAATAAAATAATATCACGAATCAATTCAGATCAGTAGCAGAGTAATTAATTTTAATTTTATTTATAAATAGACACAATAAATGGCAAAATAAATGGCTGTCCAGCGTCCTCAAAATCATGGTAGTGTCAACCAAGCAAATCACATGCTTTATAAGAATATCAGGCTAGGATTTTAGGTTAAAAACAATAGTTCTTTTGTTTAGAAGAATAGAAAAATAAGAATACTGACCAGCCTGGTTAGAATTTAGTCTTATATATATAAAAAAGTGTGTATTGAAAAAGATAAAGAAATGCCTCAAACGGAATACCACAATATATTTTTCTCTTCTAAAGTATGTGTGTAGTGGTCCACATGTCCACTACAGACAATTTTTTTTGGAGAGTTGCTATTTACTAAGAACACTTAATCTTTTTCATGGTCGGTATGTCATTTATTCATCCTTGTCCCAGGGATTTTCGCCGTCATTCATTATATTTCCAAAAATGCAAAAATGCCTGGGGACGAGGGTTGTCATTTATTCAAAAACCAGCTCAATCAATATTCCGGACCAGAATTGGGTCTGGGAATTTTTTGATTTATGGAAGAGAAGTACTTCTCACTTTGGAAGAGAAGTGTTTCGAACGGAAGAGAAGATTTCGAAGAAAAGAAGAGAAGTGTTTTGACTGAGAAGAGAAGTGTTTTTAGTAAGAAGAAAAGTGTTTTTAGTAAGAAGAGAAGTGAGCCATAGGGGCCATCGTACAGTGATTTGCACTGAGGCATTCTTTTGTACTTTAGGCCTCTTTTTTCTTGTATTTTTTCTTACAAGAAGCACTGTACACGAGAGGACAAGCAAAATTTTAACCCACAATGTTGCTTCCCCTGGACCTTACAGAACCACACCTTTACATGATCAATAACTTTCCTCAATCTCGCGATGAAGATAACGTTTTCTTGATTAATTTCATCCAACACAATGTCGAACGCACACACGCAGTACTTTGACTCTCTACAGCAAATTAGGAAATTATAAGGATAATTTATCTGTGTAGATATGAAAAAAGACAACAGACTCTGGGAACGAGGTTGGAATTTGATAACCTATGGTAGTGCAACTGATAGTTATTTCTAAATTTCAAAAGTTCAGCTTCACACAATCTCGTTGTCTTATGACGAGGGTGCCGACTCGCCGGAAACGCTTTTTTTTGAGGTTTTCTTCTGTAACCGCCCGGAAAAGCCTGGGCCCGTCCGAAATCTCCCGAATTGCGCCCAAAATGCTATGCGCGCGAGGCTCATTGTTCTCATTTAAATTTTGTTGCGAAGAAGGAAGGTGCTATTTTGTCGTTTTACTCTCAGTTTATTATTTGTGGGATTTTATTACAGCTATATTTATCGAATAAATGATATAAAAAACAGTTTTTTCAGAACTTCCACTGTTGAGGAGTGACTATTAGTCTACCGTTATGTTTATGTTTGGTATTGGGTACCTTAACCATGCCGTTATGTGCCGATATGCAAATGCGCTATAATGGCGCAGTAGCTGTACCGTAAAGTATCTAAGGACTTCGTTAATACACAGAAGACAGACATTTATGTTAATATAAATATACGCGTTCTTATTTCGTTTACTAACCCTCCGTCATAACCAGAGATTTACGTCTAACATCCACTACCACTGCTCGACATTGAAAGAATGAATTATACATCATGGTATGAAATGTTTAAAAAAATGTTGTTTCGGGTTGATTCGGGTTTCCCCGGACGAAACTTGGAGTTTTTTTAAAAACGCCGGAAGTCGCCGACAGCCCCGCAGATTTTGCGGCGTTTCCGGCGAGTCGGCACCCTCGTGTCTTATGTCAGTGAAGGGAAATATTGTTAACTGAAATGTGGAAAAATTCACTTGGACAGAAGAACAATGGGAAAAATCTGGTTTCAAGTAGTCTCTAGTTACCCACACGGGTTGCAAAGCCTTCTTAAATCATTCTCTGACTTCATACAGTACCGATCGCGAGTAACTATACACGAGTATACGAGTACGGGTACATTAAATGCCGAGTACAGTGCAAGACGAGTACGAGTAATCGGCGAGTATACTACTCCATACCCTCGAGTATAGGCTCTTGCGCATGCGAGTACAATAAGTGAATGATTTGTGAGTACGTGTGCGAGTATAAGATAAAAAACGGGAATTCCTCGTAACATAATTTTTATCGATAGCTCACATTTGTCTGCTACCTTAGACATGGTGAAAACTTTTACTTCGTATTCGCGTCGTAAGAAATAACATTTTATTTTACTTTAATTTTTTTTTTATGTTGCAACAAATTCTCTTTAGTTCACATAAGAATGTATACTTTTCTGTAATACCTTTTTATAACTTTACATTCAATTTCTCACCGACGAGGAAACCCTTTGCTAATTAACTACATCTGCTATCTAAATGCTTTTTTCTCCTAGCTAAATGTTTTTTGCTTTATTCAAACTTCATGCTTTTTTTCTTTGCAAGCACGAATTAAACAATGAACCCTGGAGACTAAATTAAGCCAATCGCATTTAACAAAGAGTGCCGCAAAGTTCCGAAAGGAAACTGCCTGTTGTTGTACTTCCGTTGCTATTGTCCATGCATTTGTTGGAATTTCCAGGGTTGGGCAACTCTCCTCTTCCCTTTGTTTGGCTTTTTTGCTCAGCCCCAAGCGCTTCCTGACCGCATTAAACGACTCTATGTTCATTGGAGCTCCACCAGGCAGCGATTGGGGTGAACCACCAGGCAATGATAGTTGATCATTTGATGCTGTAGCGGATTCCGTCAGTGATTGGCGAATTGGAGTTACAGTGGCGGTGGTGGAAATGTTGTAACACCCCAGGCTCTCATCCTCGTCTCGTCTATTTTTTTGTCGTGTTAAAGTTGACAGAAAGATTTAATGTCCACTTTTCTTTATCAAAAATTAAGCGATTGAGAAGAGGTCTAGGGTGGTTAGCTACTGGTAGTAAGTATTGCCAGTTGGTTCTCGAGGTTAATCGTGTCAAGCGATTAGAGTTCGCGCAACTATGCTTAAGAAATCAGGAAAGAAATCGTGCATACAACTAGATTGGAATGGGAAGTTATTGTTCCATCGTTGGTGGGAGCCTTCGAACCTAAAAGGCAAGCCCAAACATCCATTCAAATTCTGTGTTTGGGCTTGTATCTAAAAAAAAGGTGCATGCGATATCCTCATTTTCAGTGGAATTAGGGACGCAATATTTTACTGCAAAGAGATTCTGCAAAACACACTTGCACCATTTATTACTGAAACATTTCCAGATGGGCACTGATTTATGCAAGATAACGATCCTAAACACACAAGTAATCGAGCAAAGGAAACGTTTCAACGATTAGGAATAAATTGCTGGAAAACTCCGCCAGAATCGCCGGATATGAATCCTATTGAAAATTTGTGGCATGAATTAAAAGAGACATTAAGAAACGATGTTAAGCCTCGAACGAAAGATGAATTAGAGGCAGGAATAAAACAATTTTGGGCTGGCGTGACAGCAGAAAAATGTCAGCGTTATATCGGTCATTTAAAAAAAGTTGTACCCAGAGTTGTTGAACGGAACGGGAGAGCAACTGGATTTTAGGTTTCAATTGAATTTTGTATTTCTTAAAAATACTTTTTTACAAAAATGTTTAAAAATTTGCGTATTTAATTTTTTTTAAACCCCATGGTAATAATGTAACTTACAAGTCTTTTAAAACACACAATCATTTCGGGAAATCGGAGTAGTTAAGGTGGGGTCTCAAACGATTTTTCTGCGGCGAAAATCTGGCCGCGCTTTTTGATTGGCTAATTCTATTGTTCTTTGCTCACGTGGCCCATGTCGGGGAAAGCCCTTTTCATCCGAATATTCCAGCGAGTGGTTTCACTCACCCTAACAAACATTAGTAAACTATAAAGTTTTTACCAGAGTAAGATGTGGCCAAGTTTGGTAAACAACTCACAGATAAATTAAAATGGCCTCCGAAGCGATTAGTCACATTGTCCAATTTAAACTTTAAAAATATAACAACGAGACATCGTCCAAATTCATTCTAAAAAATATTGAAACAAAGAATAACGTAAACACCGAAACACATTTTTAGAAAATATCGGAAAGTTTCTCGTTTAATTATACCGTTTGCCTATCGTGCACGCTAGCGAGTACTGTGTGAGTACAGTAGAAAAAATGTGCGAGTATTTTCGGCGTACTCGTACGCGCAGGATACTCGTCGCGTACTCGTGGAATACCCACAGAAGAAATTACTCGTACCCATAGTTTAATACTCGTGTATACATAGTTACTCGCGATCGGGACTGTATTTCGCTTTTTTCGTAATTTTGATAATTTCATAAAGCTATCCCAGACATAAGAAAACAAAGATTTGCACGTGCGATTAATCGCACGCCTAAACAAATCTGCGCATGTGTGGGGGCGTGCGCGTGCGATCGCACGCTTCTCACAAAATGGTCTGAAAGAACGGCGTTTAGAAATTGTTAATATTTATTTCAAGGCTAGCTGCATATCGGAAAGTTAGATTTCTATGAAGAAATTATATTGAAAATTAACATAGAAAATTCGTTTAAAATTCGTATTTCAATTCGTATTGGAAAATCTTAATAATTCAAATGAAAATTCGTACAAAATTTGTATGAAAATTCGTATAAATAAGAATATAATTCGTATGACAATTCGTATGAAAATTTGTATAAATGAAAGAATATAATTTGTATGACAATTCGTATGAAAACCGTATAAAATTTTTATAGGATTTTTTAAAAATTGTATAACTAATTAAAACTATATGAATTGTGTACGATTTTTATACGAATTATAAGCAATTAAATTCGTATATATTCGAATAAAATGTCATACGAAATTTGTAGATGACCCCTAACTTAATGTGTTGTTGTCATGACGATTGTTTTGTCAATTCAGCAACTTGAAAGAAAATTGAGCCATCCACTATGCCTGACACAAACTTGCTGTATTATTATATACGATTAAAGATAGTTGGCGGACTAGGTAACCAAATTTGTTGCCATGTATTATTTATGACTGTGCATTATCTTTATCTTTTAGAACAACATGGTAAAAGGAAAATGGGTTGGTGTTGCATTTGTGGTAGCAATCACTGGAGCACTTTTACCAGTGTATTTTATGCCCAAAATCAATCCAGACATGTACAGTATGTAATAATAATAATAATAATAATAAATATTTAAAGTGGCTAGCCCAGAAAATCACAAAAACCTATAGTTAGTGGATTGTTTCCACTGGGGGCCACTAGAACAAAAAAGAAACAAAAAATGATAAACCTTAGACTTCCTCAGCTCAATCAAACATAGTAACATTTATAATCTGTGAAAATTGAAAAGAAAAAGAATAAAAAGCAAGAATTAAAAAGTTAAAAAGTGATCTCCATTAGAATTTGCCAAATACATTAGAGATGGAAGTCTTAAAAGAAAGCAGACTTCCATCACAGGTCACTTGGTCTGGAAGATTATTCCACACTTTTGCAGCTCTAAATGGGAAGGCTTTTTTGCCAAATTCCGTGTTGACCAAGGGAAGTGAGAACCTGTTTTTTGAAGCTCCTCTTGTTTGATGATTATGACAGTTTTTGTCAAAAGGAATTTTGAGCGCATGTAATCAGGAGCAATGTGATTCATGGCTTTGAAAACTAATATGGCATCGTTTTTGATGAGTAAATTATTCATTGAATATTCCCTCTCTTTTCCAAGAAAGGTACGGACACATTTTAATCTTTTTCTAGTTTTCCCAATCTACCTTGGTTGGCACAAGCCCATGCCGAGGAGCAGTAGTTGAAATATGGCATGACAAATGCATTAATTAAAAGGTTTTTTGTGTGAGGTGTTAAACAGGATGCAATGGTTCTAATTTTAGAATATTTAATTAGTATTTTTCTATTTATGTTATTAATGTGCTCTTCCCATTGCATTTTTTGATCAAATGTTACCCCAAGATATTTACCTTTTTCGCTCCTCTTCAAAGGAATACCCATATTCATAGTTTTGTTCTCAACTTTTTTTAACTGGCTGTGGTTGCCGAAAAAGATTGTTTCAGTTTTGTCCGTATTAATAGTCATTGCGAAAGTTCTAACTCGACCTGGGAGACAAGGGTATCCAAGTTTTTATGGGACGAAATAATTATTGTATCATCTGCATATAGATGGTGGTAGTTTGAATTGATGACAGATTTTAAGTCATCAATATACAAAAGAAAGAGCACCGGTCCCAACACAGATCCCTGCGGCACCCCAAAAGCGTCTTCATGAAGCAGATCTGATCCTGTGTCGTTTACAAGAGTCAGCTGCATTCGGCCCGTTAAGTAGGACTCAAACCAGTCAAAGGCAGCATCTCTGATGCCAAAACACCATATTTTTTTTAACAAAATTTTATGATCAACAGTGTCAAAAGCTTTTTTAAGGTCAATGAGCACAGCACAAACAAAGTTATGTTAATCGAGCTCAGTAAGAATAAAATCAGAGACATCGACTACTGCAGTTTCTGCGGAAAAGAGTTTTCGAAATCCGGACTGTCTGTCATTCAGGAAGTTGTGCTCAGAAATAAAATGAGACATTTGCTCATGCTTAGTTTCAAAAATTTTCATAGGAATTGGCAAAATGGAGATAGGCCGATAATTAGTAGGATCTGTTTTATTGCCACTTTTAAAAATAGGCGAGACCCTTTTAGTCTTCCAACATTTAGGTACATAACCAGTAAATAAAGATTTGTTGAAAAGACTTGATAAATAAATACTTAAAACTGACGAACCTGCTTTTAGCAGTCGTGAACCAATTCCGTCCAAGCCTGTAGCTTTATTAAGTTTTGTGAACTAATTATTTTTTCGACACTTTTGGTCTCAATACGAGCCCACCGAAAAAAATCGTGTCCGCTAACAGGTGGATGGGTGGATGTCATTTTTGTTCTGGATTATTTTCTACTTTCATCATTAGGCCATTGCTAAAAATATGGTTATGCACCCCTCATACAAAATCATACAATCTCATACAAAATGACAAATCTCCTATAATCTCCTACAATCACATACAAAACTACCTGAAATTATAATTTCTCATACAAACTCCTACTTTTTTAGATTTTCATTCCACCAAAATTTTGTTTTTAACATTTCTTCGGACCATCAAATAAACATATTGTTACCTTATTGCTAATTGTCATTCTACTTCATTGCGCATGCTTGTGGGAAAAGCTCTCAAGCTTTTTCCGCTCAAGCGAAAAATGCAGTCTTATGGAAACCTACTTGACCCTGGTATATTATACAAAATTAGCAACTTTTAAAGTGAAAGTTTGAAAAGAGTTTCCTACAATCTCCTACTTTTTTGTTACTTTTTTATCAATTTGACCGCGTAATCTCATACAAATGAACGGAAGATTTACCTACAATCTCCTACAATCTCCTACAAATGAGAGATAAACTTATGGTGGGCACCCTGCTGTCCAGTCCACATTAAAATTGAAAGACTCTTAGTTTTTTGATGACATAATCAACTCTTTCATTCCGAAACGGATTCGGAGACCCAGCTTTGGAAAACTTACCTAATTTGGTCCCAGGTTGTACTTGTTACCTGCACAATGAAAAATAAATGACTTCACCACCTTTTTTCCAAGTTATTTGGCCTCAAAATTATATGTGCATTGTAATGGCTTCATTAATTTAAATTAAGATGTATATTGACGTTAAATTAATGCTATTGATGTTGCTCTAACGTTGGAAAGCCAATGAATAAGACATAACTTTTTTGACTGCATCAAAGGAAAATGAAGATATCCACTTTGGCGGTCACAGACAGACACACACAGTTTTCGTTTTAATATAATAGATACCTATTTCAATTTTAGGACACATTCAAAAGGAAACTAGAAAGGACATAGTGCAAAATGAGGTACAGCCAGGAGGTAAGGATGTATTATTTTGTTCATGCATATATATATTAACGGCTTCATATTATACATCAGAATGTTTTGTACTAATACAATGCATAAGTCCTGTTAAGCTAAACAAGAATTTACATGGTAGAATAAATAAGTGCAAAGAAATGTAGTTAAACAGGATAAACAACCAGGGTATGTGTTGGGGAAAAAATTACGAGTTATTATACGATGAAATATTTAAAAAAAAAATTTTGTTGCATGAATTTTTTTATAAAACATAAACATTACCTGCAAGTTATCCTGCTATAGATTTACTTCAATGACTAGGGAGTGCCAGAAATTCCGGTTTTGCATCCTTTTCTTTAGACTCTCACATGCTTAAGTATGGCTAGTAATTTATGACAATTAGTATGTAATATAAATAACATTTTTTCAATTTTAAATTTTGATAATGAAGAATATGAACATGAGAACATGAACCAATATGTTCAAAATTTCTCCTATTGAATTTATCTTTCAGGGACACCATTCTGTAAATCAAAATTTCAGTATATCCAAATGTTTGCAATATTTTCATTAATTAGCCTATATTTTCTCACAGGTATGAAGATATGGTCAGATCCATTTGATAGGAAAAAGTAATATGGATTATTTATACTGATGGATAAAGATAGATTTTATTGAAGTGTTATTAGTACTAATATTAGTATTATTAGATAAATTGTTATGTCTCGTGCGAATGTGTTAAATCAAGCTAGTAACTACATACGTTATGCTAGAGCAAAGCATCACATTTTGTAAATTAACTATAGGGTAATACAGGTTAGTATGTCTGAGTTGAAAAATAACATTAGTGTTTTGTTATTATGTTGTACAGCGTGAAATCATCCTTATCTGAAGTTTTTCTAGTGGTATTCATTCACAATTTATGCTTCATAGTTAAACTTTGAAAAGTTTTCATAAATAAATCTTGATAGATAACACAAAGGCTCATGTCGTACTTCGAATATTAAGTGCGAGTATTAGGTTAGCTTCAGGGTTTATTTTATTTAAATTTAAAGCTTGATAATTTTGTAAATTTGTTTTATTATTAAAAACATTACTTGATGGAAAAAACTATTTATTGTTATTTATTTGTTTTAATAGTTTTGTTGTTGTTGTTATTTATAAATTTGTAAAGCATAGCTTACTTGTTATTCTTGCAGAACAGAAAAAGTAGTACTATATTTCATTGATGGAGATATTTTAAAGTTTGAAAACTAAGGAAAATGAAAGTTGATTTCAAGGTATGTCATACAGCAATTTCATATCCGTATTCAAGATAATTTTTTTGGAAACAGGTTATTTCCATACATTATAATGTATGGAAATAATATTTGTTTTTTGATTTAGTTTAGCAACCTTTGTGGCACAGTGTACCGAAAAGGAAATATAGTATTTGCTTCTGGTGGCGATTCAGTGCTCAGTCCTGTTGGAAACCGCGTAACATGCTTTGACCTTAAAAAGTAAGAATCACTCCGTTTAAGGTTGATTTCCACTATGAGTTAATGTGTTTTATCCTTGTGAGTTCATTTTCTAACTTCTAAATTAACTCACAGACATTAACTGACCAAAATCAAAAAAGATCATGAGTAAGATTAAGATCTGACACATAATGTGTAGAAAAAATTGAGAGTATACTGTCTTTAAACAGTTTTAATAATATGCATGGGAATCTGTAACTGACTTTTTCTATGTAAAAAATATCCTTTTCAATTCTATTTTTAAACAGATTTTTATCTTCAAAATCCTCTGCTCATTGCTGTCAATACTTTCTTTTCTTAATTGATGTGTATAATGTTTACATTGGTGATAAAAGTAATTGCAACTTAATTTTTTATCTTCTTTAGTAATAAATCCTCCACTCTGCCATTTGAAAACAGTCATAACATATCAAAGTTATGCTTATCACCAAACAATAATTTATTACTCTCCATAGATGAAGGTACCATTTTTATCACATCAACTGTCACTTACAATATAACACCTTCTATATCTATTTCACTAATGTGTATTATCATATCTTTTTTAGAGGGGAAATGTTTATTGTTCAGTTTACGTACCAACTCAAAGTTGGATTTTTTTAGTTTCAAGAAAAAGATCTATGAAATAAAATTTAGTCCAAATGGAAAGTAGGTTGATTGTTACCTTGCGATTTTATTATTGTTGTCAAAGCTGTTTCTTTGTTTTCTTTATTATTTTCAATTGATATATTTGTAGATACATTGCTATAACTTTTGGGCGTGGCGTTCAAATATGGAGGGCACCAGGCACAACAAGAGAATTTACACCACTCACACTTTTGCAAACATACACAGGATTCTATGATGACACAAAATGTATAGATTGGTCAACCGATTCTAGGTAATATTCTTTGTCCACACCATCTTTGAATTATGGGAAAATGCAAAAATATGGCTCAAAGCTTTTCGTTTTATTTTGACATATATAAAGTTTTCTTACATGAGTTGGTGATAAATCAGAAAAATATTTTGTTTTAGGTTTGTTCTTGTTGGCGGTAAAGATATGACTGCAAGGGTGTATTCTGTTCAAAAAATGAAACAGTTTCGACCATGGGTGTTGGCTGGTCATAGAAATGCAATAGTAAATTCGTTTTTTCAACACAACTCTTTAAATGTATCCTTTTTAAATATTACTGTTTTCCAAAAAAGCATTGGATCTCATGCATATGGTAGTGATCTCTTTTCTCTAAACGATTTCAGAAGGAAGGGCTTTTTTACAACGTCGTTGAACTTTAAACATCTGCTAGTGTATTTAGTGCAGTGTACTTTATTTAGTAGTAAAAATTTTGCACTCTGTATTTTTCTTACTCAATATATATTTAAGAAGGATGCGCCTAAAATGTTTGGCTTTAGAAAACATTTTGGCCTTATTTTTTCTAAAAATTTATAATATAGTATTCAACCTTTCGCAAAAAGGACAACAAAAAATTTGCGAAACCTGAACAAATTTTAAAACATGGCTAGTATTATATTTATAAATAAGAAATCAGAAGAAACTGCATAAATATAAGTTCCTTTGTTTAAGTCACTTCTTGAATTAAATTTTTTAAAGGTTTTTTTTCTCTCGCAAATTACAGTCTTAATTTTTGTGTGGCAAGTTCTTTTGTGGTGAAGTATATAATATTTCCAATTGTTTAACAACCTTAACTAAAACAAAGTGCTACACCGTAAGTCGTGATGGAGCTGTCTTTAGCTGGGAATGTGACAGATTGCTAAAAGATTTTAAAGTTGGAATTGACAAAAGAAAACACGAGGATAGTGGCAGTGAAGAAGAAATAACAGAAGAAGGTTGGTATGTTACCATACTCTAGTTGTTAGGGATTTTTGACTTCTCTCTTAGTTTTTGAAGAAACCCTATTTAAGCCCTTCCCCGTTCACTTTTTTTCATAGCTTGTGTGCCAAAGTGTTTTTTGAGTTAGTGAAATTGAGCAGAAATGTTTTTATATGCTTTGGGAAACCTGTTAGTGTATGCTGTTGCAATATTTTTTACCTATTACATATTACATGTGACGAAATTCCCAGCAAAATAAATGTTCATGAATTTGAAAGTTAAGGTAATTATTTCCCCTGGTTTGATGACCTTATTGACTAAAATGCCATGCATCAATTTTTTTGACTAAGTTTGTTACTCTGGGCAACACTTGTGGTCAGTTTCAAGTTTCATGTAAATTAACAACAACTGCAGAAGTTACAAATAAGAGGGGGAAGGAGCAAAGCAGCGGGTCAGCCCCTCCCCCTCCCTCCTATCCCCAACATTGAGTAACCACCAAATAGTTTAGCAGGAATAAGGTTAAAATGTAGGCTTATTTTGGATTGGTTAGATCTCGTAACTTTCAGCTCCTTACCCACTGAAAACGTCAAACAAATTAATGGTAAATTGACATAAAAAAGAAGTGATACAGAAAAATAACAAAATAAGGGCAAGATGACCTTGTATGAAAACAGGATAGATTATTTCCATTGTAATTTTAGATAATGAGGGTGATATAGCAAAATGGACACTTGAATCGAAGTAAGTATAAATTTAATTTTTGAAAATATGCACTTTATTTGAAGATTTTAATTGTTGTAATTTCTGAATTTCTGTAAACTATATATTGTGATACAGATTTCCTGCTTATTGTGTTTTTGACCATTGTTTAAGTGTTATAATTTTCGTGCTAAAAAAATTGTAACTATGAAAAGAGAAGCTGTCAGATTTAAAAAACTGTACTATCTTTGGCAGCATAAAACTAAATTAAAACCAATATAAGCATAAAACCACTTTAATATTTTATTTGTTTTTCGCGACTAAGTAATTTAAGACTAATTTTGCAAATTTGAGCAAAATTTAGTTCGTGTGAAAATTACTACATGCCTCTCAGTAATTTAATTTTTCAATTATAGACATTTCTTTCATCAAGACAACAGCAGTGTAACTTGTGCAGAATTCCATAATGGTACCGAAGTACTGGTTGTCGGCTTTTCCACTGGTATTTTCATGCTGTATGAAATGCCAGAGTTTGTTCAAATTCATTCCTTAAGGTAAGCCCGATAATAAGAACGTAATGAAAATATTTTAATAAATGCTAACCAAAGTTTATTAAACTAAAATTAGATTGTTTTTGATCACACTGACTGAAAAATGTGAGAAAATAGCCATTTTTGAAATAGAAATTCTGCAAGATGCATGTTCTTGTGTACTCAGACCGAAAAAAAAGTAGGAAAAAAAAAAAGATTTCCAACAGCTTAATTTTGAAGCAAGATACTATCAAGTCAAAGTTTTCACATAGTACAAAATAGTAGGTATAAAAATGTAAGTTTCAATATAAAAGGAAAGAAGACAAAGAAATAAAAATAATATTTTTAGTTTGCACATTAACTAATTGATTTTCCAGAATATTAGTACGAAATGTTTTTTTTTAAAGTAAAGTGTTGTGTTTATTAATGAAGTGGAATTATCACAGTTTTTTTTGTTTTGTTTTAGTATAACTCAACATAAAATCAATTCCATTGCGATTAATGTCACTGGTGATTGGCTAGCTTTTGGTTCTTCTACTCTTGGTCAACTTTTAGTTTGGGAGTGGCAGAGTGAAACTTATGTGTTGAAACAGCAAGGTCATTTTTATGACATGAATGTCATGTCGTATTCTCCAGATGGTCAGTTTGTTGCAACAGGAGGAGATGATGGCAAGGTGAAGGATTCTTTTGTTGGCCATTCAAAATTAATTCAAAATCAACTTTATACTTTTTCCTTTTTTTGCAAAAAAATAGTTTTCCAAATTTAATATTTTAAAAAAAAATTGCATCCCTTGAAAATTAATTCGGAATGATTATGAACCGTGAGTAATTGGTTGTTGCAGTGAATTAAGTTCTGTTTCAAATTCTTTGGTTCAACTACTCGTTATTTAGGTAAAAGTATGGAACACAGTGTCTGGTTTCTGTTTCGTCACTTTCCATGAACATACTGCAGGAGTGACTGGTGTGGAGTTCAGCCAAAATGGTCAGGTGATTGTCAGCGCATCACTTGATGGCACTGTCAGAGCTTTTGATTTAAACAGGTAAAAAACTCATCTATTATTTATTTTTTTGTAAGTGTTATCCAAGCCAGAGTTAGAAAATGCACATTTTCATATTTCCATCATGTTACCAGTACTAGGTGTCTATAAAGCCAATTTCTTGTAAAAAAAAAAAATTTAAAGTCTCTAATTTTTCAAATTTCCAAGCTATAATGCAATATATTTGAGAACTGGTCAAAACGCATTGTCATGTGCATGTTGTGAGTTTTTTGGGGTTTATATAACTTCCAGGGATCAATTTTGTTAAAAAAGTTAAAATATTTTACATATTTAATTGATTGAACCATTTCAAACTATATATTTCCCGAAGGCATGCTTTAATGAAGAAACTTTCGTAATTTCGCACTTTATGGCCGATATTGCGTTAAGTTAGCTCTAATAATCGTTGACCAATTATTTGAATAGATCCCAAATTTTGTGCTTTTTTGTCGTCGCTGGCATTTTGTGACCACTTCACACGCTTCACGTACTTATTACTTATTACTTACTTATTTAATTTAATGTACTTAAAATAGATAAACATATAGGTTAAGATTTAGTACTTCGAGTGAGTTTTATAACTAAGTAAACGTTAAATCGTATTAAACTCAAGACATCGATTTGAAACGAGGCTTACATAATCTATAAGCCACATAGTATTTAGTAAGCTTTATACAATGTACGGAGGAGGGTGTATTAGGTTTACTCCCGTGCGTCTGAGAAGCATGTTTTGTTAAATAGTAATATTAACATACTTATGAGAAATGTCATTTTCTTTATCAGGTATCGTAATTTCCGCACATTTACAGCTCCACGTCCATGTCAGTTTTCGTGCCTAGCGTTAGATGTGAGTGGTGAGATCATATGTGCAGGATCTCTGGATACATTCGAAATATTCACGTGGTCTATGCAAACTGGTCGATTGTTAGAGGTATGCACTTGCGTTATAAATAACTAGATATGCTAGCCAAAGTATGATCTTTGAAACATGGAATATATAGTTTTTTTATAAAATATAACATTTATTTATATAACATGTTTCTTATTATTTTTGAATTCTTTTTTCATACATAAACAGTGTTTGCCTAGTAAACTTAGAAACTTGCGTAATTAGAAAATCTTTTTTGAAGGTAATATAAACACATACAATTTACTGCTATATTGCGTTCTGTAATATTTTTTGTAAAATGTCTAGACCTTCGTTTTTAGAGGGTATATTTTCAGAAAAGCTAAATTTAAAATTGTACAAACCCTGTGTATGTTGTAAGTTTTTGGGGTGGATATCATGTTTCTCTTTACAAGAAAAAGATAATGAGCGGAACATTGAAC
Organism: Hydractinia echinata; assembly: GCA_030067915.1. Taxonomy (NCBI): domain Eukaryota; kingdom Metazoa; phylum Cnidaria; class Hydrozoa; order Anthoathecata; family Hydractiniidae; genus Hydractinia; species Hydractinia echinata. The sequence goes on from JASGCC010000087.1 coordinate 1,251,377, forward strand.
TTTTATTTTTAGGTTTTAGCTGGCCACGAAGGACCTGTTTCTTCTTTATCATTTTCACCGATCACCTCAACACTTGCGTCTGGTTCATGGGATGACACTGTCCGTTTGTGGGATGTCTATGTGCAATCAAGTCCTAAAGAGGTTATATCCATCCGTTCAAATGGTAATATAAACATACTTTGTACTATACTCTCAGCGCAGCTCAGTCGCAGAGTTTTCAGAGTAATTACGCATGTCTATAGCAATATTAAAGTGGTTGGTTCACTTTAAGACAATGTTCGATGCCGCTGTATTTTATATATAATATATTTTTACACTGTTTATTTCGGAAATTAAGACAAACTAGATTTTTGTCTGTTTTTTTTGTAATGAATTGACATGTGGCATTCTCATTGTGAACAACTCACTGAGCTCCGTTAGAATACCACTGTGAATGAATACTTCAATAAAATCTATCTTTATCCATCAGCATAGATAATCCATATTACTTTTTCCTGTCAAATGGATCTGAATGTGAATGAATACCACTGTGAATACCACTGAATTTTTGTTAAGCATAAAAAAAACAAAAAGCTGTCATCACAGTGAGTAGTTGGTAATGTTGCCGCCTTTTAAGGAGGATCGCATTCATATTTAGTTTTGTCTGTCCATTATATTATATTGTTTATATGTTAGCTTAGTTTTGTTTCATTACAGTAACTGCTGTCGCTTACCGTCCTGATGGACACGAAATAGCTATCTCATCGCTCGACGGTGAAATAAAATTCTGGCAACCAGATGCCTCAATGCAAGTCGGTTCAATTGAAGGAAGGAAGGATTTGGGTACGGGACGTAGAAAAACAGATATGATTACTGCGAAAAGAATGGCCACGGGAAGGTATGGTCTAAAATCGTGACGAGGTCCTTGTTGCTACGTTTTCTATTGGCTCAGCTAACTTTGTGTGGTAGATTTTTCACCTCCAGAGGACGGACTTATACAAGAATTTTTGCAATTTTCGCTTCAGTAATATAAACATTTTGCAACTTCAGGTGTTTTTCCAGTCTTTGCTATTCAGCGGACGGATGTTGTATTTTGGCCGGTGGGAAGTCAAAATACGTTTGCTTATACAACGTTGGACAACAGGTGAGCAGCGTAAAATTAGTTTTGCATTACAATCCTAAACATTTGTTCACGTTTTTCACTTTTTAATTTATTTGCTCATTAGGTACTACTCAGACGGTTTGAAATATCTTGCAACAAATCTTTGGATGGCATGAAGGTATGTGTATATAAGTGGATTTACAGATTTTATTGGTCAGGTTTCATACCTTAAAGCCACTGGTTTTTCAAGGAAAAGATGAACTTCGCTTAAGTAAGACTGCAGTTCATGTTTGGTGATTAACTTAAATTGGCGATTTAATAAATGGTCGAAAAGTCAATAAGTTGCTAACGAGGAGATTTTTTGTTGATTCCACCTACTAATTTTTTGAATGTTATAGACACATCTACACAGTGGAAACATGACTGAAGCTGGACCATTGGATTTAATTGATGTGGATAAAGGGAGTGACGACGAGGATACTGAAAACATCAGTCTTCCTGGTGTAAAAAAAGGTTAGCTTTTTTGAGGTGTTTTGCTTGAAATCAAACCCGTGCTTAGAATCGTTCTTCTCAGCTTGTTTTATACTGTTTTAGGTGACATGTCATCTCGCCGTGTTCAACCGGAAATTCATACAAAATCTTTACGATTTTCACCAACTGGTAAGCTTTCACATTGTTACTTTAATTGAGTGATGCAAAGACCGAAAATTGAAATATAACTAAATTTGTAAAAGGTCTCCTACTCATAACTTGCTATCCGCCCTTGAATCACCACCCTTGCACCAACACCATCGTACCATCACTCTTGCACCAGCACTATGCACTATCACCCTTGAACCATCACATTTGCACTATCACCATTACCCTTGCCCAAGGACTGTTGCACTTCATCATTGCACTTCACCCTTGAATCTTTACCCTTGCACCATAACCGTTGCACCAGCACTATTGCACTTCACCCTTTCACATCACCCATGTACAATCATGTTGCACTATCACTCTTGCACCAGAACCGTTGCACCAGCAATATCGCACTTCGCCCTTGCACCAGAACCGTTAAACCATCACCCTTGTATCACCACCCTTGCACCAACACCATAAACCAATACATTTGTACCACCGCCCTTGAATCACCTTTCGTAATCTGGCTTTAATTCATGTAACTATGCAAAGCTCTTGAGAGGTCAATTTTTGTTGCACTATATATTTAATTTAGGTCGTTCTTGGGCAGCAGCTACAACAGAGGGTCTCCTTATCTTTTCACTAGATGGCTCATTATCATTTCAACCGGAAGATCTTGGTGTGGATGTCACGCCGCAGAGAATTGTGGAACTGTTGAAAGAAAAAAATTACTCGCTCGCCTTAAGTTATTCATTTCGTTTAAACGAAGATTCTTTAATCAAACGTGTGGTGGAGAGCATAAGTATAGATGACGGTAATGTTGTTTGTCGTTGTCGTTGTTGTTGTTTTCGTCGTATTTGTTGATGTTTTTTTTTTTTTTTGGCTGTTGCAGTTGAAAAGTAGGTCCCTAAGCATTAAGGGTTATTCCTTGATTTGATAAACCTCTGTATTGTTTTAGTTCCACTTCTTGCAAGAAACATCCGCGAAGGATATTTAAACAAGTTACTCACATTCACTGCGAAGCAACTCGAAGCGTCTGCGCATATGCAGTTTTATCTCACGTGGTGCAAATACCTGTTATCATCACATGGAACGTATATCAAGTCTAATTCCAGATCACTTATGCCTATGCTGAGATCACTGCAAAAGAACCTATCAAGGCATTCTGGATCTATGTCTTCATTGTAAGTAATTCTAATTCTAATTTCACTGTCCTAATAAAAGTCGTAAAACTTGCCTGTACAAAAACGCTTATATGTGATCAAATTTTCATGTCATTGTTACTAAGAGTTTCTGCGTAACTTAAGTTAATTTTTGCGAAGATCAAATTTCGCGAATTTTATGTATACATTAGGAAAGAAAATTTTTCCGGACGGAAAAACTCTTGGATTTTTTTTATCCGAAAATTTTTCCGTCCGAAATTTGTGTCTGCCGAAAGTTTTTTTGTCCGAAAATTTTGGTTTTTCAAATTTTTTAAAAAAAGGACCAGTGCATAAATTATATATAGGGTAATCAGAAAATCAATAAAAAATGCAGTTTTTGAACTTATTATTTTCTTTATTTTCACATTTGGCTGAGGCTCTATCTATAAAGTTGGATCCTTTGAGACCCTTTTTTAGATCTTGATTGAATATATGTACACTATAAATGCTTCTAGCCTTCTTTTTGTGTCATTTTCCATAATCATCCTTTTGAAATTTGGTTAAAATTTGTTCAAAAGACTTACCCATACATTTTTTAACTTTATAAATCTTGTCCGAAAATTTTTCCGCTGCAATAAAAAATTGTGTCCGAAAGTTTTTCCGCCGAAAATTTTAGTTCTTAATGTATTCACGAAAATTTGTCAGCGCTGAAATTCCTGAACAGGTTAATTTGCGAAAAATAATTTTTCGCTAAAATAATCTAAACGAAATTTTTGAAAGATAAATTTTTTTCATAAATCTTCTTTATGTAGTTGAACAAAATAATGACCAGTCTCTGGTATGAACAAGTTCTATTAAAGGCTACTTTATCCCCATAAATAAAGTATAAGTAGATTGGCCAAAATCATTCTTTACAAAATATTTTAAAATAGTTCATTCGCGAAATGCATTTTTTTGACCTCGCGAAAATTAATCCACTGAAGTTAATTGTTGCTGCTGAAGATATTATTTTGGTTTGTCTGTTCAGTATTCATATTATTGTGGAAAGTTTATCATTTCTTGAACATGTTCAAGAAATGATAAACTTTCCACAATAATATGAATTGTTGCTGACGCTTACATGACTATTTACCCGAATTTCGGAGCCTTCCTGAGCCACAACGTGGATTTTCTTGTTGTGCAGGGATGGAGGAGAATGCGGCTAGCAAATTTTAAACAGGGTTGCCAGCGGATCAGGAAATAAGAAAGTGCAAAATTAGTGAAAACATAGGATGGTGACATGTAGGAAAAATCAGGAAATCTTATCAGAGCCACATCCTAATTTGTAAATGAATGTTAATTAGTGTGTTTGTTTTTTGTCAACTTCTGTGAAACCTTTTGTCAATTTCTGTGAAACCTTTTGTCAACTTCTGTGAAACCTTTTGTCAACTTCTGTGAAACCTTTTGTCAACTTCTGTGAAACCTTTTGTCAACTTCTGTGAAACTTCAAGTATTTTTGCTGAGTTTTCATGTGGAATAGCCTTTTTGTTTTGACGTAACAGGTTACATTTATCATCATTGTTATCTTTCGAAAATGTTTGAAGCTGCATCACAAAACATAAAGTAACTACTACATAAGCAACTTTCAGTATCACTGCAAATCAATGTGACAAAGCTAAGCAAGAGTTTGCTGAGCTTGTATGGGAGGCATCTATTGTGTCCATTGTGGGAATTTCAAAATCTTTGATGGAATGTTAACAAAGTTGGACTATTTTTACTTTGAACATCCTAAGATCAATAGTAAATACAAGAATCTTTTCGAAGGATTCAGCATTAACAGTACAATGCTTTTCGAAAGCATGAAAGAATTTTCTTTGACCTTTTGTAAAAAGGTCAAGGATTATTTAACATCCCAAAATCTAAAACCATACGAAGTGGACATTGTTCCCTCCATGCTCCAATCAGTAAAATCGGCTCATTCTCGATATAGGTTCTACCTTCTATATAGAAGCAAAGAAAGGAAAAGGAAATGTACAACTTTTCATTATTGATGATGAAATATTAGATTTAAAACTTAAACGAAATATAATAAGGAGTTGTAGGTTTTCTTAAAAAGATTTGATGAAAGTTAAAGCTGGTAACAATCTTAAGCGCACAGCAGAAGAGAATAAGAGGGAATTGTGTTCTATTGACAGTTCCATTAAAAGAGCTATTTCAAAAAATAGAATCTAGGATTTAATATTTTTGGTGGAATATAATTTTATGGAAAATTAATCCGTATTTGAACAAAATCCTTCTGATTAAATCATTTTTAATCGTTATTTAGAAGTTTTTCTTGGCAGCTAAATTTATCGTTATTGTTTTTTTTAGATGCGATAACAACATTTATACTTTAAAATACCTGCTGTCAATCAAACTAAAAGTTACGACAGACGAAGAAATGATAGATGATGACGATATGGAAGAGTGAAATTTCTTTGTAACCTTTTATCTGAAAAAAGACAAAAATCATATGAAAACAATTGTACTGCATCTATACCTACGTTTTTGGATATATTTGACAGGATTGTCCACTCTGTCAGGAATTTTGGAACTAGAGGCAAAATGTTTTATAAATTCTCAGGAAAAGTGACAGAAATTATAAACTTTCCACTCTCGTAATGCATATGCTTTTCATTTTAATCTAATGTTTTTCAAAAGTGCCAGTTTATATGTTCAGCTTGATTTGTTTCATCCTTTGCTAGTTCATTAGCCATAACTATGGGAAAAAGTAGGGAAGAAAAAAATATTTTTTCAAAGGTTGTATGCGGCTTCCTCGTCAGTACAAAAAAAACCTGAATTAATTTTGTGGTTGTTTTAAGTTGTTGTTTTTGTCTCGTTTTCTCAGCGGCGGCTAAGGCAATAGAACACTTAAGCACTGATCAATCGAGCGCAACATTTGATCCAACATTCGACAATGTTCATTTTGTTAGATCAAAGAATCATGTCCTTTAATTTGTGCTGTCGCATTCATTTGCCATACCCACGCAACATTCTGTGCAACATTTCAACCTTTTGAATTCCAAATCAGACCTCAAATTGATGAAGATCAATATCAAGTTATTCAGTCCTTTTAATTGACTTGTAAAGCCCGACATTGTCCCTAGGAACGTTTTTTTTTAAATTACAGCAAGAGGGGTGTGAAAGAAAATACGTTGGATGACATTAGTGGAAACTATCAAAAGAGCTATTTCTTAGATCGTTGGCAGCACAACAATTTATCTTTTTCGTGTCAAAAAATACTTGTTTGGTGTTCATTGCTATTCAATCTAGTCAAACTTTCAAATGTTGCTTGAAACGTTGCACCAGCTTGCTGGCGTTTACTGCTGCAACCTTGCTGCTAGAGCGATCTCTTTCTTATATATTTTATACAAAGGCGGCGAGACAAAACCACTCAAATAAAACAGGGTGACCACTCCTCCTTAAATTCCTTAAAAATAACCTTAGAAAAAGAAAATCTCCTTAAAAGTACTTAAATATACTTAAAAAAATTGAAATTTTAGCTATTCTCCTTAATTTCTCCTTATTTCTTAATTTTTCTGATCGTAACTTTTTGGAAATGTGTTCATGTATTGTTCATCACCAGTGAAATAATAACAAAAACAGTAACAAGTAAATGAAAGTACTGCCTATGCTGCTCGTTAGTTATTTTTTAAAATATGTCTTCCTTTTTTATGAACAGTTCGTCCGACGAAATCGTGCTTCCTGCTTTATCTGATACATCTGCTATGATAGATAGGTTAATGAAATTTTTACACGCAAAATCACAACGCACATGGTAAAGTTTCCCGCTTAAAAGGTAAAACTAACTGGGAACGAAGTTGACACTTCAACGCTGTAATTGTTTTTTATTGCATAATTTAACGCGTTTGAAACGAAGATAATGCTATCTTTAGATAACACGAGTTATCTTAAGTTAGCAAAAATATCGTCAAATTGTATTAATAACAGCTCTAATCTCAAGATAACTACAAAGTAAAGATATAATTATCACATTAATATGTTATCTTAAGATTACTCGAGTTATCTTACAATCAGGACATTAATGTGAATATGCACGCATTCCAAAATCACATTAATAGAGTTATCTTAAGATAGCACTTGTTATCTTAAGATAACTGCATTAATGTGACTTTGGAATGCCATACAACTGGTGTAAAATGAAAATTATACGGCATGACGATCCAGGACATATATTCAGGTGAGTGATCTGCAAACTTTCTCTCTTACGACCGCTGTGAAACAGGTCAGTGTTTTTTTACTTGATTTATGTCTTCGAAGATTTGGAGCGAGATGTAAAGTAAAGCACCATATTTCGACATGTGTTGGAGAAGTATCATATTTGGATGCAAGAGTTGGGAAGAAAAAGTTGGACTGAATCTTGCAGACACTACTGAATGCTCCCTTGGTAAAATTTCCAACAGAGTCTATTTGTAGATGTTTAAGGTAAGAAATTTTTATTTGTTTGCTTGTGTATTTTTTAATTATAAATTTTAAATACAGAAATAGTTACTAGCTGCCTAGCTACTCACATGATAAGTTCAAATACCAGCAAGTAAAATTTTCTGCAGATTTTTATAAACAGTGTGTTTTGTTTATATTTGAACTTTTATCTTTTATCTTCGATAAATGCGTCTAATCAAATAGTAGCCTTGTTATTATATATAGTTTATTTGTTTGTTTTATTTTTTCATTTTAACATTTTGTTTTTGCAGAAAACTTTGTAGCTAACTATCGTCTATAAATAATAGAAAAAACATTTTTATTTAGATCTACTGGAAACGGCAATTCTTTATACAATTCTGTTTCAATATTAATTGTTGGAAATGAGAGCCTTTGCTTCGAGCTGCCGTTTCGATTGAGCTGCGTTTACATTCAAACGTCTATGCTTCACATAATGTTGACAAAAAGATTATGGAGAACTTTCCTCGTAATGTCCTATCTAAGTTTTTATTTCCTGTAAATTCATCAGCAACATCATGAGGAAATATTGATGCAAAAAGTCCTCTTTAGTCATGTGTCATCAAGGAAGCCATTTATAATCCTAAAAATACAAGATTCTGCTCTTTAATGGATATGCTTGCTCTTGCAATAATTATTGGGAAAATATTAAAACCGTATACCCTCATGATATAGATGACATCCATGGAAGTTTTGATAATGGGTTGATTACCTCAAGAACAAGTACAGAATATACGAGCGAATGAATAACCATTATGGGTGAGGTGAGAAAAACGCCATTTGGGTTATTTGAGCCAAATCACTTTGTATATACCTCTTACCACCATGAAAAAAGACAAAACGTCAGCAACAATGAATTTAAATGGCAAAGGTTTAAGAGGTAAGAATTAATTTATTGCTTGTGTTTTTAAAAGAGAAAGTTCTATACATTGCAAGTAAACATTCAGCTTTATTTCTTAGAAATAATTAATAATGCATTAGCTGCACATATTTTTATGTACCCAAATATCTTCAAGATTTTACATATTCTTGCCGTAGTGCCAGTAACGACAAGTTCTTGTGAGAGATCTATATCAATGCTACGACGAGTAAAGACATATTCAAGAATCTCAATGACCCAGGTATGTTTCTACAATATAACGTTGCGTATTAAGGAGAATGTGACATTTTTAATCTTGTCGTGTATCTTAATTTATTGAGTTATCTGTTTTGATTGTGGAACACCACATTAAGTACATTTAATTATAATTTTTAAACTTTTGTTCAGGATCGATTTAATGGCTTGGTGTTGATTATACTTCAAGAATCTCAATGACCCAGGTATGTTTCTACAATATAACGTTGCGTATTAAGGAGAATGTGACATTTTTAATCTTGTCGTGTATCTTAATTTATTGAGTTATCTGTTTTGATTGTGGAACACCACATTAAGTACATTTAATTATAATTTTTAAACTTTTGTTCAGGATCGATTTAATGGCTTGGTGTTGCTAAATATCCACAACGAGATGAAAATAAATTTAGATGACGTAATCGATATGCTGGCAATAAAATATCCAAAAAGACTTAAAATGTTAGATATCCTGAACGACGATTAAAAGTGTAACAGTCTTGATGAAAAAAGGAATAAATCTTGTATATTATTATCTGTTGTTTAAATGTCCCCGTATATAAATTCCCTGAAAGTAATAAGGCATGACACCAAAATTTTTTAAAAAAAACATTTAAATTACTCAAGTTGTACGAAAAACTCACAACGCCCCCCAAACCCCCAGTTGTAAAATTACCGCCCTGGCGGACGGTGAAGCCTCTTCGAGGCTTTTTTATACCAGTCAAAAAAAATCCGAGATCCGCCCCTGTAGTATGTAACATTAAAGATAGGGAACTAAAATTGGTTTTCTCCTTAATTATCCTTATTTTTTTATTTTTTTATTCTCGTTCGCAGCGAAATATCCTTAAAAAATGTCAATATTTCTCCTTAATATCCTTACTTTTGTCCTAATTTTATTAGTGGTCACCCTGTAAAATTAAAAATTTCAGGACTTTAATTTTACTTATATTTTCAGGAGACTTCACACCAGTTCCCAATGTCCATAGAAATCAGCATATAATGCACGTCATACAACTATGACAAATAGCTGTCAATGAAAAAGAAAGATGTAAACTTTCAGTTGCCAGTCGATGCACAGCCAGGAAACCCAGTATAATTTTCTTACGCTGGAAAAATTACGCGGGTCTCAAACGATTTTTGATTGGTTAATTCTAATGTTATTTGCTTACGTGGCCAATCCTTTGTTTTGAGCATGAATGGGCTTACTCTCGGGTGCTTTATACAAGGTGGGGACGCTTATTAATTTTCAGATTTTTTTCCCAACCCACACCTTATTATGCCCCCCCCCCCCCGCTTATTTATTTCGTACAATGAATAAGCTCCTGATTGTCGAAAATTTTTTTAGGAAGTTATTTTTTATTTTGAACGTTCATACATTCTGTGTTTGCTGGTATTTATTTACCATCATTGACGCAAGCTAGCACTACGTTTATTTATTGTTACGCACTGCATCTGTATCTACTTTGTATCACATATTTTTGTCGTATGGGCGAGGATGATTTGAAAGGAAGCCACTACAGTGTGCACTATAAAAATTCTGACCCCCCTGTTTAATAACCCCCCACCCCGCCCCGCTTATTGGTTCTCAAAAAAAATTCTGCCCCCCCCCCCCAGCTATTAAGACCCCTGTATTAAGCACCTGAGAGTACTCGCCCGAACAAATATAATTAATTCTTGTATCATTTAAAGACAATTAATTCTGATATATATCACAACCAAATCTCGGTATAGGTTACGGGAAATAGCAAAGCACGGTTTCTTTGTTACGTAGTGTCATTCGTAAAGAGTGAGCCAATGACATAAATTTTTAGGATTTACGTACAGGGCACTTTGGTTACACTTATAAGCAAGCAAGAAATGCATACATAAAATTTGGTACTTATTACAAAAATACCACTGGGTTTGTTTACAAAAGAGAACAACAGTTCTTACAGGTGGCTTAGCTACCCTATAGCTTGATTTAAGATTAAACTAACATTTATTACTTAATACTCAGTAAAATAGGTCAAGTTTGAATATTAAACCTTTTTTGCTATAGCTAGCTAGACTAAGTAAGGCTGAACTTAAGAGGAAAATTACATCACAGTTTTTAAAATTATATTACACATATTTAAGAACACCTGGGGGAAAATTCATTGTTCGTCAAGTTACCCCATATGGGTAATATGGAAGATTTCTTCATAAAAAACATCAGAAACTTTTTCATGTAGATTACTTTCACATTACCAAAAATTAAAAAATTTTTAGATAAACTTTTCCGATTTTGTCATTTATTACGACTGATTACATGGGAAGGGGGAGGGAAGTAGAAAATAGGCAAAAAATTGATTACGTATGTGTTACCTATGCAACAACTTTTGCAGGAAAATAAAAACACATAAAGAGAAAAAGTTTGTTATTAAAATATTATAAATATTAATTTCAAACCGATTAGTCCCTGCAGCCATTTTGGTGTCAGCGGTATGAAAAACTATGCTAAAACTATACTAAGTAAAAGTCCTATTACTTGAAATAATGACTTGTATGAAGTTATATTGTGGACAAATTGTTAATGTCGATTTTCGATGCCATTCGATAACGCAACGGTGAAACTGACAAGCCGGTTCTTCAAATTGGTAAGTTGGTCCTGCAAATCGAAAAGCCAGTCTGGCAAATACACAAGTGGCAATCGAGGCACCAACTCGATATACCGAACCTAGAAGTCAAATCGACAAGCCAAACCTGCAAGTCAAACCGCAATGCCAAACTCCAAGTTAAATTGGTAGTTAAAGACATAAAAGTATTAAAAAAAAAGAAAAAAGGTCTGTCATTTTATACAAAGTAAAAAAACCGCGAAAACCTTATTATTGCAAAAATATGGCTGCTACGCAAGTTAGTCCTGCAGAAAATTTCAAGACATATGGAATGAGATCCCTTGACGAAATCATACAACAGTTTATCTGAAGCAGGTTATAATGAAGACTCTGTTGATTATGTTATATACCGTTTGGAGCAATTAATTACAGTAGTTTCGCAGGGATGTATAGTTTACAATGTTGGTGGCGACCTTCTAGATACCTTAGTGACTGTTATGAAATTTTTAGAAGATTCAATGAATGTATACCCTAAACTAAATCTATTTTCGGACAATAAATCTGGAGATGTCGGACGCCCTTCCTTCGAAATATCTTCCGAAATGCTCTTGTCTTTGCTAGAAAAGGGATTCTCACAAAAAGAAATAAGTGAATTAATTGGTGTTAGTGCAAGAACAATACACAGAAGAATTATCGAATTTGACCTTAGAACACAACATCCAAAGTTTTCTCCAATAAGTGATATAGACTTGGATTCTGCCGTTCAAGACATAATTAAACAATTTCCGAATACTGGCGTAAGAAGGCTAAAAGGGTATTTATTTTCAGATGGTATTAAAGTCACTTGGGAAAGAGTTCGATCATCGTTATGGCGTGTTGGTCCTGAGGGGATCCTCAATCGCTCCATACAAAGCTCTTTGGTATTACGCCGTGCTTATTGGGTTCCCGGTATGAAAATACGTGTAGAATAGAAAATAATGTGTAAGTAAAACTCTTAGGTATTATTCCGTAGAATTCTTCGTGCAAAACTGAAACTGCACAGAAGTGCGTAAAAATAAAAAACGTGGTGTATAAAAAGTCATAATCTGAAATAACATAATTAAAAGATATGTGTTAAAACTACCTTAATAAACAAAACACTCCCCCGCAATATTTGGGGGCACCTAAATATTTAAAACAAATCAATCAAAAAATCCATCACGTCTATATACAGAGTGTCCAACAAATTTTACAAGTACTTCATCCTGATCATTGCTGTTTCAGCTGCTACACGACGTTCTCTGCCATCATTCCTGTAGTGAAGTTCGATTTGCACTTCTTCTTGTTCTTCTTCCATTTCGTCTATTACTTTGTCGTCTTGTTCGTCCAATTCGCTTGCATCGTCTTTGTCGTGAATTTCACTTGCTTCGTTTTCTCCGTCACCTACACTAAATTCTTCTAGAGGACTGTATGTATCATTAGTATCAATGTTAGATTTTACAAACTCAACAGGGTACAGCTTATTCAGAGGCCTCTTTAGAATAGTGGAATTGGGGGTCCTTACATTAGCTCCTCTTACCCTATTGTCCTTACTATGTATTAATTTTGGTACGAAGTCTCGTCCACCACAAATCCAAAATCGTTGCCGTAATTCTGTTAGAGTGTCTTTTGTTCATGTATGTTTCAGTTTACAGTGTATATCGCGTACAATAAGTTCGGTTAGTATGTTCTTTTTACTAAGGAGAATTGGATACTTTGTATCAAATTCGATAGGAGTGTTTTTTAAACGACCGAAAAAATCTAAGATTTTAATGGTAGAAGCTGCGGTGACTAAAAGTGTTTTCTGTTGCTTAATTTCACAGTTATCTTCTAGATCAAAAAGTTCATCGTTGAATACATGGTTGTTATCGCGCAAAAAGGTCGGTCCTGATTTCCAGAGGTCTCCGGTAATTGGTGAGACAGGTTTCATAGACTACCTGGTAATGAGATCAGCAGGGTTGAGATTGGTAGGCACGCAATGCCAATTTTCTACAATGCTTTTTTGGCGAATTTCGACAATTCGATTATGAACAAAGGTTTTAAATTCCTTTTTGGTTGCTCTAATCCACGCTAAACAAACTTGACTATCAGTGTAATAATGTTCGCTCGAGATTTCAATCACGGCAGAGATGGCGTGTTTTACTGAACTCATTAATCGAACCAGTAAAAGATTTGTAAACTTGCGTCGCTAAATCCGTGCAGTCCAAAATGTTTGATAGGCTCGTTGTTGTCTCGAAAATATTGTCGATCAAAATTTATTGTTCTCATAGAACTTAAGTCGTTGATTATTTCAAACCATTTTCGTTTGAATTCGTCCGGCAAGTTATTATCCCAATTTAGTTGGAGTTTACAAATATCTTGAAAAAATATTTTCAGTGTGATAATAAGTGGTTGAATATAGCCAAGCGGATCATAAAATGATGAAAGAATTGAAAGAATGTTTCTCTTAGTAGGCGTTAAGTTGTTAGCATGCTCAATTATTTCTCGTAAGTCATAGCTCAAAGTATCGTCGAATTCATCCCACATAACGCCCAGAATTTTTTTTGGTTTCGGTTGTTCAATATTTTCTAACTCCGTTATGATTTTTCTCAATACTTTATCATTGGTTCTCCATTTTCGAAGCGGGAAATGTCCTTCTAAAAATCTCAATTTTAACTTTTTGTAAAGTTCGAAAGCTTTTTCTGTAGAAATTTCGCCACCGGAAAAATCATCGACAAAAAATGATTGAATAACTTTTAGCACGTAATCTGGGTCAGCGGTTTTAAAAAGATCATTATGTTTCCTATTTGTTCCATTTAACAAGAAGGGAGAAGAATTTACCCCGAACACAACTCTCGCGAAACGATTGCGGACTATTACAGGCTCTTTTTTTAGCATGTCATCAAACCACAGAAATCGAAGTAAATCACGATCTTCTGCCGCGATACCAATTTGTAAAAAGGCTTTGTCGATATCTGCTGTTAGGGCTACTGTAAAATATTGAAAACGAATTAAAATGTCGAACAAAAGTGGAGTTAATTGAGGTCCCTTCAGGAGACAGTCGTTTAAGCTGGGTCCATTTGAATTTGAAGAAGAACTCTCGCATCTCGTGACTATATTAACTGCTTCCTGTCCATTCATAACTCCTCATAGGCCATCACTAGCAAGCAAAACAAACTTATGGTGTCCTGGAACTAAGTCAATATCTTCAATCTCAGGTTCAGGCGATACAATAAATTCTCTTCTTTCAGTGTCATAACTCCACACATCGCCTACAGCCCTTGACACAGCCAAAAATGGGATATACTCATATCCTGTGCTTTCACCACCATTAATAGGAGAACAACTTCTTATAGCGCGTTTCCATACAACCCGTGGTACACTATCTGTTGTCTGTTAAAAAAACATCCAATAGTAAAACTGCAGTGTCATCTGGCCAGGACTTGCAGAGCTTATCGATGCAGGATGCTCTAAGTAACAAAAAATCGATGCTCAAGATAATCGATCACAGAAGAAAATACGAACCACGTCCGGAACAGCACCCGCTATCACTAAAGATAGTCACCAGTGCAACAAAACTACTGTGTTGATGCAGGATGCTCCAAGTAAACGAAAAATCGATGCTCAAGATAATCGATCACAGAAGAAAATACGAAACACGTCCAGAACAGCACCCGCTATCACTAAAGATAGTCACCAGTGCAACAAAATTACTGTGTTGAGCTCGGGAAGCCAGACATTGCAATGTTAAGCATGCCTTGTCAGAAATGCCAGATGCTAGCCCTTCTCTGTCCGTGCCAAAATTGTCAAAAGAAGAAAAAATTCTAAAGAAGCTACCTCTATTAACAATAAAATTAATGGTGAAAAAAAGTGCTGAGATATGTTTTGGTGACAGATGTTTACCTGAATCAGCAAGATGTATGTTTTCAGAGGATAAATTTAAATTTTCAACTGATGAAGCTGTCGAACTTTAGCAACATTTTATTAACTGAAGTTGTTAATCACATTTTAATTCATCTCTCAGGAACCGATAAAGTTATGGCGTCTCTTCCTGATACTGTTTTGGCGATTTCTGAAAATGAGCTGAAAAGTTTGCAATATATAGCTGGACTTATTGTACATAAGCTTCACACAAAATTCCGTTTCTCAAAGAAGTGTACTGATTACAACAAGCATGCTATTTTAATTTTACAGGCGTGCAAAGTTGACTGTGACAATTCACAGACACTGATCAATATACGGGACAGAGGTGGATTGTGGAGAGTGAATAAACAAATTCAAGATCTTTTTCGAGAATGTGAAAAAATATTTCGATCGAAAACTTCACATTTCAGCACAACTTTGAAATGTCATGATCTTGTTGAAGATATGTTGAAAAACTGTTCTATTTTGTCGAACTTCAATAGTGTTTGTTATACTGTGGATCCAAAAGTCAGCAAAGAAGTCAGTATAAACCTTCTGGAACATATGCTCACTTTGTATACAAGAGTTCGGAGTTTTTCATATGCAAGAGATATACGTGAAAAACACAAAGCTGCTAAGAAGGCTGCAAAAAAGAGATCACTAAGAACTGAAATAAAGAAATCAAGCAGCAGCACAGACGTGGGACACTGATTGACTTAGTTCTGGACAGGAACTTTAAAAACTGCCATAACCGCTAATTTTATAGCCACACACTTAATAAAAATCATTATTCGGCTTAGCTTACCAAGAAAAAAAAGCTGCTATATAGTAATTTTTTGCAGCTTCAAATAGTAAATATTATTAATATGTGAAACAACAAATAAATTAAAAATTTGTGACATTTTTTGCGGATTTGGCTCAAATCCGCAAAATTTAGTTATGCAAATAATTCATGAATCAGACATTCGGCAAAATATATTCCGCCAACTTTTGCGGAAGAAAAACCAAATCCGCCAAATTAAATTTCGGCCAAAATTACATTTTTTCGCCATTCGCCAAATTAATTATGCCAATTCTACCAACACTAAATTTTGTAGAAAAAAAAATTGTAAAAACAAACAAACTTACCCTTGAGTAGTATTATGGTTTAATCTGCCTATTTCCACAATAAAAATGAAATTAGCATTTCTGGAGTCTTTCAGAATAAGAGGAACTTAGAGAATAAAACCAAAAAAGAATGTTTTTTTAAAATTTGTGGCTATAAAAATAGCCGTTGTGACAGTTTAAGTTCATGTCCGGAACTTTTGGGTTTACTGAGTCTTCTTTCTTTTCGGTAATGGAGTGTCATCAATGATGTTAAATTTACTGCTTGTCCCCTGAACATTCCCAGCAATAGGTCTTACGGAAAATTGAGCTTTGATGATATTATCATTATACCCAACATCTCTTACAGAAGGATTGTCACGACGAGATCCAATTGCACGTTGTCTACCAAAATAGTTTTCTATGTCATCCTGGCAAAATCTTTCTGAAAGAATATATGGTACACCATGTTCTAAAAGGAATTTAACAACTTCTTTGATTGAATTGACTGTAATTTTTAGTCCTTCGTGTGTCTGCCAAGAAATAAACATATTTGATTTTGCATTTTTTGTAAAGTTTCCGTCACGTTCTTCAATAAATTCTTTCCATAATGTAAAATAGGTAAGGAAATCATCCAACCATGCAAAACGCACATCATCAACAAACTCATAAGGCTTTAAAAATGGCTTTCTTTTCAACTCATGTTCAACAGTGTTCTTTACGTTCAAACAATCAAAAGATTTATCCATCATGAGACAAAATTGTGCTGTAACAGCTGCTTCAGGTGGACCGAATTGATTCAAAACACTACCAACAGTTTCACTAAGGACTTGAGCGGCAAGACGAACTTTCATTACAGAGAAAGGTGTCAGTTGGACATGATCATTTATCAACTTGTGAACTAATTTTAAGCCACTTTCTAGGTCTTCATGATAGAGTTGTGTAACATGACTCCAAAGAATATAAAAACCACTATTCCACACATAACGTGTAGCTCGTCCAGAACCAGAATTTGAGAGACAATTGCATGATGTTTTTATAAGATGCGGAGCATCAGCAAAAAAAAAGATGCAACGGTTGTCATTTGTAGCGCGATAAACTATATCCTTGCCAGATTCACCATCTAAAAATCTATGCATTCTGAAAAAGCGTCTGTTTGGTGAGGCACCATCAGCTGTAGCCGCTATAACTTTCAAATTTATTCTCTCTAGATAAAGAACAGCTTTCCAGAATATAGGCATAATTTGATATGATGTAATCCCAGTTGTAGCAAATGTTGCGATACTGTACGAAAGAGGATTGACAACACTTTTAGCAAGGAACACAAGTACATGTGTGGCAAGTTCTTTAACGGTTTTTAAAGTGGCAAAGTTTGTATGAATGTCACCTAAATCAACAAAACCGATAAGTTCGCCAGAATATTTGTCCCATACTAAATCTTCCTGAATTTTCATCTCATCAAACAATATTATTGTGTATCTTTCAATATCTTAAAATGTGGCAGTTTTTTTGGCAAGATCATTTATAACTTCAGGATCCCCTGGTTGGTTGTATGTAATTTCTGTAATCACGAAGTGTTCGCAGGCTTGGAAGAACCAGCATACCACTACCAATCTTAGGATCATATCTCAAATCCGAATAAGCAGAAGAAGATTTTGCAGCCAGGTTGAGACAAAATTTAATAATCATTGGATGGTACCTGACACTAGTTGGTGAAGAAGATTGAATATACCTTTGTTGCTCTTCCCAAAATAATTTCATAAACGATGGTACATCTTTTTTGTCGCAACCACTGAACAAGGTAACTAAATCAGAGCTTATTTCACGACTTACATTGCCACCATTAACTTGAATCGCAGTTTTCATTTCCACTAATTGAGCTGTTAGTTGTTTGCACTCTAACCGATGAGGTGAATTTGATAGGTGCTTTTAACTTTGCTGGTTCAAGCATTTTGGTTTCTTTCTGGGCTGTAGATGATTTAAATTTAACGTTATGTGCTGTACAATTAGCACAAGGATTAGGTTTCACAGGCAAAGTTAAAATACTGCAAAAATTTGAGCGATAATATTGATCTTGGTGAAGATTCAACTTGAATGATTTTTGTTGAAATGTCAAATAATCAAACTTTTTGGGAATAGCATGCTTTTGAAAGGATAATTCCCTGCTATTAGCACAATCTGGTGCAGCAATACCAACACACAATTTATAACCATGAAGTTCGGCTATAAAATTTGAAAGGGTGATGTTATAAAAAGACTTTTTATAGGTGTGCAATTTATGATCGCTAGGTAACATCCATCCAAATATTCTCAATGAAAACGAGAGAGATTAATCAATGAATATTTCATACTTTGGGGTGATATGGCCAGATGAAGTACAAGTAACAATAACTAGTGTGTCTTGAATGTCAATATGCCAACAGCTGCTCAATGACAGTTTTGAAATTCGTTGACTGAAGTCAAAGAAGTTTCTATATATAGTGGTTGGAGAAGGAGGCGGTGAAAGATCTTGAATAATATTGAAATCTTCCCGTTTTTGAATTGAAGTGCTGGATCAAGGAGCTTTTGAAGTGGTTTGACTACTAATATTTTTTGTGGAAGATTGAGAAGAGGTAGCTCTCTTCTTTCAAGCTTTTGTGAGTTGAATAAACCCAGATTTGTTCTGGAGAAAAATGACATTCACATATATATAATTTAAATGTTGCGATGCGTTTTTTCAGCTGATCATCAATGACACTATCTTTCGTAATAATGCTAATAAGTTCCTTCCCCCATTTCTTGTTTACATCAGTATTGGGTAGTGGAACTTTAAAAATACTGAGCTCTTTGTTTCTCCGTGATGTAGGGCATCCAAATATAGCACAATTTTCGCCAGACATAGTAAAAATTGCAACAAATAACCCAAATACCAAGCAAGAAGTCCAAATAACAGCACAAGCAACAGTTAAAAATGCGCCATTTTAAACCTCTGTGCAGGATCGGAGGTTTGGGCGCCAGTATCTCTCGCCCATAAAGACATGAGAACAATAGATCATTGTTTCTTACCAGACTATCTTTTTTCTTATGACTATGAAGTAAACGAAAAATCGATGCTCAAGATAATCGATCACAGAAGAAAATACGAACCACGTCCAGAACAGCACCCGCTATCACTAAAGATAGTCACCAGTGCAACAAAATTACTGTGTTGAGCTCGGGAAGCCTGTGTCATTTGCAAAAGGACGAAGATCTAGGACTTGCTGACGACGAGTCCGATGACTATAACACTACAACTATACGTAAACCATAACGAAATCCACTTGCAGCGCATGCTTTGCCCCGTGTTGTACAAACAAAAGAAGCATCAAAAACAATGCGCACCTTGTTGTTTGTTTCTCTGAACGCACGACTTCATGATGCGGCAAATAGTGTTGAAGGTCTTCCTCGCCATGCTCGGGTGCATGCTCAACTATGCCCTGCCGCATCTGCTCTTTAAAAATCTCATCGTATTGTCTAAGAAGTTCCGGATTTCGTTTTAGCTGTTCTTCCCTTTTCGACAAACTCACAATGTATTGTCAGGAGCTCGTTTAATATTTTCAAGGATTTTTTCGCCACGTGACCTCTCGACCGGTTTAATTCAGAGGGTTTCTAAATCCCAAAGGCGATCGATTTCCGTTTCCGAAAGGGTTTTTTCGAGATCTATCCTGAGGGAATGGGTAAGCATGTTGGTGCTACTTACTTTTCGAGTCTCGACGTTGACAGAGGTCCGCTCAAAACCCAACCAAACAGCAATTCTAAAGCAACCGGTCCACTATCTCCTCGCACTACCCTTCCACTAAACGCACCCCAATAAAAGTCTGACCCAATAAGAATGTCAACCTGACCCGTTCCTTCCCCAGTCTCGGCTAGTTCCAGTCCGTTTAGGTGATCATAGGTCGCAAGAGCAATTTGAACTGGTTGGTTTTTGAGACGCGCACATATGTATGGTACAGAAAATGCGTTAATCTCCATGTGTTTTTGTTGTTTTAAATTTGCGATGGTGACCTGCACAATTGGCGCCTTCTTATTTAAGGTTTCCGGTGTGCCGAAAGTAGATATCGCTAGATTTTCACTTGAGATTTCTTCTAAAGACAATTGTTTTTTAACACGTTCCGATATGTATGATCTTTCCGATCCAGAATCAAAAACAACGCGTGCGAGAACAAATTGTTTATTTTTATTACTAACATTAACTACGGCTGTTTGCAGTAAAACGAAAGTACTAGATTTGACTAATAAATTTCTCGTTTCCTTGGTGTTTTCGAACTCTCGATTTTCACATAGCGTAGAATTATGATCTCCCTTACAATAAAAACACAGTTTTGCGCTAGAACATTTTCGTTGCAAGTGTCCAGAACGTAAACATTTTCCCGCCTTTCTTAGTAAATTTTTTCTCTGTGAAACATCAGTAATAATGGAACATTTATCGGAATAATGTCGGCCCTTACAAAACGCACAGATTACCTTGTTTTCATTACGATTAGCAAAGAGAGCAGAACCACTAGTTTGGCGATTACTATCGTGATTATGATTTGACATCTCCCCTGAGCTTGAACACGCTTCACGAGCTAACAATTCAGTTTTTATAGCAGTTTGGAGCAATGTAAGGTCCCAACCCTTATCCTTAAGATCACTCGTAAGAATAAGCCTTACCTGGTGAAGAAGACGTTCCATCACAATCGGCGCCAATAACGCTCCGTAGCTTCTGCTGTCAACATCCAAACTGAGCAAACTTCGGATATGGCCTTCGAGTGTATCATAGAACATGCGTAAACCTTTCAAGTCACGGTCAGATGTGATCGTCTGTAACTTCAACAGTTCTGTCATATGTTGTGATATTATAATCTGCTCGTTTCCATAGCGTTCTTTTAAGAGAGAAAGTGCATTTTCGTAATTTTCTCCAGTTAGCGTCAGTCCGTCGATGGTCTTTGCTGCAGCTCCGGTTATGTAACCACGTAGGTAATTTAATTTTTCAACATCGCACAGTGAAGAGTCATTTACTGCTGCTATGAAGCTTTCGTAAAAGGGCTTCCATTCCGTTAAGGCTAAAATACACGGTAAGTTTAAACGGACCGTTTAAAAAACTTACCGTGTAAACAGCAAAGATGTACAACTTTTTTCGGTTTTATAAGTTTTTTTAAAAGTTGGACATGTTCAATGCGTGTACCCTTAAGCCGGTTTTTCAATTAAAAAAATGATACGCGTATCGAAGCAAAATACTGGTATCGAAGCAAAATACTGGTATCGAAGCAAAATTCTGGTATCGAAGCAAAATACTGGTATCGAAGCAAAATTCTGGTATCGAAGCAAAATTCTGGTATCGAAGCAAAATTCTGGTATCGAAGCAAAATTCTGGTATCGAAGCAAAATTCTGGTATCGAAGCAAAATTCTGGTATCGAAGCAAAATTCTGGTATCGAAGCAAAATTCTGGTATCGAAGCAAAATACTGGTATCGAAGCAAAATTCTGGTATCGAAGCAAAATTCTGGTATCGAAGCAAAATACTGGTATCGAAGTAAAATACTGGTATCGAAGCAAAATTCTGGTATCGAAGCAAAATACTGGTATCGAAGCAAACGATACGCTACTACTTTCAATTTCCAATAAACAAAACATGGCGAAAATTCTTAGCAGAAGAACAGTTATCCTTCTCCTACTACGGCGACGTTTGTCAAAGAAAAGAAGGTTTGAAAAATCTTTTGTGTAGCTAGCTACATAAAAATAATATATTTAGCTCTTGTACTTTATCACATATTATTTAATAAGAAATGTGCCCCTGGAGTGCTGGCATGGTACTAGCTAGGTAGCTTAAAATCACAAAATAAATATTATCCAGATGTGACCATCTGCTTTATGATTTTCAGATTTTTGCTGCTGATATCAGCATATTTTAGCCCTCGAGTGTAATTCGGGGTTTGCTATGAGATGGATTTGAATTTTAGGGATTTACTTTGACTTTTTTTGCACGTAGGCTTTTGTTTGAAAGAAACTAAATTTGATATCCTCGAAGAAAGCTTAGTTAACTAGGCTAGGTACATCTCTATTATTTGACAAAACAACGCCAATCGGTTAAAATTATTTTACAAAAAAATCATATACACATATTTGCAACTTGATGTCACGTGGTCTCTTTTTTTATATCGTCATTAATTTGAGTTGTAACAGACAGTCCTTCTTCTTGTATAAGGTTTTTCTTTTTCAATTCGCAGGCGGTTTGATAGGGCGGTTTGATGGGCGCCTGGGTGGGCGGTAGTTGAACGTATTCCTTCCCCTTTTCTAAGTTTAACGGATAGGTCATATCTGAATCATATGAATTAAGATCGCCACAAGCCATAAAAGGAGTCACCACTCGATTGATACCTTCCAAACTAAAAGCGACGAAAATATAGAAAACATAGTAAGAAATACGGACATATTTAAACAAAAACGTTTTCGCATTTAACGGTGCAACTCTACCTCCATGAGTGCAGTATCAAAGCAAGTTAGTTTAAGAAAATCTATTTATGCGAAACATCGATTCTTAAAGGATAGAACGCATTTTAACTGATTTGTCGTGTACGCTTCACACCAGCGTACAACCCCGGACGGAGGTTTCAAGGTTGTGGAGCGGACTGTTTTACGACTTGCACATTTCGCAGTTGA
This sequence comes from Hydractinia echinata, assembly GCA_030067915.1. Lineage (NCBI taxonomy): Eukaryota > Metazoa > Cnidaria > Hydrozoa > Anthoathecata > Hydractiniidae > Hydractinia > Hydractinia echinata. The sequence continues at coordinate 1,274,027 of JASGCC010000087.1, forward strand.
CACTGCGGAAAGTGCAGCTACCGTATTTTTGATGTTCGTTACTCGGCCTACACCCCTGCTAAAATAAAACTTTTGCAGTCTACCGGGTACAGAGCACTGGCCAATGATGCTGTTTGCCCATTTCGAGAAAGAGCTAAAAAAATGGACAGTTTCCGAACTATCAAATTTATGGTTGGATGCGAGTGCTTATAATCTCAGCGATTAACAATACCGTATTTGCTCGAATGAGCGCCCGTGGCACTTAATTTAGGGACTGTGGGAAGGCGCTCTTTGGAGGGATTCGCTTTTTCGAAGGAGTCGTTAAGTATATAAAATTATTTAATATGTCGTTAATATAAAAAACCCGAAATAACTTTAACATCTTCGCGCGTAAATTTAAGAAGAAAAAATAAACATTTCAATGTTATTATAAGTTATTCTAAAAACTACTTTGGTTGTATCGCTTCCAACTTCGAGTATTATTATCATTCGATACATCATTAGATATTTTCTATAAAAAGAGCGCGCATTAGTGGAGGAAGGCGTCGCTTTATTGGCCAGAGACGCTCATTTGAGTAAGTACGGTATTGTCAAATCCCTGAAATTACAAGCTCTCGGGCGTTTGGCAATTTCGCCAATCTGGGCAAAATCTAACAAGTGGGAGGGTGGGTGGGTTGACGTTCAGCGTACACTTTTCGATTTGTGGATCATCCCTACTTTTATTATAATTTTATTACAAAAAAAATAAATTAAAAGGAATGTTGAAAAGAAAGAAGTTGCAAAGTATTTGAAAGAAGACGTCGTTACGTAAAGCGCTGGCTACACTTAGTATTTAACGGAGACTCGCTATTGTAGGGTAAAACAAAGAAAGCACACTACCAAACAAAATACACTCCAACTTTCAACGTACCTGCTGTAGTCGAGGTCTTGATTTAACAGAGGATTAGCCATGGTAGGTTTATAACCTTCCGGAGGTGAATAATTTAAACACACGACAAAAGACTCTATGCTGGAGTTCCTACTGCTTCTTGGTTTGCACACGGTTACATCTGGAAAAAATAGTTTTAACTGAGAGTACAACAAATCCACGTCTTTTCCGCGGAAGATTTTCGCCACGAAATTGCCGCCTTTTTTTAACACGTGACTTGTTATGTTGAAGGCAGCGAGTAGTAGTTGTCCTTGAATGTATTCATCTATGTCGTGCAATCCTGTCACATCCGGTGCTCCATCACATACAACAAGATCTGAAGGCTCTCCTTCAAAGTGCTGGATTATTTCGTTCGCAGTTGATAGCTATGAAATTTATTCAGCGTACCGTAAATGACGAAAAAATTGACGAGGCGCTTATTTAAAATTTTCACCTCAGGGCGTTTATTTGATAGAACAATAAACTAAATTTCCATAAATTTTATTACTACTGAGTGCTCGTAAGGATTAAAAAAATTAAAGGTTAATACCTTCGTTATATCTCCTTGAATTTGTATGACCCCCGGCAGAGGTGCCATTGCTTGCAAATCGACGGCGACAATTTTCACGTCATCGTTATTCCCTTGACGTTCTTCGATAAGTTTCCGACTTAAAACCTGACTCCAACTACCAGGTGCTGCACACAAATCAACTACTCGTTTTACCCCCGTGAACAAATCGAAATCTTCGTTTATTTGTAATAACTTGAAAGCACTTCTCGCTCTCCACCCTCCTTCTTTTGCAAGTCTGTAGTAAACATCCCGTTTGTCCTTTGATGATCGTCCCATATTCTTGGAATATTTATTCTAGCAAGGTAGACTTTGGACAGTAAAATAAATTATATCACAATTAGAAAAGGGCAATAAACTCAAAGTATATTGCAGCTCCAAAATTTATAAAATTAAATTTATAAAAATTCAACATTTTGTTGCAGAAATTGAAAATCCTTACCAGAGCAATAAAATAATCAACTAAAAAATTAATCCTAGTGAAGATGTGGGCAACTCTATTTTTTGCTTGAATCACAATTTCTTTTTCATTTGTGTACAAACATATGTATAGAAAATTTGTTTCGTCGAGCGACTGTCACGTTGCAATCGTATTACACGCTTTATCTTTTATAAGAATATCAAAATTCTAACCAGGCTGGTCGTTATTCTTATTTCCCTATTGTTCTAAACAATAGATCTATTGTTTTCAATCAAAATCCACACTTGGTATTCTTATAAAACATATTCTTACAAAAAAAAGCAACATTTCATCTCCGTACGTGACTTTGAAAACACAATTTTTCGGGTCGCATGACTACTCTTTAAAGGGGCTACGAAACGATTCAAGAACCTAGACAACTTGATTATAAATAATTACTTTTTTATCATGAATTTGCTACTTTTTTATTTTTTTAAAAAAAGGAAAATTTTCCTTCGGCATTTATTTTGGCGGTAAATTAAGCTACGGTTTGTAAAATATGTCAAATATCAGTAAATCGAAAGTTTGTTTTGACGAGGGAACATAGACAGAAGAGATGTGTTTGTTTAAAATGCTATGTTACTAGCTTTAAGAAGGTAATTAATACTAATATAAATTTTTTAAAGTCATTGCTGTTGCTTCGACTGGCTTTATGTGAAATAAACTTGTATGTTTCTATGCAAAATTTCGAAGCTAGCTAGTTTGAAGTTATTTTATTAGAAAACTTGAGTTAAAAGTTAAGTGCTTTTGTATCAAATAAGTTATGGACATCCAACATATGTAGGGGACTTTTATGTTATTTTTATGTAAATATGGATCTCTAATATAATAATAAAGATAATTTAAGATGTTGTTTTTGTCCTCAGTGATCATAAAATTTTCCACCGCCATTAGCTCGACTTTCGTGTAAGTCACTAAAGTCGAAAACGAACAGCCGTTTCGTAGCCTCTTAACTTCTTTTTTTGTTTCCTATACAACACATATTCAATTTTAAATTAGGATTTTGTGCTTTTCCGACAAGAAAAGCTATCCCGACAGTCGCTTGATGAAAATTTCGTTATCGAAAACTAACAGCAACGAAATCAGTCTCTCCGTTTGTTTCTAGCACTATTTTTTTTAAAGACATGTACCCATGGCATCAGACACTACTTCGTTATTACCACAACCAGCACACGCTATTTCTAAAACTTAATGACGTAACCTCACAACATCACAATTATATCACTGTGGAAACGATAAAAACAAATACAACACAACAAACGTCAGTGGAAAGATACTTAGAAAAAAAAAAGTATGAAATTGAAAGTTATGTCGTCTCATAGTTACAAACCAAGTTTAGAAATTATTATTACTAATAACAAGAATTACTGAGAGATAATAACATATTTTTTCTTTAATATCATAATCTGTCTGTTTGGTCACCACAAAACATGACTAATTTGTTGGGATAGATTGACACTTGAATAGGTCTTGCATCAAATATTTCGCCGTCAATACCATATGATAAATCCTAAAACAAAAAATAAACATTTTTTGACATTATCAAGGGCTATACATTATTTAGGGTAGTGAAATAATCAAAAAGGTTTGCTGACACAAACACTTTCGTTATTTCATTAATTACTGAAATTAATGAAATAACACGTGATTGAATAACCTCGTTTTCAGGAGGAGTTAAACACACGTCATGACATATCATCGTGTCTGACAAATCTAAATAAATAAATAAACAAATTATTGCTAGGAAACAAATCCGGCGTGGTTAGGATTTAGTGTAAATCCGGCGTGGTTGGAATTTAGTATACAGGCGGATCTCAGGGCAAAAGGTTGGAAGTGAAATGCGTCAAAGTGATGTGAAATAAAGCCGCGTGTTTGTTTAGTTGTATCTTGATTGAGAAGTTTCTAAAAATTTCCAAGAAAGCACATTTACGGGAAAGATTTTGCTTTCATGCTTGAAGGGATCGTTCTAAGAGGTTTCGGTTAAAATTTTATACACGTTTTTACAATGATATTTAGTATTAGACCTCCTAATATTTAAAAATGGATATTTTTTTTGAAAATCGAGTTTCTTCAATCAAAAAAGAGACATATAGCATCAGAGACATAATTTCAAAGTAAGACCAAATGCGGTTTTTTCACACCTCAAAAAATTTAAAAGTTAATTTAGTTAATAAACACATTAAGAAGAAGTTAAAAACTTCAATGATGCAACATTTCCAATCGCGACTTTAATCAAGTTGAAATTGTTATTCTGGTATTATCGGATGTTATACCGTATAAACTTTGGTACAACGCACATTCAACAAATGGCATACGTGAACAGATAAATTCAATTTTTTTTTTAATTTTAATTTTTAAATGGTTGCTTATAATAATAATAATAACATTTTGTACTGAGAGTTTCTTGTGATTTTAGCTTTTCAGTGCTGTTTGCTTATAGAGGGTAAATACAGTTTCAGTTGCTCCTTTCGAAATACATGTATATACTTCTCATATCACGTATTCGCCTTTCAATTTTTCACTTTTCATATTAACAAAAAAAAAACTTTAAAAATATTGACACAAAAAATTACAAGGAAGTCGTTATCTTTAACATTAAAACAAAAACCACATTCTTTGGGCAAGCGAGGCAATCTAAATAAATAAATGCCTCGGAAGCACATTGTCCGTAATGATTAAGGCAATTAAAATTAAAGACATTGCCTCTATAATTACGTTCACGCTAAGAAGAAGGGAACCACATAACAACACAAAAAGAAGGAAAAGCGTTACAATAACATTAAAGGTTGAATTCAAAGAAGTTTCTTTCAACAACATGAATTAATCACAAAACAGGTAAAATATCATCGAAAACATAACACAGCACATTTCTTGTACACACAGTTGGATCGACGACAAATATCATTATCACAGTGAATAGCCGACGCATGTTAACTGTGCACGAACTTTTTTTAAAGTTTTAGCAATAGTTACATAATACATGAAGAAATAGCTAGCTTAAAGTGTGAAGAATTTGTAAACGTCAGAAGACGAGCAACGTTGAGAAGATTTTGTTGTGTATATTAGAGGGAAAGTTTTGATTGCTACAGACATTACACACTGAGAAGGAAGAGCATTACGATGGCAAAAAATAAAAACATTTTGACAAAAAAGATTATAATTGTTGGCGACAAAAATGTCGGTAAGACGTCCATTCTGAAGAACATACCAAGTAACAGACACTGCACTGTTGAACAAGTTAGCGCCAACAAATTTGAAGTAAAATTGTATATGAAAAGAAAAATGATACAGTTTGTTATCTGGGATGGGATCATATCGGGTTATAAAACGGACTACAGACATATCGCATATAAAAACACAGACCTAATATTAGTTTGTTATTCTGTTGACTCAAAGTCGAGTTTGGAGAACGTTGAAAAAAACTGGATTCCCGAAATACAAACATACTGTCCCAATACACCTCACATTCTGGTGGCAAATAAAACTGACGTAAGAGACGTGATCACCAAGTCAAACTATGACAACACCGGCGATTTTAACGACAGTGACGAATACATAAATTGGAAACAAGGCGAACATCTCGCCGAAAAACTAGAATCGTTGGCGTTCACTGAGTGTTCAGCCGCGAAAAGGGAAGGCTTAGAAACATTAGTAGGGAAAGCGGTGGAAGCTTTTCTTGGACCAAAGAAAGAAAAACACAAGGAGTGTACTATACTATAATAGAATTATGAAAACCATATTTATGTATTTATTGGAATAATTTGTAAATAGATATCCAGCTTTTTTAATAAAATTAAAGCTGTGCTTCATATTGTCAACATTCTTAGTTGTGTCACACAGATAGGACATGATAATCCTTACATTTTTAAACATTCTTTGTTTATTAAAACTGGATGTGATGTTAAAAACAACACTGTGTGTTGTGATGATATTCAGAAAAACTGTAAAGGTCCTGCTTCCGCAGAAGCGGATAAAAAATTTCCGCTGTGTATAATATACGCATGCACGTATCTCCATCAACACGGATGTGATTTATTGCGCATGCGTTGTACTTATTTCGCAATAATCACAACACGGTTGCGAAGTCTATTTTAATTACATTGCGAAGCAGAAGCGTGCGCATTTGTACATGGCTTCGTTCTTTGGCTGCCTGGTCTAAGAGATACTAAATGCGGATAAAAATATGACCGGGCGTTATTTAAGCTGTCGATTTTGACGTCTGACAAATCAAAATAAATACTTAACATATTTTTAAAAAAATAAGCGAATGAGTCAATAGGAAAAACAGTCACCACGAAATGATTTTGTGGTCAATAATATTACGCCTACAGTTGTTTTTCAAATCCAGATTTAAAATTTTCTAAACTACTACGTACCAGTTGCTGTGTAATTAAATCTATTTTGGATCCACTGAATTCTAAACACAAAAGGTCAACAATTTATAAAACAATTAAAGTTTATTCCATCCAGGTACAACAAGATTTTTTAAAAAAAAAATCCAAATTTTAAAATTCCACTGAAACCTTCTCAGTTTTCTCTGATTTTGATATAAATTTTAAAATTCGTGAAATATGAAAATAATCTTAACAGTACAAAAATAATCAGGTTTAAAGCTACCCAAGTTTCCTAAAAACTCTGCAATTTCAGCAATTTTTTTGACCGCTTTACCAGAATGTCCCTTCTACCATAGAAACAAAATTGAACACAGAATAAAATTAATGTAACAGAACAAGTTTCCATCGTTGGGTTGACAGTTGTAAGCTTTGTAGAAAGTAGAACTAACCCATATTTCAAGAAGTCCGTCCTTGATTGGTCAACTTTAAGGTCTTGCAATATAAAATAGGGTCCCTGAATGAAGAGAAATATAAAAAAGTAACATATAGATAAATCGAGGATGAAATTGAAACATTAAAGCAAATAATAACTACCTTATTTTTTTCATCAGCTTCTCGAAAATATAAATTTATATCGCTGCTAAAAAATTCTTTTCTCTCACTACAGTTTATTATATTTGGCGTGTAAGAACCAGTCATTTCACACGTTATAACATGTTTTGCAATCGTATCATGACATGGTTTCTCTATGCTTTCACCGTTAGATTGCCTTTGTTTACTCCTCTCCTCGCATGACGCTGTTTGTATTTTCAAATTAGGTACTGAATGCTGTTTTTGTGACAGTGAAGTTCGTAACGGACTTATAGAAGAACAGGACACGTGGATCGACGAAGATGGTGGCCACTCCTGAAACAAAACGTAAAAATATTCAATTTCATTGTTTTTACTGACACGAAAATGATGTGATAAAAGTGATTCACTATCAGTACAAACTCTTAACATGCGCATTCAGTTTATCCGTAATACCTTTTAATTTTAAATTTGCTAATGGTTACAAAACATCTCATTTTCTCTTTATTAACCACAAAGCTATGTAAACCTGTATTTAATGAGCAATAAGCTAGTACGGTACATACCTTTGTCGTTCTCCATAGATATGTGAAATATTTCTTTAGTGGTCCCAGTAGCCAAAATCGTCCTCTGAATGGCAAAATTTACATTACAATTGGCGATTATTATATTACAACATTTTTTATTAACTAGCTATTCCATTTTTCACTACAGATGCAAAAGGCAAATTTTGACCTAAAGCCTTAAAAGTGCAATATTTAAGAATGTACTTGTATGTTAATATTTATCACAAAAAAGGACTTGTTCTTTTAAAAAACTGCTTTGTAGTTTACTTAATCCTTTGGTTAATCCTTGGTTAGTTAACTATGGTGGCCACGAACTTAAAGGTTCATAATATTAGGAGATTTTAGGAGAATTTGGGAGGTTGCGAGGACAACTTTTAGGGAAATGCACTAAAAAACGTATCAAAACTATTCCATATTTTAGGAAACATTGCCAAAATTTTAGGAGGGTATAAAAGTTACAAATAACCAACACTAGTCTTTTTGAATGTCAGAGAGGCTGCTTATTTCAAATCGCAGTAACTACGTAAATATAATTCACTAGTTTTGTTGCCACGTAAACAAAAATTTGTTGTAAAATATGCTGTAAAAAATTTTTAGAAAATGAACGACATCATAAACAATTTTAGGAGATTTTAGTAGGTGTGACCACCCTGTTAACTTTGCAAATTTTTTGCTTGATAAGTTTACAACAAATCAACTAGACAATCTCCCAACATATCTAATCGCATAAATTCTATTCTGATGTTTGCTGCTAAGCAAAACAGATAAATTCTTATTAATATAGTTGGCGTTAAAATTCATCGGAAATAACTTGTATGTTGCAAGGTGTTAACTAAGAACATATACTGAAAAACCGTAAAACTTGTTGAAATAACGTTGTATATACTTACTGGTCAATCTGTTCTTTGACTTGCTGATTCAAACCAATATGAATGCTCGATAAGGCAAAACTTGATTTCGAATCTGCCTGTACATAACACAGATGTAAACCCAAGTTGTGTTTTTCATTTATAATTTTACACTTTTACACTTTTCCATGTGACTATTCCATGACCATAGTACGTATGGGGTCACAACACAAGAGGGGGGTAACTATGGTAGATCTATCAATGATGGCTGGAGAGTTCGTTATCCCCATGTTAAATCAAGATATTGCGATCATTTTTAAACTCGTTCCTGTAATTAAATCTATAGAAAAATATTTGTACCTTTATTTCCATGATGCTAACCTTTCGTGTTTTGTTTTTGACAATCGCCATTGCTGCTTCGCATATATTTCTATAAAAAAACAACCATAACTCAAAACCTACAAGCAAGCAATTCAAGGTGCATATAGGCAAAGAGTTACTTATGTATTAGCAATACCTTGTCTTAATCCGTAGTTGGAAGCATCGCAAAGATAAAGATTTTTTTTCTACACGTTTAAATAAAACAAAATTAAAGAGATTTTCTGGCGTACTTTACTTGTACTTTGTCAGGAGTGAAGAGCCTGCTGAAGATTGAATTACTGTGATAACCCATTGGTAAAACACCAATTGGAAGGTGCAGAAGATTATCCTATAAAAAGAATGTTCGGTACATCACCACTATGCTTAGAAGAGCTTCCTGTTCACATGGTGTGTACTCGAATCTAACACCTACCAGTCAACAACAACTCAATCAAGAATGATTATAGATCTTTCCTAACTAACAGCCATAACAGTAAAAAACAATAACAACCACGCCCACCCTGTCTTAAAAAACTACACTCACATGTTGTGACTGCCGAAGCATACCAGTCACCACCTAAAAAAGTCTGCAAATATACATTCTAGTATTAACTAAAATATTACAATCTTTGATGTTGACTTATTTGTCTCGATAATTATAATGAACATACCTCCTGTAATGTACCATCACCACCAGCAACGACAACACCATCCATATTACGATCAAAATAATTTGCGATTGTTTTTGCGTGTCCTTCATAATCAGTCTACATATAAATCGATAATATAGTTTCCAATGCTAAATAGCGATGTATGGGACAGAAGGAGTGGGGCTATGGGGGTGGCATTGGTGTTCACCCACATAATTTTCAGTCAACAGGTGTTTTTCCACTAGAATAATTAGGAATAAGGATCGTAAAGTTAAGTACTACTGCTTTTAAACAGCTTCCTGTTTTTTTCTGAGAAAGGTGACCAGCTTAATATAAAATTTCCTCCAACGGTACAATAAACGTAAATAAAGTACGCTGTGTTTGAAACAGCCTCCACTTTTAACTCTACTTTTCATTCTCTGTGTTTTTTTCAAAGCATTTCACAAATTTCTCTAATGAAAACTAAACTCCTGCAAAATTCTCTGAGTTTTCCAGGGTTTTTCTGGAGTCATACGGAGAGCAAATAAATTGGATAAAAATAATTCCTAAAAGATGTTGAGGTTTTAATTTAAAAAGATTTCTAGCTGATTGAAGCAACTAAAACAGAAAGTATTACCATTAAGTTAACTGCTGCACTTCTATATTCATATTTTTCTATTCACATTAAATAGTTTTGTTTGAAAAGTAAAGAAAAGTATAATCTTACCTGTATGAAGGTGACATCAATACCTGCCAAGTAAAAAATGGGAGCAGCATTTTTCTGAAAAAGCTTTTTACATTTACTAAAAAGAAATATAAAACTATTTTAAACAATAAGGTTACAAATAAAAACAATATTTAAATATTTTCTGTAACTAAATAATACAATAACACAATTGAATTTACATTACTATTACTTTCATAAAAATTGGTGGAAGGATATATATTATCGCTATGTCTAACCTGTTGCCAGCTTGTGGATTCAATATGACATACAACCTTCTCGGTTTTTCTAATGGACTGCATGACTGGTCCCCGTAATTCTAAAAAACATAAATCTTAAATCAATCCTGATCACTTCACAATACAATGCAATCTGTGCGTGTTACCAAATATCTTTCTATACTACATGCTAACTTCTTCAGGGACGGATTTCGCTATGGTATACTGGTGTAAATACACCAGTAAAAAATCGACTCAATTTTTTTTTTAGGTATATCTCTGTAAGCCTTGTTTCCAAACTTTACACCTGAAGTCTGAACAAATTAGGATAACACCCCAGCACACACCAAAGATGTATAAAACAGGTTTTCAGGGTTCCAACCGCTGCACCCAGGTTTGATGGTCTTGTTTTTGTCATAAAATACAAATTTCCACTTTTTCATCCTGCAAAATATTAGATTTTTCACATTAGTGCCTGCTTCACTATTTACACCAGTGCTGCTGGTGTAAGCTTTCCATCTGGCTGTGCCAGAATTTCTCTGGTTTATTTCTCTGGTGTAAGCAACTGGTGTAAAATGCAAACTGCACGGCATAACAATCCAGGACTAACATGCAGGTGAGCAACACAAGCAACTTTGATGGCTCCAGTAACAAGGAGCGTAATCTTCGCAAAGCCTCGTCATAGAAAACCTTTAAACTTGATTGAAGTACGTTTACATTATTTCGCAATATTTTTATAATGTATATTATTTATATCGTAAGTCTTCGGTTTTTGTTGTCAAATTGTGATGGAAATTCGGCAGCTGGTTGTCAAGTGTTGGTAAAGCTAATAGCATAGTCACCACTTTGATAATAGGGGAGTGAAAGAGACAATAAAAGAAATATAAACACAGATAGATGGAAATAGATGGAAATCGCTATCAATAAATTGATAAATTGTGTTAACTCTTTGTAATAACAATATATACATACTTTAGCTTCTTGGAAATATTCTCTTCTAATTAGAAACTCCCTAAAAAACAAAAATGACTTTGTCAAAATGACTCTTATATTTAGGGTAAAATTTGCACATTTTACCAAATGTCAAATTATCTTGTCATTTCGCTATAATGAAAAAATTAAAGATGAACCAAATAAACACAGTCTCGAAAGGCATTGAGACAAATACTAAATAATATAGTTGAGTTCCACTGACTTCAGGATATACATTTAATTATCACAGCTGTTATTAATAACATATAGATATTCTCTATTCCCTTCACAAGCATAAAAACATAGATAGGTAGAAATGTATTCATTGTCACAAGACTGAGCCGCTCTCAAGTGTTCAACGCATTTGAAGCAGCTCCAACCAGCTTAATGGAGCAAAGTTCTGTCGATGAACATTTTTAATAATTTATTTTTCATAATGCTTCAAATAAACGCTCCCTTCTATTAAACACCCCCCCCCCCCTTTTCAGTCATTTTTTAAATAAACGCCCGCCTCTAATAGACGCCCACCTCGAAAAGACGTCCTTCTCTTATTAAGGGGCGTTTATCGGAGGCGATAGTAAAAGTATATGAAAAAGTCAATAACTGTTATTGTTTTGCTCTTTTAATTAAAAAGCAATTTTAATGGTGCTATTATAATATAGAAATTCTGATACATCGGTAACATAAGGAAATTTTCTATAAACACCTTTTTTCCTAAATCTTAGGTTTAAGGTTGGAAATTTAGTTTTTCGCTCTTCAAGTTCATTCTCTAAAACATGTGAATATCTTTTATTTTCTGTTGTGAAGATAAACTTTGCCGGTACAACAAGTCCAATTTCACGATGCCGTTTACCAGTTGTTTTTGCTTTTATTTTATTCGCTGGATCTTGATTGATAAAATGATAGCATAAAGATGTGGCTGATGCTTCACCTGATTTCAATATTATTGACGAAGATGACGATGAACTAGATATATTGTAAAGTTTATATTATAGGTATCCTTAAAAACTGCAATCGAAGCATTACGGTATATCTATGTTCACACTGCCCTGTATACTTTTTGGCAGTATAAGATCATGAACTTTAGTGTTTCTAAGAAATGACTGATATATATACTGCCTTTAAACTTGTGATAAATAAACATAAATAAAGATTTCTGTGAAATGTGTCTTCTGTGCATAAAATATACAGTACAGTCCGAATGTAAGCTTCCACGTACGCGCTATACAACACCTTTTCCTGCAAGTCGGAAGACCTTTAATCTTTTGTTTACCGTAATTACTTTAATGATCTTAGCGAGAGCTATGTTGCGAGTGATTTAACAAAAGCTTCGCGATAAAACAATACTGTAATTATTTTCTCATAACTGCGAGTTTTATTGTTAAAACTTATTGAAAATAAAATCCCCTTAGGGCAAGTAATGAAATTTAATGATTTGTTAACTACGCGAAAGATTAAAATTATTCGCGCAAAAAATATTGTTTTTAAAAATGTTTTTGTGCATGTTTTTTTTATATCTTTCAAACTTGGTCAGTTTTAAAAAATATATTTCTTAATATTTTATTCTATGCTATTTTTAACTTATAAATGTTTAAAATTACGCTAGCTAAACTGTAATACAGCAAGACTTTTAGTCAATATCATTTAGGATGAATAATAAAAACAAGGTAGAATACGCTTGTCGTAACACCCTCCTCCGTTATGAATTTTAACTATATGATTTTAACGCTGCTAAAGACTTTAAATATTGTCAACTAAACCATAGTCCATAAAAATAATTTGCACTTAAATTTCCCTATAAAAATGTGCAAAAAACATTAAAATTGTTTGCTTATTATTTTAAGAAAGAAAAGAATAACTTGCTGTATAAATTTTGAAACAGCGCAGGTATAACTTGCTGTATAACTTTCAAAACAATACAAGTATATTCTGTACTGTTGATATTGCAATTTGTGTTAATTCTGTTGTTATCTTTCAGTAACCAATACAATAGTATTAAGACTGGTGAAGCCTTCAAGTTACCTCATCAAGGTAAGAATCATTTAACAATGAATGAGTTAAAAGGTACAGATCAACTGGCCTGGTATTTATGATCATTGTGCGAGTGACATTTGAGTTGAAAGAAAGCAATTGAGGGCACACACCCGGCTGTGTTCCTTGAGGTACGAGAGATAACTTTCCCTTTTGTTGGCTATTTGTTGACACGTGTGTGTGCAAACCAATTGGTGAAGTGGTTTGTGAACAATGACAACAACAACATTGAAGACTCCACCAGCGTTTAAAGAGGATGATGACTATAGCAGTTGGAAGAATGATTTGGAGATCTGGCAGATGTTTACAGAACTACCAAAGAAAAAGCAAGGTCCAGCTGTATACCTGTCACTGACTGGTCGGGCACGGGAGGCAGTACGCGACCTGACACCTGCAGAAGTGGGATCAGATGATGGTTTGGACAAGATTATATCTAAGCTAGATTCAATATATTTGAAAGATGAAAGCACAATAGCATTTATTGCTTTTAAAAGTTTTATGACTACAAGAGGAATAGTGGAGACAAATTTTCTGATTTTATTGTGCAGTTTGAGAAGCTCTACAATAAGATATCCAAAAATGATATGGCATTGCCTGAAGCTGTCAGGGCATATTTTCCTCTCACAGCTGCGAATATGTCTGAAGAAAATGAAAAACTGGCTCGTACAACTTGTGCAGAACTCAAGTATAAGAATATGAAGAACACAATCATGAAGATATTTGGAGAACTGAACACAGTAGAAGACGCTGCACATTTGGGAGCTCTTCCTGTGAAACAGGAATGCTTGTATGGAAATCTTCATGCTGATACCAGGGACAGCTTGTCAAGGAACACACGTTCAAGAATGAATCCTGTTGATAAGGATGGGAAACTCATGAGGTGCCATGAATGTGACTCAACAAAACATTTTGCTAAGAAATGTCCTCATAGAAATCAAGAGCAAAGAGGTTTCAGATCACGGAACAATAGACCTATAGAAAAGAAACAAGATGTAAATGAGATCCATATCACCCCTTTTGCAGCCTCTCCAGACCAAAAGCAATATTGTCTTGCTGGAGAATCCTTTGGTAGAGGTATCTTGGATTCTGGCTGTACAAAGACAGTGGCTGGGGAGAAATGGATGGATGAATATCTTGCGACTCTCTCTGAATCAGATAAAAATGCTGTAGTTTCAAATAGTACTGATTCTATATATAGATTTGGTGATGGAAAGGAAGTGAAAGCTACAAAAAATCTAATAATACCAGTTATTCTAGGTGGCAACAAGTATAAATTGTCTGTTGACATAGTAGAGAATGAAATACCACTACTGATTAGTCATAGTACCATGAAGTCTCTCAGTATGAAGTTAGATTTTACTAGTGACTTGGCCCTTATTGGGAATGAAAGAATTGACTTAATATGTACCACAACAGGAAACTATTGTCTTCCACTAACACAACACAGGAAAAAAAATCATTCTACATGAAGAAAATTTGAAAAATAGTAGCAAGACAGAGAAAATAAAGAAAGCTATGAAACTGCACTGCCAATTCACTCATGCTGGCAAAGATAAGTTACTTAAACTTGTAAAAGATAGTAACTTGTATGACAAGGAATTTTTGACTGAATGTTGCAATGATTGTGATATATGTCACAAATATAAAAGTACAATCTTGACTGACAATGGTGGTGAATTTTCGAATGAGGTTTTACAAGAAATGAATGAAAAGCTCAATATTGAGACAAAAACAACAGCAGGTGAATCTCCTTTCAGCAATGGTATTGTGGAAAGACATAATAAAATTCTGGCAGAGACCATGTTCAAGACAATTGAAGATATGAAGTGTGAACCAGACGTAGCACTAGCATGGGCCCTCAGTGCAAAGAATTCTTTACAGAATCATGGTGGCTACATCCCAAACCAATTGGTATTTGGCCATAATGTGAACACACCCACTATTCTGACAGATCATTTACCAGCATTGGAGCCAACTACGTCAAGTGAAATAGTGAGAAAAAATCTATCTGCTCTGCATAAGGCAGGGGAGAATTTCATTAAAGCAGAATCCAGTGAGAGAATTAAAAGAGCGTTGAGACATAATGTTAGAACATATTCTGATGAGACGTATTTGAATGGGGAAAAAGTCTTCTACAAGCGCAAAAACACCAAGGGTTGGAAAGGTCCAGCTGTGGTTTTGGGACAAGATGGCCAAATGGTGCTTGTCAGACATAGTGGTAACTTTTACCGAGTGCATCCCTGTCAGTTGATGAAACATAGCCAAAATTATAAAAGGGTGAAAAAAGGGTTGTGAAAGCTAGATTGGTGGCTAGAGGCTTTGAAGAAAATTCACAATCGTTGAGAACAGATTCTCCAACTTGTGGCAAACAAAGTCTTCGACTTGCTATGGCTATCATAGTTAGCAATGATTGGCAGATCAATTCACCTGATATCACTGCAGCTTTTCTTCAGGGAGATGCTATTGAAAGAGAACTGTTTCTACAACCACCAAAAGACACATTGTCATTGGGAACAGTGTGGAAACTAAACAGATGTTTGTATGGGTTTAACAATGCATCTAGAGCATGGTACAAACGAGTGAGAAGTGAAATGTTGAAACTTGGTGGTGAAATATGTACCTACGACCCTGCTGTGTTTTACTGGTATAGAGGCAAGCAAATCACTGGAATTCTTGTTTGCCATGTTGATGACTTTGTGTATGGTGGTAGTCCAGCTTTCCACAAAGATGTTATGGCTAAACTTTTCAAAACGTTCAAAATCAGTACGCAATCAAGCTCAACCTTCAAGTATCTAGGATTAGATGTGGATCAATTTAAAAGCAAAATTAAGATTAATCAAGTGAGCTATATAGAGTCTTTGATAACTGTTAATATTGGAAATGATGTTAACAATGAACGAAAATTGACTAGCAAGGAAAAGACCATGCTGAGATCGTTGAGTAGGCAAATTGCTTGGGTGGCCGAACAAACCCACCCTGATGTGGCTTATGATAGTTGCCAAACGTCTAATTATGGCAAGGAACCTACAGTTCAAAATTTGAAAGATGCCAACAAGATTATTTGAAAAATTAAGAGCAAGCATGTTGCAATAACCATTGCCAAAATTGCAAATATGGAAAATTGTGAAATTATTTGCTACACAGATGCAACCCATGCCAGTTTGAAGTGTGGATCATCACAAGGTGCATTCATCATATTTGTGAAACACCTAAGCGAAGTTATACCAATCTGCTGGCAATCAAAGAAACTACAAAGGGTAACCAAAAGCCCAATTGCTTCGGAAACACTTGCTCTGAGTGAAGGAGTTGATGCTAGTTTTTATTTGGCCAATGTCATACAGCAAATCTGCAAGTTGAGGAAGGTTCCAAAGATCACTTGTATTATCGACAAAAAGTCATTATTTGAAACCTTGAAAACGAAAAATGTCACAAAGGATTTGAGACTGCGAGTTGATATAGCCAGATTGAGGCAGATGGTGGAACAAGATGAGATTACTGTCAAGTGGGTTGAAGGAAAACACCAATTAGCCGACTGCTTGACAAAACATGGAGCGTCTCCAAACAAGTTGCTTGAGGTTTTGGAGACATCCAAAATATCTCTACAATAATTGATTGTAGTGATTACCGTTGTGTTTTTGATGATTTTAATTTGTTTGTCATGTTGACTGTGACAAACAGTTGCAGCATGCAATTTGATATTCTACTTGTGTTGGCTTTAAAATTGTGTTACTGGTGGCAATGTTGATATTGCGATTTGTGTTAATTCTGTTGTTATCTTTCAGTAACCAATACAATCCCAGCCAGCACAAAGAGCTCTAAAAGACGTCTTTTAGACATCTTTCGCAATACTAAAAGACGTCTTTTTTAGCGCTGATTTGTCTGTCTATAATGCATCTTTTTAAGCGTCTAAAAGAGGTCTTTTTAAAGATGCATTTCAAAAGATCTCTTTTAGACATCTTTCCAAAGACATCTTTTACACGTTTTCAAGAAATTGTTTTTATGACGCGTCTTTTTAAAGACGTCTTTTAGACCTTTTACAGATGTAGAAGCGATTAAAATGCATCTTTAATGCAACTTTTTAAATGCATCTTTAGAAAGACATCTTTTATCTATCTATAAGACGTCTTCCTTGGTTTTTATTGTTTTTTTTATTTAACTTTTTAGAAAAAATAGGCATTTTATAAAATAAATTTAAGACGTTTTTGTACGTTAACGTTTTTAATAAATTGCAGAAATAACGATACCAAAGACGACAAATATTTTGCGATTAAAATATTTTGTACCTTTTATATCAAATTCGTATTGACACTTTAAAAAATAAATATATTTTACAATTACAGTAAGCAAATATAACCGGAAATAAATAAATAAATATTATTTATAATAAACACTATACAATTAAATCATTCATATTCATATTTACAAATTCTAATTATTAAAATATTCTGTATTACGAATTCTACCTATGAACTTATCCATGCGTAGAGATGTACACTAATTTCTACGTCAGTTTTTAAATAAAGCATGCTATGTAAAGCAGAAATTGGAACTCTAATCGAAAAAATCTTAGCATATTAAGCTTAGGCCATAGGAAAGAATCACCTTAAAAATTCTGTGAAAATTGCTAGTAGTTGAAATTCGTCGTAACGCTTCCAAGGCCAAAATAAACAAAATAAATATTTGAAATAATAAAGAAGTCAGAAGAAACAAAAAGAAAAATATTAAATGTATAAATGCCATTCATATGAGTAAAGTCGAAAGGGCTTTTCCTTTGTTTATACATTTAATGTATCCCTTATGTCTCTGATCCTCTAACTGGGAGCATTTGGCAGCTTGGTCCCAATTATGTGTCGCATTTCTTGCTCATTTGCATCTTTGAAGCGCTCGTTGACAGATTCTAGAGAGAAAATAATAGCTTATTTCCAGATAAATTTTCATAGAAACATAGTCAGAAAACACATCATACATAGAAGGGTAACAACGTAATACATCAGCTAATACACTTACCTACTATAATTTTAAAATTAATTTGCCGAGAATCACAAACAAAAGTACTTTTTTTTTAAACAACAGGTGTCCCGCAGATGCTTTCATTAAAATGCCGCCAATTTTTATTGAATTTTCCGATGATCAATTCTCAAAGAATATCCGCCAGGGGGTGCAGGAAAACAAAATTAGACGTATTGAAATGAAAACGTATTATGAAGGCTCGCCAAAATACATTAGTATTTAAAAATAATTAAAAGTAACGGTTACCACTTTCAATTTCGTGAAAAATTGATTTCCGAAAAAAATAAACATGCTAACAAAGTTTGCGAACACCCCCGTCTTTTTAAATCGAATTTTTCATATAAAAAACGAACGTCTTTTGAAAGAAGCATTTTAGACCACTTTTAGAAATAAGAGAAGACGTCTTTTAAAAGACGCGTTTTAGATGCATTATAGCAAGAAAAGAAAGACGTCTTTTAAAAGATATATTTTAGATAACTTTTAGATGTCTTTTAAAAGACCTCTTTTAAAGATCTTCTAAAAGACATCTAAAATGCGTATACTACAAGATTTGAATTTATTTACTTTCAAAAGACGTTTAAAAGATGCCTTTTGAAAGACGTTCTTAAGAAGATGCATTAAAGACATCTTAATAGCGTTTTCTAACAGAAGATTTAAAAAAGACATCTTAAGACGTCTTAAAGACGTCTTGTGCCGGCTGGGATAGTATTAAGACTGGTGAAGCCTTCAAGTTACCTCATCAAGGTAAGAATCATTTAACATTACAACTTTCAAAACAGCACAAAAATAATTCTTGCTGTATATAACTTTCAAAACAACGCAAGAAAAGTTTTTGAGCATGCAAGTATATCTTTTCACCTTGAGAACTATTTACATTTTGTTAGTGAGACAAATTATTATTTTTCCTTCGCAACTAAAAAATATAAACTGCGTGCGTTATGTGAAAATACATAGAAAAAAATGGTTGTCGTAACACCCTCCTCCATTGCTATTTTTTATTATTTTTTGTTGTTGTTGTTCCGACCATACATTCTCGATAAAAATTTTATTTCGCCGACCGACCGTAAGCTACTATCAACTTCGCCCGTAGAACAACTAATTAAGTTGGAGTCGTCTTATAAAAAAAAATGAAAAATTATTGTTGTTTTAATGTTTCTGTGCAGTCTTATAAAAAATGTCTTTTAATGTTTTTTTAAGGAAGAAAGTATAGGCAAAAATTTTGTTATATCATAACGGAATGGAGGACGGTGTTACGACAAACATATTCTGCGATGTATTTTTTATATTATTTTTCCTATAAAGCGGACTATTTAAGCGATAGTCAGCAGTATTACATTTTAGATAGCAAACATATCTCACCATTATACAATATATGATTTATTATAATAATCATAACAAAGGAGGGAGTTATGACAATAACGCGTATCTTGTTTTTTTCTCGAGTCTTTTCAGATCAGCGTCACGATTACTGACGCAAGTTAAGTTTTACAAAAAATGTAAAGCAATGTATGTAATGAACGATGTATTGAAATCATGTTCTGAAAATATAAGATATTTTAAATCTTCCTTCAAGATAAAATTAAGATAGTACAGTAAAGTTTATTTTTATATTTTTAATTGCTTTTGTTTACAAATTCTATAGACTTCGCGCCAAAAGTATTTTCAACATCTCGTCACACGCAGGTTATTGTTATTTATACAATAAGTTTCCCTGATCTTTTCAATTTTTCGCAGTGTAATATTTTCTCTAAGAGACAATAGTCTATTATGAAAGTAATTATTTATGCGAGTTGCGGGTACGCAGAAGGTTACATTTGGACTGTACTATAGCTACACATAATCATTCATCATTCGTTTTTTCCTGAAAATCAGCAATTTCTAAAAGTTCAGACGATGTTAAAATAGTCATTTGATTATTTTTTATTAGTTTTTTCAAGATACCTGGTCCTGGAATCTTGTGATGACGATTAGTATTGCCTTTGCTCACGATTTAAAAATGGACAGTAACTTGTTTTTGCTCGGGAGGTAACTTTAGTCACCATTAGTCTTTAAAAAAAATGAAAATTGATTTTCAACAGTTCCTTATATTCGATTGATATAGCAAGTAGGAACAAAAGTCACTACACAAATAAGCATACAAACAATCTTTGACTAAGAAGTAAAAAAAATAGAGATTTGCTGCCTGGCTCAAATGGGAGTTTTAAACACTCTAGAACCGTCTTTGCGGTTCCTCCTGGAAACAACTGACAGGGTATATCCCTCAAAATTAGTGAGACTAACCACATAAAATATAAATCACACTATAAGCTCGAAAAAATACAACTGTCAACAAAGCCACGTGCGCATTCCGCAAAACATGCATGGCGCATCGTATCCTTTTGGTTCATCGCAGAAATACAGCTATATCTTCAGAAAACCATTAATAAATTAAGGGCAACCTGTATCGTTTCGATCCATAGTTTATCCCATACACAAGTAAACAAGCAGCAACTGTTGATTTTTTCCAGTGTTTCCTCAAGGTAAAGATCAGTCCTCCGTCTGCCATCTTTTCATTTCTCGGAAAAACTGGTGAAATTAATTTACTTTGTGGACCAGATTGATTTTGGTTTTTACGGATCAAATCGTGCCCCTTGGGTCGAGCCTTGAAGGCCAGAAATCATTTAGCGGCGCAAGAAAATGGTATGGGTTAGATATGTTTCCTTGTAGTGCATACAACAAGACCCCTACAACTTACATACCTTTGACAGCGATTCAATATGGGCGAGTGAATGTTATCATAGCCCAGGGTTAACCCAAGCCATGTGGGTGGTGAAATGGGAGAGATGGCACACTGTGTGGCCCGTTGGATGTTGCAGGGAGTTTTCTGATAGAGCGCGGACCCTGAATGGGTCTGCGTAGCTCAAAATGAGCATTACATACTCTAAGACTCCCCATTTAAGTCCCTTCTGGAAATTATAGACAGAGTATATCTCTCGAGATATGTGATGTTAGCCATGTAAAATAAGATGGGAGCTGTGATTGTTAAAAACATCCCAAAAGAAACAGTTTCCATGCATTTACTGATAAGCTTTTGGGGGTATACTGTACCCCATGATTACGTTTCCACAAGCGTGGTTCAAAATTACAAGGTTTTATTAAAATTAATAAAACTAGTCGTTAGCCCGTGGAAAAATCCACGGGTTCGCCCGTTGCAGCTAAGCTACCATTTTGCGTGACAGACAGACAGACAGACAGACGGACGGACAGACGTATACGGGCATTATAATATAGATAAAAAACAATAGAAATTACACACTAGAATAATTTTGGCATGGATTGAATGGTTCAATTCAACACCATTGAAAACATGTGGGTCGTGATGAAGTATGGATCGAAGCAATAGTCCGTGCAATTTATGACCTATTCGAGGAATAGTCGGCTGAAAAATATTTTGTTTCAATTTTAATTTTTTTCAATTTCAATTCAGTTTACTTTAGTTGCAACAATGGACAGGTATATAAATAATCTGTCCCGTCATTTCGGTGGCTGTTATCTCGATTTTTTATTGTTGCAGTCGACACGAAGTGTGCTAAATTACTTGCGTTTCATGCCCACGTAGACTCACGTGACCACGTACCCACGTCACTACGTGCCTTATTACTTTACGTGTTTATTTTTTGTGTCCTGTTGATTAACCTGTCTTGGGTTGCCTCTCCGTGTATTATATAATTATTTACACTTAATAAGTTCAATGGTAGTAATCAAACTTCCTTATTTTGACGCATAAAAAACATTTAACAGTGTGTTAAGAAATAAATATTCCACATTGCTCGTCTAAATAAATTGCTACTTTACTGATGTGTATGTATATATGTATATATGTATATATATATAAAACTTAATTAAATAAACTGATTGAATAAGTAGTAGTGGATGGTTTTCACCATTTTCACAAAGTTTCTCAGAATATTTGAAATTATCCAAACGCGCGCGTTAAGTAAAAACAAGGATAAACTAAGCAAAAAATGTCTGCTTTGTATGTGCCTAATATTTCTTTACCACATTTATTTAGATACTTTTTATTTTTTATATACCTAAAGTACAAAGGAACATGAAATACTAAAAGAAATAACTGCGAAATAACTGAGAATTGCCATTATTTTATTTATTGTTTTTCAATATCGTCACCTTAAAAATATAGGTGCATCGCGCCGTTTCGATATAAAAAAGGAGGCAAAAAGCGCTAGACTGGTTGAAGTAAACTCGTGCAATCTCGAGAAAGCGCAAGTCGTCAGTCTACTACTTTACCGCACCGCACTACTGTCTCATCGTTTATTCATCACTTTCATATAAGACAGGGAATGTCTCCACTCTTCACTTTTCATCGCATTCGCAACATTTTAATCTTTTTTCATCTTCCGCAGCCTTTGTTAGATGTCACGCAACAAGTGTGATCTCGTTTTAGATTTGTGCTTTCTCAGCCTTAACGATCTATCATTTCATTTACCAAAATGATATCACAGGAGTTGCTGTGATGGATCAAGCTGAAAAAAAACATAAACGTTTCGTAAAATAGAAACCGTCATAACAACTATGTATTTTCTTGAAAATATTAAACCAGATCTGTCAGCACGTTGTGGATTCGGAGGGAGTTAGAATTATTTCTTTATTGCTGACAGTACAGGGGCGGATTTAGACTTCGGCCACTTCGGCACTCGCCTAAGGAGAAATTTTGCCAATGAGAAAATCATGTGTATCTAAATGTAGAAATTGATTTAAAGCAACGCATAATTTTTATTATAAGCGTTTAATAAAGATTCCTTTGCGCCCAGGATCCGAGGTAATATTCTTATCTCCACTCAGGAGTGTTTGCCGGGGCTCGACTCTCCTTCGATGTGCTTTGCCGAAGTACTATGGTTCTTACGGTAGTCGAACTACATTTTGCGGGACTTTGTTTCTCTCGATTCCTTTGTTTTTTGCCGTAAAAACAGTCGACTTCGGCGGCCGCCGAGGTGTGGACTTTTGGACTCTCTTAAACAAAAGAAAAACAAAAGAATTATGACGTCGAGAAAAATCTCGCCGAGGTGTGGACTTCTGGACTCTGGTTAAAACAAAAGAATTTGTGACGTAAAAAGAATCTCGCCGAAGTGTGGACTTTTGGACTCTCTTTAACAAGAAGTCGTCGAAATTTACGGTGAAAGAAAGATTGATATTAGGGGATGGGTGCGTACGAATAATATTCTTCTTCTTCTTCTTCTTCTATGCCTTTTCGATTTGTAAAAAACAGTGTTTTATTTATCTTAGGCGAGGCAAATGACTTTAGATAAATCACTCCATCGTTTTCTATCTTGTGCAATCTGTTTTAGTGTGCGAAGGTCATCAGTTGTTGTAAATTGCTTAACAGGGAGTGTTGGGTTATTTTTGAGAGTTGTTTTGATATCTTGATCTATAGAAGTTGGTAAAGTAATTCGTTTGTTTCCTGGAAATTTCTTTGCATCTTTGGGAATTTCGAAGTAGTATTTCATAGCTTGTTGTGCAGGTGTAGTCTCTGGTAGTCTAAAGATATGTCCAAGTAGTCTCCATTTGGTATGTTTCATAGTTTTACTTATGGGTTCCTCTTTGCATTTTTCGTATAATTTTTTATTCTTGATCTTTTTATCTTTTATAATACTTCTAAGTTGTCTTCTATGTACTACATCAATTTCGTTTTGCTCTTTCTTTGTCAGTCCCCATGTTCCGAAATTGTAGGTTAATACTGGTTTTACTATTGATTTATAGATTGTTAATTTCTTCTCCCAGTGTATGTTCTGTTTTAACCATACTTGTTTTATTGAATTGAATGCTGCATATGACAGTTGTATTCTTCGCGTCATGTCTTCATAGCATCCAAGTAGACTTCCCAGTTTCTTCACTGTTCTCCAGGTTTCATCAATTTTATCTTTATTTCTCTTTATCTCAGTTTCTTCCGTTTTATTTTCGTTTACTTGTAGATTATGCTTTGCAAGTGTGTCTTTAACAATGCTTTTGAGGTAATCCTTTTCTGCTTTATCTTCTGTTGGAAAATCAGTGTCATCTGCATATATTAATTCTCTTGGTAGGCTTGTAATCTTTGCGTATGAATGTTCTATCGTTGGTCTTCTTATGTTTAGATTCCCTTGTAGTGTTCTAAGGCTTTTTTCAAACGCTATATTAAAAAATGTTCCACTAATTGCATCTCCTTGTGGTGATCCTACGTTTGTGCTGATGTCTTCTGGAGGACTATCTGCAAACTGCACATTGATGCTTGTATTACTGAGTAGTAGTCGGCTCATTCTACATTCATCTTCATCAAGGAAGGTTTTCAATTCTGTCATTAGTTCATTTCTGTTGATGGTATCGAAGGCTGAGGACATGTCTATTCCAATTATATGTATTTCAAGATATTGGTAGAGCTGTGCTTTTGCTGTTAGAAATCTGTGGGCCCATATTATGTCTCCTGTTGATCTGTTAGGCCTGTACGCTGACTGTGATTGTGAAAGGTATTGATCAACTTTGGGCTGGATTCTGTTGAGGGTTGTAAGGGAGAACAGTTTTCTGATTGTATTCAACAAGTTTATCGGTCTTAAATTTTTCACTGGGCCTTCTTCTTTACCTTGTTTCTGTATTGGTATCAGATTTGATTTTCCTATATTGATATCTTCTTGATGTGTTCTTAATATTTCGTTGAATATTTCGCTAATTTTTTGTTTTACTGCTTCAGAGCTGTGTTTTAATAATTCTGCAGGTATATGATCTTCTCCAGGTGCCTTATTATTTTTCATCCTATTTAATGCCTTTTCTACTTCTTCTTTACTTATTGGCTTATTAAGAGGTCTAGGTGGTCCTTCAAACCGATTTACCATTTCATGTTGGTCATTCCAAAAGTGTTGTGTAAAGTGTTCTTTTACTATGTTATATTGATCATTTTTGTTAATTACTTTCTGATTTTCAGCATTGTAGATGATGGTGTTTTTATTTTTGTTGTGAGGATTTCTTAGATATTTTATTGCTTTGAACATTGCTGTTGATTGATTCTCGTTTTGAATACTGTTTGCTATCTCATCTATTTTCTTTTCATTTTGAGCTTTCACTTCTTTCTTGATCATCTTAATTATTTTATTACGTTTATTTTTCAATTCTTTGAGTGTTTGTATATCTTTCGTTTGTTCTATTTTCATTCTATATTCTTTCTGTTCATTTGAGAGTTTTTCTACAACTGGGCTATACATTTTTGATTTTGCTTCTCTTTTTGTGAAACCTAGTACTTTCTCTGCTGTTTTTTGGATTGCTGATGTGATATTGTTCCATTTCTTGCTTTCTTCCTTATCTATATTTTTATCCAGTTGTTCTCTGAATTCTTTCTGTTTATTTTGGTCATCTATAAGGATTTGAATGTTGTATTTTCTGTTGTTATTATGTTTTGTTGAGTTCACTTTTCTATATACTTCAAACCATGATGTTCTTAATTTTGTGATTAGTAGTTTGTGGTCACTAGTTGTAATAGTTCCATGATATGATCTTGAGTTTTCCAGTAGATGTTTGTATTTTGTTTGGATGCATATGTAGTCTAGTGTTTTGCTTAGATTTTGTATTTTATTTTGAACGACTCTTTTCTGTTCCCAAGTTACTAATCTCTTTATTTTGTGTTGAAAACAAGTATTGGTCACTGTGAGTTCCTGATTGGTGCAAAAATTTATAAGATATTGACCATTGACATTTCTCACTCCTGTTGTGAATCGACCTAGGCATTCATCTATGTCTGATTTCTTTCCAATTTCCCCATTAAAATCTCCTGCAACCATTAGTATTGAAGATGTGTTTTTGACATCATCGACTATGTTATTCAATTTGTTGTAGAACTCATTTGTTATTTCTGGATTATTTCTTGTTACCTCACTATGTGGTGCATAAACGTTGATTATTGTAAGTAAATATTTTTCCTGTGATTTTGTAATTCTTAGTTTTGTTCCTGTTAAATGACTTTCGTACCTCTGTTCTTGTTTCCTAATTGTGATTTTGGCTTTTCCGTTGTGGCTACTGATGTATCTTGGTTTGGTTTTAATTTGTATGACTGAGATTCTGTTATCGACACTCCAAACTTTGTGTATTGAAGATTCAAGCTTTTTGTGAACTAGAAATCCATTACCATAATCTTTTTGTGTAGTTTTGAGACATATAAGTCGGTAATCTCGAATATTTTGGTCACGTCCATTTTTAATTTTTGTTTCCTGCAAGCAGCATATGTCAACTTTGTGTGCCTTCAGATCTTTACTAAGATTTTCCTTTTTGATGTCATCTGATAAACCTCTTACGTTGAAAGATGCGATGGATAGATATATAATATACTCTTCCTATTGTTATTGCCTCGCGGTAGCCGGTCTGTTTGATAGGTTCGGCCAACTTCGGCGAGCTGCAATTCCGAAGTTTGCTTCCAATACAACTGAAAGAAGGCTAAAGGAATTGTTTTGTATTGACTTCCATTTACTTGCTGCAAGCAAGTAAATGGAAGTTTTGAATATATGATCAGGGAATGAAGTTGAGCAATGTTGCTAAGAAGAAACATTACTGGAAAACGTTTATTCTCTGTGTCGCCTGTGATTGCAAAAAAGCTGTTTGACAGAAAAGGAGGCTTTGACTTAACAAAAATAATAGCTTTAACTCACTGACTACGCTTTCAGGTACATCTGTTTACTTTTAATTCCATTAATCTTAGAGTAAGATACACAATTGCTTTCTATTGCTGTGCTAGCAAGTGTGAACATGAAACTGTTTATAGTTTCACTTTCAACAAATTTGAAAAAGCCTTGTGTCATATTCAAAAGAGCTTTGTGTTATCTTGGGTTTCTTTTTTATTTAAGTAACAAGACATTTTATAACAAGACAATAAATCGAATAGCTAGCCAGCTGGTTACTTTTTGTAGCTGGTAAAGGTGTAATGTATAACAATTTGTTGACTTCATAACAACTTTATATGTTTACTTTTGTAGATTCAAAGCTTCTGGCAATAAACACTTTCCAAACGATTTTTTAACATGCGACAAGGCCAAGGAAGAGAACACTAGTTTTGGGAGGAAGACTTTGACAAGACTTGATGATGTTTCGGTTTAAAATCTCTATCCTCTTATCGAAATAATTCCTGGAAATGGTGCTAATTATATATATACAATTCGAATAAGAAAAAGGCATGGTTTTATTTAATGGGTGAAATGACAAAAGTTTTTCACATTTTTACTAAAGAAGTTGTCATGCTGATAGACATGGAAAATGTTTGTGGTTCTACCAACATGGCGAAAATGACTTAGCATATATACTTATTACAACCCTATCCAGATGGACACAAAAATGTGTAATAATGTAGTTAACGATATCTGTTCTTGAATGATTTTGTTTTGTTAAAAATTTCAGCTATTTATAGTAATTATCACATAACAGCTAAAAGGTATTTTCAAGTTTGATTCAACATTTTAAGAGTCTGAGCCAGAAATGGTTACCGAAAAATAAAAACAGTGTTTTTCTTGCTATTAAGCTAATAGGGCTAAATATTTTTTGACTGAATGTTGTGTTGTTGTGTTGTAAGTTTGTTTTTTTAATTAGCTATTGCTGCTTAAAAATCCAAATTTTAAGTAGCTGCCTTTACCTGTACAAAATCTTGATATATTCTTGTCATTTTTATTTTATTGTATTTATCTCTTGTTGTTTATGTTGTTGTTACTATGATCTAATAATACAAATAAAGCCTGTTCACATATGCATTTTTGTGTTGTTGTTTTTTGCTTATTTTTCTTTTAGGCCTCCTTTTTCATGTTATTAAATTTTGAATAGATTAAACATGAAAAGTTTTTATTAGTAATATATACCGTTTTGCATTACCGAATTATAAGAATAATGTATGTCTTTTTTACTGAACCTAGTTTCCAAAAATTTATTGCCTCAATATTAGCCAAAAGCTATTACATTCATAACTTGCAAAAACAAGCCTGTAAATATTTTTTTCTGGATGTGAAAGAAAGAAGAAGTTTTGCTGGCTAGCTAATTTTAGCCTTAATTCTTCTGAAAACATTATTTGGCTTTCATTTAAGAATTTTATGATTGTTTTTTTTTTCAAATAACATGTAAGAAATGGGCTTGTAAAGGTCCTGTCTGCTGCATTTTGGAGTGCTGAAATAGGTAAATAAGCTAAAGCTTCTGGGGCTTTGCCCCAGAACCCACTTGGGGGGCTTACAGCGCCCCCCAAGACCCCCATCTGTTTAAACACGCGCAATTTTTGCGTGGCAAAAATTGCGCGTTGGCTTCGCTTCGCTTCGCAAATCCGCCTAAGGAGAAAAAAATCCTGTATCCGCCCCTGCAGTAGTTTTGGACACAGTTAAAATACTCGCTACTCTTTTTTAATAAAAATTCCATTCTTCATATCTGTCTTGTTGCTCCAAAAAGTTTTGGTGTTTTTATTTAGGCAAGACTCGCATTCCTCCTTATCTTCACGCTTGGTTAATATTCATGTCGTAGTTTCTTGATTTAAAATGATGACCAATACGATGTGTCGCATACATGTTTTTTTAAAAGCAACACAAAGCTTTGGCTGCGGTTTGATGTTGTTAATTTTACTGTATTTTGCAGCTTAACTGTTGCTTATATTTGTTGTTTGTTGACTATCTACTTAGGAGATCAATTTCACGCATCTGCTGGATCAGCTGGTTCGAAAATCACCTTTGTTGTCCATATTGGAGAAAACTACTTTACACATTACTAACTACATATTGCCTGATAATAATAATAATAATAATAATAATAATAATAATAATAATAAATATTTGAAGTGGCTAGTCCAGAAAATCACAAAAACCTATAGTTAGTGGATTGTTTCCACTGGGGGCCACTAGAACAAAAAAGAAACAAAAAATGATAAACCTTAGACTGCCTCAGCTCAATCAAACATACTAACATTTATGATCTGTGTAAATTGAAAAGAAAAAGAATAAAAAACAAAAATTAAAAAGTTAAAAAGTGATCTCCATTAGAATTTGCCAAATACATTAGAGATGGAAGTCTTAAACGAAAGCAGACTTCCATCACAGGTCACTTGGTCTGGAAGATTATTCCACACTTTTGCAGCTCTAAATGGGAAGGCTTTTTTGCCAAATTCCGTGTTGACCAAGGGAAGTGTGAACCTGTTTTTTGAAGCTCCTCTTGTTTGATGATTATGACAGTTTTTTGTCAAAAGGAATTTTGAGCGCATGTAATCAGGAGCAATGTGATTCATGGCTTTGAAAACTAATATGGCATCGTTTTTGATGAGTAAATTATTCATTGAATATTCCCTCTCTTTCCCAAGAAAGGTACGGACACATTTTAATCGTTTTTCTAGTTTTCCCAATCTACCTTGGGTGGCACAAGCCCATGCCGAGGAGCAGTAGTTGAAATATGGCATGACAAGTGCATTAATTAAAAGGTTTTTTGTGTGAGGTGTTAAACAGGATGCAATGGTTCTAATTTTAGAATATTTAATTAGTATTTTTCTATTTATGTTATTAATGTGCTCTTCCCATTGCATTTTTTGATCAAATGTTACCCCAAGATATTTAACTTTTTCGCTCCTCTTCAAAGGGATACCCATATAGTTGATAGTTTTGTTCTCAACTTTTTTTAACTGGCTGTGGTTGCCGAAAAAGATTGTTTCAGTTTTGTCCGTATTAATAGTCATTTTGTTATTATTCAGCCAGAGGTCGACTTGCGAAAGTTCTAACTCGACCTGGGAGACAAGGGTATCCAAGTTTTTATGGGACGAAATAATTATTGTATCATCTGCATATAGATGGTGGTAGTTTGAATTGATGACAGATTTTAAGTCATCAATATACAAAAGAAAGAGCAGCGGTCCCAACACAGATCCCTGCGGCACCCCAAAAGCGTCTTCATGAAGCAGATCTGATCCTGTGTCGTTTACAAGAGTCAGCTGCATTCGGCCCGTTAAGTAGGATTCGAACCAGTCAAAGGCAGCATCTCTGATGCCAAAACACCATAGTTTTTTTAACAAAATTTTATGATCAACAGTGTCAAAAGCTTTTTTAAGGTCAATGAGCACAGCACAAACAAAGTTATGTTGGTCGAGCTCAGTAAGAATAAAATCAGAGACATCGACTACTGCAGTTTCTGTGGAAAAGAGTTTTCGAAATCCGGACTATCTGTCATTCAGGAAGTTGTGCTCAGAAATAAAATGAGACATTTGCTCATGCACTAACTTTTCAAAAATTTTCATAGGAATTGGCAAAATGGAGATAGGCCGATAATTAGTAGCATCTGTTTTATTGCCACTTTTAAAAATAGGCGAGACACTTTTAGTCTTCCAACATTTAGGTACCAGTAAATAAAGATTTGTTGAAAAGACTTGATAAATAAATACTTAAAACTGACGAACCTGCTTTTAGCAGTCGTGAACCAATTCCGTCCAAGCCTGTAGCTTTATTAAGTTTTAGTGAACTAATTATTTTTTCGACACTTTTGGTCTCAATACGAGCCCACCGAAAATCGTGTCCGCTAACAGGTGGATTAACATTAGTAGTGTCAGAAGAAAATTTAGAGGCTAGTTTGGCACCAACACTGACAAAAAATGAATTGAATGTGTTGGAAATTTCTTTTGGGTGAGAAGTTTCTGTACCATCGTTTTGGACTACTCGTTTTATCGAGGTAGTATTGCCTGACTTATCAGGAACCAGTTTTTTTAGGGTTTTCCAAAGTTGTTTTGGCCGTTTTTTATAGTACTCGTTTATTATAGTTCATTATAGTACTCGTTTTGCTTCATCAAGGTCATCATAATTATTAAAATATGACCAGTCTAAATTCCTGAGGTCCTTCAGAAAAGCCTCTTCACTGAAGTTCTTGTAGCTAGGAACCTTGATAGTTTTAGGTTCAAATTTTGGCCTTTTGAATTTTCTGATCACATAAACTAAATTGTGATCACTGATGCCTAAGTCCATGACACCAGTTTTAGAAATACAAGAACTGTTAGAAAGTATTAAGTCTATAAGAGTGCTACTATTTTCAGTAACACGAGTTGGCTCCGTAATATGTTGTTTTAGGAAAAGAGTGGAGCATAATTCCTTTATTTTGGAGGAAAGAGCATATTTTGAAAGCATGCTACAGTTAAAATCTCCCAAGATAAAAACTTCTTTTTCTTTTGGGAGTTTATTAAAACACTGTTTAATACGGAAGCCGATAGGTGCAAAAAATCTTTCCCGAAATAAGTGAAAATCTTTTTCAAAATGGTGAAGATCTTTTTCAAAATAGTGAAAATCTTTTTCAAAATGGTGAAAATCTTTTTCAAAATAGTGAAAATCTTTTTCAAAATGGTGAAATTTTTTTTCAAAATAGCGAAAATCTTTTCAAAATAGTGAAAATCTTTTTCAAAATGGTAAAAATGTTTCCCGAAAAAAGAGAAAATATTTCTCAAAATACATGACCTTAACCTCGTTTCCAGGGTATTTTATATCTGTAATCGACCACAAGAACACAGCGAAAAGCTATGACCGCAAGGCGTAAAAAGGCTTGGTAACGAGGTACAAGACCTCATCTCTATAATCTCCAGAAAATACAACCGAATTGGTATTTGGTAGGTGAATTAATAAGAAATTAGCTATTTTAGCAAAATTACAGAGTTAGAGACTTGCCCCTTTCTACCCAGTGTACACAGCCCCACCCAGGCGAACTATTGTTGGAACAAGTTTTTACTTTTGCGCCGCAGATTCAGGACGCTAATCAATCAGAATACAGAGTTTCAAAATAAACCACCGCTTCGCTACCTATTGGAAAACAGACTTTAACGGAAAAACTTTTTTTCGCTCCTTTAAACTTCCTAGTAGTTATTACTGGAGAAAGTGTCAATAGGGATTCAACATGGGCGAATATGCAATTATCTAACTCTAAAAAAGAAGTAAAACAAAGAGAAGTTAATCTTTATTTTTCCGCATGTGATAACATGACGGTATACAAATGCTTGGCCGAGTGGAAGTTCTCAGGTTGCGACATTCTCAGAAAATCAATCAAGTAGTTGAAGTATTCATAGTAATTATTCTCGTCCTCATTTTCGTGATCGTCACCGGAGATGAGTTCATCCATTTCATCCAAATCATCACTATCACATAATTTCAGACGACTCTCCCCTTCAAATTTTTCTGGGAAATGGAACAATTCATCAGGAATACCAGAAACCGTGTCATACCTGGACTTCCGAATGAGGTGGGAATTCCAATGTTCTGTTACCTCGTCAAGACCATTCTGTAACACGGAGGCAAAACAGGGAAGCAATACAACTCTAGCTCATTAGCAGGATTATATAATCCATCATTAACCATTTCTTTAAAGAAATCTATCATAAAAGAGCTTCTATTTCGGCGAAGAAATGACCACCATCCCTCAATCCGTTGATTACTGTGTGAAGGACCGTACATATGTGACTTTGTACCTGCATTCTCATCACCGTGATTACGCCGCAAATAACATTGAATAGTAGCTAGAGTTACATTTTCAGTACCACAATCACTCCTCACTTTCTCTGGACATCCACCTATTTCTCGGACGGCATTTAAAAATAACCGTGCAATGACTTCTGGATTGTTATTCGAATGTACTGCTCTGAGCCATATGATTTTTCGGCTATATCCGTCAATGCAACCATGATTTGGTAATCCATACGGCTTTAACTTATCGTAACCATCTACGTGCCACATATCGTTCGGTCCTCGTACATTATAACGCCTTTTCACTAATCTACGTTTCCCACGTTCTATGCAACCTATGCATGACTAAGCACAGTATCATAGGGACTTTACCTTGATATGCATGACTAAGCACAGCATCATAGGGACTTTACCTTGATATGCATGACTAAGCACAGCATCATAGGGACTTTACCTTGATATGCATGACTAAGCACAGCATGGTAAGTACTTACCCCTCTAGGTCTTGGATGATCAGGGATTTGTTGTGGTTGACTGTGGCGTGCGCGTGCGCGAGATGTGCGTTGCGCCAGAAGGAACATTTCTCTATCTATATGGAATACTGCCAATTAAACTACATTGCTTAATTGGAATAGCTAGCTGAACTAGGAGAAAGAGTATTATATAGTTTATTTTCAGCAGTATTCCCTGGACTGTCCATTTCATTCTCTTTACTTTACCTTTTCCCGCTAAAAAAGGGAACTTGAGGGTACCGCCATTATACTCGGCACCAGACCTCAACTCGTCCCAGTTCTATTTAGAGAAACATTTTCACCATCTCTCGGGAAACATTTTTACTGTTTCTCGGCAAACATTTTCACCATTTCGAATAACATTTTTACTATTTTGAATAACATTTTTACTATTTCGGCAAACATTTTCACCATTTCGAATAACATTTTCACTATTTCGAATAACATTTTTACTATTTTGAAAAACATTTTCACACAATTTCGAAAAAGATTTTTTGCACCTATCGGCTTCCGTAGTTTAAAATGAGTACACAGGTTTTCGGTACTCTGCAAATCACTACCTCCAGGTGGCCTGTAAACCCCACACACGATAGTGAGCGGGATTCGATTCAGGGTCCCCTGAACATTTTTTTGTTGTATAAAACTTGATGTTTTTAGTGTCCTTGTTGTTTGTCTTCTTTTTAATTTCATTTCAGGCTGGTTGTTGCTTACAAGTTGGTTTGTTTTTAAAGGATGTGAGCCTAACTAGGTATTTAATTAGTACTTATGTGTAGATCTCCTCAAAACATTTGATTTAGGTAAGAAGATTAAGAAATCAGTCGTCCTTTTTCATCATTTGTTCCCTGTACTATTTGTAGAATTTGGTCCTCAAATTTAAAATCTGGTCCTGGGTTTTAATATCTTTCTGGACGAGAAAAAAGCCAAGGAGGCCAACAATATGGCTGCTTCCAGAGCATTTCTACGCCGGTTAGGCAATTTTGCCACTGTGCTCAAGCCATCATCCGCAAGTAAATTAAAAAGTATTGCAGGTTTATAATTTGTTTTAATATTTTTTGTTGAAATTTAGATTTACATCGTACCTTTTCAGATGTAATACTTTTTTCTATCACCGTGCATATAATAGACCTTTTTAAATGTTTAGCTAGCTACATTTTCCGCGGTAAGCCCTTCTGCTGGCTTTAACAATTGCGTGGCAGGCAGAAAGATGCAGAATCTTGCTGAAGAAAGGTCTTTTTTGTAGCTAGATGGATAACTTCTGATTGACATATATTCATATAAAGTGGTAATAATACCTTCTTTGTGCGAAGAAACAGACTAAAAAGGACCTCACTTTACCTAGCACCCGCATTTTTTTGCCTGCCACGCAATTGTTAAAGCAGAAGGGGCTTACCGCGGAAAATGTAAACACTCTAAAAGGTCTATTGCTTTTTAAATCAAACAGAAGTGTTGCTAGCTGCTAGAAGCGACAACGTCAAACGACTTCTAGATTTTTAACAACACTAGACTGCTAAGTTCTGATTCTACCTTTGTTCTGGAATATCAGGTTAATTTGACAGAAGATGACGATAATTTAACAATTTAGTGACTCAATGGCTGCAAGCATGGTTGCAAAGTAAACAATTATATAGCTATAGCGTATACCGTCCTAAATATGTGATTATCTAAACAAACAGCTCTAGCGACGATCTGGCAACTCTGTCCGCTGCATAACTTTATGGTTTTGACTATAAGCCATCCCTAAAAACCACTTTGCTAAAATGCCAGTGAACAAGGTGGGCGTTTGCGCAGGGACGATCGAAAAAGAAACCGTCAAAAATGTCCTATTTTCGTGATTTGCGTCTTAATTCCGTGATGTGTTTTTTCCAATGTGAGATCCACTGGAATTATTTCTAAAGTATATTTTATGATTAAAATGGTTGCAATACATGGCGACTTGTTTCAGATGGAGCTAGTAGCTCTTGAAACATCGGCATGTACCTTTTTCTGATGCTCAAAAAACAGACGTGACATTTGGAAAACCTGGTGACGCGAATTACCCAAGGCGATCTGTGGAGGAGAGCGCACATGGTAATAAAAAAATTTATTATATTCTCCAGCCTGTCTAGTTTCATAATAATTTAGATTTGTTTGGTATTTAATGAATGATTACAAAGATAACAATTGGTTGGTGTAGGACATTAAAATGTCATACACCAACCCCGCAAAAATTTTCTCATGTGTGATCTACTCCAGCGATGTTTAAGCTGTCTGTTCTGTAAAGTGCACAAGTTTCAGTGCCGTGAAAATGGTAATATGGTACATCATGGACTTAAGGCTCAGGATATCATGTCATATAGGCAGCCATTGTTGTCAGTGAAAAGAGAAAATTACTGAGAAAGGTGAAATCACGGAACTAAGACGTTCACGGAATTTGGTCGGTATACGCTATATGAATTCCAGTGATGACCTTATTTTTTACTTTTCAACACTCTTTCGCTCAGGCATTTTCGTGGCAGGAAAAAGATACTGGATTTTGTTGAAGAGAGGTCTTTTTATGTGAATTTCTTCTCATGAAAACATTGTTTGATGTTTTAAACTATTATCAAGTGTAAATTGAATCCTTCTAATTTATTTCAATTTATTCAAATTCCTAACAATGCCTTTGTGTGACGAAATGGACTGATAATAACTTTGCTTCACCTAGTGCCCCAATTTTTTTCCCTGTCACACAGATGCCAGAGCCAAAAAGAAATTCATCTATAAGATTAAGAAAACAAAAAAACTACAGTATGTGAGAAAATCAGAAAATATTTTTCTTGGTCCACAACAATAGTTCAGCAATGATCGTGAAGATGGTTGAATAAATTAATTATTTTGTCTAAATTTTTGTGTCTAAATTTTTGTTAAATAAAATAAATCAGGCCATTAAGAGTTTCATGTCTAGTGCATGTGTTTAAGCACCTGTGTGAAAAAGAGCAATACTTCCAGAATTTCATCATTTGTTTAAAAATTTCCATTGTATTTGCAATAAGCCCTATTTGTGTGTCGTTTTAATCATTTCCTTTACCAAACATAAAGGCCTTTTTCTGTCAACAAAAGTCATGATATTATGAAATAGTATCTCTGTATTTCTGTATACCTACAGTACCGCCTGAATGTAATGTTACATATGCACGATAGTTATCACCTTTACATGAGCTTTCGGTAGCGTCAGAACTTTCGTTTTTATTATATATCCATTGTTAAATACATGATCTATTTTTGCATGTCAAAAACAATAGAGTTCGTGTCCCACCTGTGAAATTTAACGATCGCATGAAATGTTCATGTGGCTTATTGTTTTTTATAATTACCGCAGCTGCTAAGGGATTAACACAAAAAAATGTTTAAAAAGTTAATTACCCTTCGTGTCTCTATTGTTTCAGCACACAAACATCTTTTATTCACACATGAATTTATTTGTTAAAGTATCTCCGATTTCGTAAACGCGTAAGCGAATGTTATTGTTCTGCACACGAAAGAAATGTTATATGTTTTGTCTATACATGCAATGAGTTATAAAAATTTAAGAACGACGAACGGCGATAGAATTGCTTTTTTAGATCGCGTTTTAAAAATTTAAGAACGAAGAACGGCGATAGAAAAGCTTCGTTAGATCGCATTTTAAAAAATTAAGAACGAAAAGTGGCGATAGATATGATTTTTTAGATCGCGTTTTAAAAATTTAAGAACGAAGAACGGCGATAGAAAAGCTTTGTTAGATCGCATTTTAAAAGTTTAAGAATGAAAAGCGGCGATAGATATGATTTTTTAGATCACGTTTTAAAAATTTAAGAACGAAGAACAGCGATAGAAAAGCTTCGTTAGATCGCATTTTAAAAGTTTAAGAAGAAAGAATAGCGATAGAAAAGCTTCGTTAGATTGCATTTTAAAAGCTTAAGAACGAAAACCGGCGATAGAAATGCTTTTTTAGATCGCATTTTAAAAATTTAAGAACGAAGTTTTTATTAAATATTTATCTTAAAAAAACTTTTTTTTAGCGCGATGAAAAAAATAAATATTTCTGAGAATATATAAATGAAACTTTTTAGCGCATGAGACTTATAAGAAAAAACACTTGCAAAAAAATTTTTTTATTTTTTATGATTATAAAAATCTAAACTTTTGAGCACAGTAAAAAGAGTGTTAATATTATTCCCGAATATTATAGTTGATATATTTTGTGATTGTTAATACATTTAAACAATAACATGCATGTCTTAAATTCGAACAAAAGTTTTTTGTATATATTATTGTTAACACACGCACCTATAGATAATAATAGAAACATGCAAATTATGTGTGATAACAATAGACACATAAAGTTTTTTATGTAAACATGACATCGTTAAGCGACATCGTGAAATGCGTGTACATGTAACATTACATTCAGGCGGTACTGTAGTCACATCTCATCTCTGTCTAGGTCACATGGAGTTAAATTTGTGCTGCACACTGATTCAATTAGCAAACAACAAAAAAAGACAAACAAAGCTTCAGTAATGAGGTGAGGAAAGAGACAGACAATGACAAATAATTACTTGTTCTCTCTTTCCTTATCTCATTGCAGAAATTTTGTTTGGCAGTATCATCATTCATCATCATTCTCGGCTTAACGTCCGTTTTCCATGCTAGCATGGGTTGGACGGGGTATATTAATGACCCTCTTCCAATCTGATCTAGACTGTGTTAGATCTAAACTCAACTTCCTCTGTATCAAGTCTGTCCTTATAACCTCCTGCCAAGTCTTTCTCGGTCTGCCTCTGGGTTTTGCCCCAGGAACTATCAAGTCTCTACACTTTCTTACCCAATTATCCTCCTCCATTCTTTCCAAGTGCCCCAGCCAATTCAATCTTCTTATCTGGATAACATCTTTAATTCTACGGAGACTTAGCCTGCTTCTTAGCTCATCTGAACTCTTTCTGTCTCTCAGACTGGCGTTACACATCCACCTAACCATTCTCATATCATTCCTTTCTAAACGGTCAAGATCTTCCTGCTTCACTGCCCATGTCTCACCGTACAACATAACACTTCTTACACAGGCCTCATACAACCTACCTTTTACCTCAATTGACAGGACTCTGCTAGTCAACAAAGGAAGTAACTCTCTGAACTTTTTCCAAGCAGAACCTATCCTGCAAGTAACACTTCTTCCAACACCCCCTTCACTGCCCAACATATCACCTAAGTAACAGAAGTTCGCAACTATCTCTAACGAGCCACTGTAGTACATCATTAAAGCTGGAAATACTTCATTCTCTATAATCTCACCTTTGCAACGCTTGCATACAAACTGAATGTCAGCTCTTAACCTTCCACTAATACTACTGCACTTCTTATGTACCCAATGCTTGCAAGTCTGACAAAAAATTGAGTTACTACCAACCCCTTTGACCAAAACCCAGTATGTTAATGTATAATGAAAATTTGCTGCATGTGTTTTTGAATATGTCTAAGACAAACTGTAATACAATTTCCCTTAGCATAGCTCAGGGAGAAGAGGTTAAAAGCATCAGTGAGCTGTGAAAATTGTATATAAAACTTGTTTGTCAACAGCCCCTAGCTTGCTACACAGTTTAGTCAATCAGGACAGAAAACCAGTAATTTAAACATTAGTCGATTAATTAGAGGATACGGATTAATTAATATGTATATAACAAACAGAACAGTGACGTTTACTGAGTGACATTTCAAAGTATCCATCCAAAATATATGTCATTTGGTCAAGTGATACACTTTTATAACAAAAACACTGGGAAATTTGGCTTTAGCCTGAGGTTTTCTTATTTTGTTCTACATTTTGAGCATTTTTAATTCATTTTATTATGGAGGTTGAAACAGAGAAGCAGATTAAACTCCTCTCAATGTGCATTAAAATGTTTTTCAAATTTCTTTTGTTCCGCATCCCTTTGATATCCATGTGCAATGTGCATTTCACTGGATTTTTACAAAACACAACATTATGTAATCCTTTAGCGGGTTGTCATAACAACTTTTTAATTATCTTATAAATATTTCAGAAATCTGCTTTTTTAACCAGTTTTTTAAACATCTATATTATATCACTAAAATTAAGCATGATCAAGCTCTGAGTGAAGAGTGAGGCAAAACTAGAAAAAAAGTAGGAGAGTTAATAGTCATTTTTCATAAATAGTGTAATTTCATAATTAGATCCGAAAGTTATTAAAAGTCTCGTTAGGCCCATTTCCAGTATTTTTTGCTTGTTGACACACAAAAGGCATATCAGCCATTTTAAACTGATATTGTTTGAATTGCTATTTAATTATGCAATGTTATAACTTATAAACATACCAATTGTTTTCTTGACCAATGAAATTTTCATGAAACTGACACGCACCAGAATTAAAAAAAAAACATGAAAAGGTTTGCAACTGATCGCATCACAGATAATTTCAATAGAAAAAAAAGAATTTAACCTCCTTCTTTCTACTTCAATGATTGTACAGTACATTTTTTTCAGCAGTTCTTGGCCTTATTGTTTTTATAAAAAAATTCTATTGCTGGTCTTATTTTATACATTGTTTTTATAACAACATACGTTTTTAATTCAAGATATTTCTTAATTTTGGAGCAGTTTTTCTGAAAAATTTTAAAGAGCATGCCCCTACTTTATATGTTCAAAAACTTTCAGTAATTGTCCTGTCAATTTATATCCTTTGTGCAGTTGAACTTGTGCTTGTGTTTTTTTAAAAAAATATGTGTGAAGTGCGTATTTCATGCATCCTTCAAAGTCTTATTGTACCAAACAAAATACAAATAAAGAAGGTAGTAGGGAAAGGAAACACCAAGAGGGAGAGGGCACCTAAT
This sequence comes from Hydractinia echinata, assembly GCA_030067915.1. Classification (NCBI taxonomy): domain Eukaryota; kingdom Metazoa; phylum Cnidaria; class Hydrozoa; order Anthoathecata; family Hydractiniidae; genus Hydractinia; species Hydractinia echinata. Next base: position 1,314,011 of record JASGCC010000087.1, read on the forward strand.
ATGGTAGTATGGTAGAAATATGGTAAAAATTTCAGAACCTCTTGCCTTATTGTATTTCATTTATTGTATAGGTTGATAATATGTTTTCATACCTGCACTGCCTAGATTTTTTTTTTAATATATATAGATATTTTTTTTAGCATTCCGTTCTACTCTTCCTGTTGTTAGTCAAGTGCCCCAATCAATTACATTTTCAAGAAATATTTCACAGAAGGAGCTAGAAATAGAAGAAGCCAAACAAATGTCATGGTTCAATTGGCTACTTGAACGTTTTAATACTATTGTAGACCCTCCTGAGAAAGTAAGTTTTATTACTATTGGAAGTTTTAAATCTGTTGACTCGGTCTCATTTGTTATTATACTTACCAGAACTACAACAGTATTCGTTTATTTAATTAAATTACGTAACTTGATTCTCTGATTCAGACTTTTCATGGCATTCTTTAAGACAAGAATATTTTTTGAGTACGTATCCAGCACATATATTTTGCAAGAGTTTTAACCTTTTTAATTAAAAATCTGGTAGCGGCTGAAACACCACAGCACAATGATCTGTTTTAGATATTTTAGTGTTTCAACCATGTTCTTTCTCACACTAAATGGTGCAAACCTTTTCATTTTTTTTCAGTTTTCAAAAATTAACATCGGAAGGGAATGAATATTCGGTACTTAAGAGTATTCAGTGGAGAAATTAATATGGCGTATAAAAATATTTGTAAAAATATTTGTAAAAATATTTGCCGCTATAATTTTGTTTTCTCTCCCGAATAAAAATGTCAAGCATTTTTTTAGGTTCAAACCGAAGACGAACTCCAAGAAAGACAGGAGCTTCTAAACAGGGTAATGATTTGTTTGTTGTTTAAACATATGTCCTTGACAATTTATAAGAAATTTCCTTGAATAACACAGTTTTAATAACAGTACAGGAAATAAACTTTTATTTTCAGTCCTTCAGTCATCCTTTTGTTACGTTGTTAAGGGCTATAACTCTAATTTTATTGTGTCACTTATACCAGTAAACAAAGGTGCTGGTGTACGTGCCCTTTTTTGATCTAAGGATTAAGCAACCTTAATCAACTGTCAATGTGTATTGATTAGAAAAATTCTAAACAGTGCTTAACTTTAAAGAAACATCTTTGCATATAAGTTTAATTTTATTGTCGTTTGTGCATGTATTTCGAGATATTGTAAGAAACAATATTACGTTACAGGTTTATTTTTTCCATTTGTTAAAATTAGGGCTGGTTCAAAGGTTTTTATTATTCAAAAGCAACTCGCAAGTTCTCTGACAAAGTCAAATTCATTTAAGTTTTGACAACGTTTTCTTATTCCCTCTCACAAGAGATAATGTTGGAGTATTTTAACATATTTAGTAATTTTCCAATCATTGAAAAATTTTAAAACAACAGCAAAAGAAAGTTGATATGAACTTAAAGGAGAAACTTGTGCTTTTCACTCTGTAGTGAAAAACACCGCTAAATAGAAACAAGCTTAACATGTCTTATTCTAGATACAAGCATGCTATTACACAAAACCACCGGGGGAGCCTGGGAAAGAGTTTTTTATCGAAGCATTTCACATGTTAATTAAATACGATGATTGGTAAGTGTCTTTGTTTATACGTACTTGCTTTTCTGCCTGACCTTATAAACTTTAATCGGGTAGATTATTGGTAAGTGTCTTTGTTTATACGTACTTGCTTTTCTGCCTGACCTTATAAACTTTAATCGGGTAGATTATTGGTAAGTGTCTTTGTTTATACGTACTTGCTTTTCTGCCTGACCTTATAAACTTTAATCGGGTAGATTATTGGTAAGTGTCTTTGTTTATACGTACTTGCTTTTCTGCCCGACCTTATAAACTTTAATCGGGTAGATTATTGGTAAGTGTCTTTGTTTATACGTACTTGCTTTTCTGCCTGACCTTATAAACTTTAATCGGGTAGATTATTGGTAAGTGTCTTTGTTTATACGTACTTGCTTTTCTGCCTGACCTTATAAACTTTAATCGGGTAGATTATTGGTAATATTAAATACCTATCATTTTCTAAAAATAAACCATTCTTGGTTGTACCTGTGTATATGCAGAAATATCTTGAAATATGGCAAAATTTTAGCAAAAAAATAAATATCTCAAAGATGTCAAAAAATTGGTGGACGCTTTAGTGGCAGTAATTGAAATATTACTTGTAAAAAATCTTTATGATCCAGAAATCTCATATGCCATATTTTATCAGGGCAATTGATATATGTCACGGATGGACATATATTAAGGACATATGGACATATATTAAGAGCAGTTTTTTAAGAACTGAATTATATCAATCCTGTATAAACATTCATAATAATAATAATAATAATAATAATAATGCAAAAAGAGTAATTTAGAAAAATTTTAAACTTTCGCGTTAGCAATGAAGTATCTTCTTTCCACCGCAATATAATGCACTATTCTCAAATTCTCTCCAGAAAACGAAGTTGTATCTGTAATAGCCAATCGAAACATTCAGCAAGCAAATTTCGATTGTTTGCCCCTCCCTTGCGAGCAAGGGAAGGACTGGGTTCACTGTCAGCTTTTATTATAAAAAAAGGCTAAACAGACTGGATTTTCTTGTGCATTTAAGGTTATACGCCAGAAATTGTTACTTTAGCTTCTCGTTCAGTATAGTTAGAAAGACTATTGTGCAGAATCTGCAGTGTATATTTATTTTTACCTTCAGGAGAGCAGTGGAAGCACTGTGGAGGTTTTCAGAAATGAACGGCCACGAATTTGATGATGATTTATTAGACAAGGTTTGTTGGACTGATTATTTTTGTGGAAGGAATGCTTGTATATTTTATTTCCAAAGACTCCGCAGAAATTTGTTCTACGAGTTTATAAATTAAGGTGGATCTTATCCATTTTTTACAGGCAATAGAGAGATTCAGTTTTATTAATCTTAACAGTTATCAGTAGACAAAAACAATTTTTTTTTATTTTTTATTTTTTTTTTTAACGTAGCAATAAATCGCACGAATTTTCAGATTTTCATTAATTCAAAAAAAACCATCCTGCAAGTAAAATTCGCAATTTATCTTTTTGACTTTGAATCATTTTTTGTTCTCACTCCATGTATACTCTGCTATACGCAGAAAGCACCAATGACGGTATTAGCATGTAATTGTTTGCAGTGAACTAATTGATAACAATTCGGCTATTTTCTAGATTGAAGATTATTTACTGGACGCACGCAAGCGACGTTGGTACGAAGATTAAATGATACTATGTTGTATTGTAAATATGTGATGTGTGAACTTCTAGAAATTGTTCTGTAGGAAATAAACTTCTCTTGTTTTATAAATGTTTTTAATTGTTTTACTCCTCTTTGTATGCTCATCATGGAGTTATTTATTTCTAATCTACGTACACTTGCTGGCAGATGTCAAACTTTTCAGAACGAATGAAAATTAAACAAGATAGCTGCACAGCTATGAAGCTGTGGAACCAATGTTATAACGGAGCTGGGTTTTTTTTGTTACTGAGGATACACAAAGCCTATTTCTAATCATCAACGTATTGCAAACCAATAAAAACTCAAGCCTCGCTTGCCTAGCATTTGCAACAGGTGATGCTAGACTAATTACTAAAACTCGTTTTTATTACTTTTCACAAACGCAAGACTGAAATATAATGAAATAGAAAAGTTACATCATTTTTTTAAGTAAATAAGGTTTCTAATAAAAGTTAAAAGTTGTACCAGTAAAAGCATGTTTTAATAAAACAATATCCCTGCATAAGAGCTAGTTTATGTCAATAAAATATATACAGCATCGAGAAAACACTTTAAAGCATTGAAGATAAGAAATTCATTAAGGCAACAAAAGGTTGACTTTGCAATTTAGGTAGCATAACTAATGCTTGGTGCTTGTTTTACAGAGGAAAAATTAAACAGGGTGGCTAAATTGTAGAACCCTCCTGTTTAGTCACTGAGCAGCGAGCTCAATAATAATATGCATATTTTATTTAAACTGGTAGCCGAATTGTTATTTTGTGCCAAGGACGCCTGTAAAAGGATGACAGGGAGATATATCATGGGCGAAAATCTAAAGATATCTGTGATAGTCAACCGTTGTTTTATGGGTTGAAGGCTAGTCCAATAGAACACTCTTTGAGACATGGTCTGCAGAAAATTTCTACAAATCTGAGCAATTTCAGACTAGTTCCATTGTGATGTGGTGTTGTATATATTCCCAAGATCTTTTGCACAAATCGACAGGCAAAATAAGCATGCGAAAAGCCGTAGACCAACCAGCCTATTACAAACTTTAATTTTCAGTGAAGGCATCTTAAAAATTTGATCTTAAAATTAAAATCTAGTTTTTGCATGCAGATTATAATTTACTTTATACATCAGTGAAAAAATGCTACTAGATACTTTTTAACCATAACTTGACCTGTCAGGGTGAACTGATAATTAGCTTTTAACTTTAGTTAGCCATTACAGGATAATTATACGATACATGCAGTAAAATGAGCTGCTTGTGCGGCTAATTATACGGTAGAGATCTGATTTGCTTAAATTTCTGTACTTTTCTTCGATATCGATATTCCAATAGTCGTCTTTCTTCGATATCGATATTCCAATAGTCGTCTACCTAGTTCCATAGCATGTTATGCTTCAATAAAAAGCAAAAAAAGAACAAGAAACGACTGCGCGTGAAAGATATTTATTTTTAAACACGTACCGGCTAATTAACCGTCTAAATCCAGACTTTGCTGGCACTGCATGGCCTCAGCTTCATCACAACAAATATGACAGCTGTTACTGTATAATTAGCCGTATAAATTTTGTATATATATATGTATAATTAGCAGATTCAATTTATGAATGCTCTTGAAACGACAACACTGATTTTATGGAAAAGCATTGAAAAGACGTAGTCAGGCGTGAAAAACATGGAGAAGTCATACATTACAATATCGACATATTAAAGAAAATTGTGGAAATTTAAGCGAAAAAGATCTCCACCGTATTATAGTCGTATAAGCGTGGACTAACTGTCCTGTTACATGCTAATTATCCGTTCTCCCTGAATGTTAACTTTCTTCTTCTATATAGTCTGGCCCATTTTATAATCTGTCGTTTTTTCAGATTTTATGCACAAGCGTGGAAATTCCGTCAAAACGTAAACATCGAAGCTCGTTTATACCACTAGGATAAAATATTTTATTCTATTGCTATGTTGAAGCAAACACAATAAATTATGATGTATGAAAAAAGCATCATAGCTAAAATTTGCAGGATTATTATTACAAAAGCTATATATGCCTCCCTACTACTTTGTGGCTACCTTTAGGTTGGTAAAAAACAACATAAGAAGTAACAATGGCTAGCCCAAAATGGACTCATACCAAACTAAATGGAAAACTTGAGAGAAAAGCACAAAATAGCTAGCTAGCTGTCTGTATGTATTATATTGCCATCTAACTGACACTGACTACGGTGGCTGGTCTGCTATATACGTCTGTGATAGCCAAAATAATAAAAAACATTTTACTAAGATTTGTGATAGTATAGAAAACATACGCAGCATTTACAAGACAAAAAGAGATCTTTTTCAAACCTGAGCTATGCAGCTTTTAAAATGGCAGATTAAACGTCAATTTTACTAACCGCGTCCGAGATACGCATATCTTCACTTAAATCCCAGAGGTCAGGATTTTGTTCGAGCTTTCAGCCGAAACTAGAAGCTGTGTGTTCCACAGCTAATTATTCCATGATTATACTGAAAGTCGGTATCAAGATCAAGCATGGAAACTGTCCTCTTGAACAAAGACAGGGTTTTTGTTAGTTATAATCACTAACATTTCCTTGTTTGTGGTCGTATTTTGTCCAATAAAATTGCAACATTTTATGGTCGTAGTTTTGTCCAATAAAGTTACAGCATTTTATGGTCGTATTTTGTCCAATAAAATTGCAACATTTTATGGTCGTAGTTTTGTCCAATAAAGTTAAGCATTTTATGTTCGTAGTTTTGTCCAATAAAATGGCAGCATTTTATGGTCGTAGTTTTGTCCAATAAAATTGCAGCATTTTATGGTCGTAGTTTTGTCCAATAAAGTTACAGCATTTTATGGTCGTAGTTTTGTCCAATAAAATTACAGCATTTTATAGTCGTAGTTTTGTCCAATAAAATTGCAGCATTTTATGGTCGTAGTTTTGTCCAAAAGGTAACATAATCTCATGGTTATGTTTTTTTTTTTAATTTTACTGCGTTTCTCACAGACGTGTGATGTTTCTTTTAAGCAATATCCACTGTCTCTGAATTTGCGTAGTGGTGAGTGTCATGAAAAATGTTTCTTCTACATAATACAATTATACTAAAGAAAGTATCAAAGCATGAAAATGTAAAAAAAATAAAATAACAGCAGTCACGTTTTCCTTCCCCTCTTCAGTCCTTCCAACATAATAAAAAATTTACTCCAAAATTTGTTTTTTCCTGGAGATTTATCTTTGCGGACAGTTTTACCTTAATCCTTTTCAGTCAAGGGGGGCCTAAAAAGTCGAGTTTGCGTTTAAAATTATATATTTTTTAATACAAAATGTCTTTAATACAAAATCGTTACGATAAAACGTTATAAAAATATCAAGTTTGCTTTATTTTCACATATTCACGTCTTTACTGTCGATTTCTATCACACACTCAACTTCAAGCAGTAGCAGGTGTGGGGATCGCGAACAAATCCACTAGGACACGCAGTATGAGTGGGACAGACACACTGACAGGTCTCTGTGCTCCAAACTTTGGATGATACACATGATTGGTGGTTTTGTTTACAAACGCAGTCGCAATCATCGTCAGACCACTATAAAATTATGAAACAACTTTTAACGAACTTATGTACGAAAAGAAAGAATAGAAAAGCGCGGTAATTTTTATTCTATTGAACTTCTAACGCGCTAAGTTTGTTTGTAATGAATTTAAAGCATTAACAGAACTGTAGAAACCTTCACTAATGTTTAAGATTGAAATCCTAAGTAACCCAGCCACTTTAGGCGAGAGGCTAAATTTTCCAGAGGGATATTAAAATGGTCTGGCCTTCTCTATAAGCAAGTTGCGGCTTGAGGTCGTAGTTTGTGTAAAAATAACAGGTCGTATTTTTCAATGGTTCTCTGCCATTTTGGATGTGTGTGAATATACAGAATGTTGTATAAAACCACAACTTGCGCAGCATTATTTTTACTATTTACAGTCAATGTCTAGAACTAAGAACTCTCATACCTGCTTCCATACTGGACAAGTAAGCTTTTTCTTTAAGCACCTGCACGCGCATGTGTTTTCATCATGTGTCTGCCGGGGTTTGCAATCACTAGGCTTGATACGGCAGGAACAACGACACGCACTGTGCTGTAACATGTAAACGTTGTGTACTCTCGCCATCTCGCCTAAATATTAATGTTCCTAATGTTAAAGATAAATAATCCTACAAATTCTAAGTTCCCTAGGCTAGAGTACTGGTAAAGAAAATCCACATCGATAATTTGGTTCCGTAATTTTATTTTAGTTCATGAAAGCAGCCTTGTCAGGTACTGTTTTATCAGGACAGTTTTGACAAGTTTCATTCTCCTAATAATTTATCACAATATAAATTATTATTTAGTAAGGAAATATGTTACCGCTGTAGGGGATTAAAAGAACTGTTGTGGTCTTGTTTTCTAGCGCTGTCGGCGTGCATTCTTTATACTCCAAATGCGTACAACATCCACCACACTGCAATATTTCTGTACAGGCCGGCCAAAAAGCACCATCAGCAGAAATGGGAATTTCAACGACTTTTGGGCGAGGACTGCATTCAAATTGCTTAAATGCTAAATAAAGAATTGTTTATCAACCCACAGAAATTAATTTCATATAAATATCTCAAACCGATTATATGGCCATACGAAAGAAAAAGTATGATTAAATAAAACAATCCAAAGTAAAATTGACACAAGATATACAGGTTAGATATACAGGTTTCCTTTCCTTTTAAATAGGAGTTATTGATGTGTCTTACTTGTTGCACCAGATGTACCAGTTGAATCAGCAGAAAGAACATTGCCACTTGTATCGCTGAAAACATATCCCACTTCTTCCTGAGTGTCCTTGCTATAATCTGTTATCGGCCTCATCCTTTTCTTATGGATTGTCACTAAATATTAAAAGCAATGATGCAACAACAACAACAACAAACAGCAACAACAACAACAACAACAACTAAACAACAACAACAACTAAACAACAACAACAACAACAACAACAACAACAACAACAACAACAAAAACAAACAACAACAACAACTAAACAACAAAAACAACTAAACAACAACAACAACTAAACAACAAAAACAACTAAAAACAAAAGCAACAACGACAGCAACAACAACAACAAAAACAACTAAACAACAACAACAACAACAACTAAACAACTAAACAACAACAACAACTAAACAACAACAACTAAACAACAACAACTAAACAACAAAAACAACAACAACAACAACAACAAAAACAACTAAACAACAACAACAACTAAACAACAACAACTAAACAACAAAAACAACTAAACAACAAAAGCAACAACGACAGCAACAACAACAACAAAAACAACTAAACAACAACAACAACTAAACAACAACAACTAATCAACAACAACAACTAAACAACAACAACAACTAAACAACAACAACAACTAAACAACAACAACAACTAAACAACAACAACAACTAAACAACAACAACAACTAAACAACAAAAACAACTAAACAACAAAAACAACTAAACAACAAAAACAACTAAACAACGACAGCAACAACGACAGCAACAACAACAACAAAAACAACAACAACAACAACAACAACTAAACAACAACAACTAAACAACAACAATAACTAAACAACAAAAACAACTAAACAACAACAATAACTAAACAACAAAAACAACTAAACAACAACAACTAAACAACAAAAGCAACAACGACAGCAACAACAACAACAAAAACAAAAAAACAAACAACGACAACAAAAACAAACAACAAAAAAAAACAACGACAACAACAACGACAACAACGAAAACAACAACTATACCAACCTTTCTTGTAATTTATTTTTTTGTCAATGGGAAACGTTTTGAAAAGATCGTCATAAGATGTAACGTGACTGAGTTTCGTCCATATTTCATTTGGTGTCTGAAAGAAAAATCTGATTTATGAATATTAAATAAAAACTCGTCACATTTAATAGGGTTAGTTTCGCCTTAAGTTAAAATGTTGGTAAAAAAATAAATACAATGTTTAAAATTTAAAGAAAAAGATATTTTTGGAATTTTGCTTCAGCGTATAAATTGTTAAACATTCATCTACATTATGTTTTATACCTTTGTCTACATATAATAATTTTAAAAACAATACACTACATAAGAAATGCGATAGGAGGTAAGTTTTATAGATCAAGAAAAATTGCTTCTAACTTCGAGAACGAACAAAACAAAACAACGTGAAAGATACTTGAACGCTGGTTATCCAGTGTGCTTCACGAAATCATTTGAAGTAGCGAATAACGAAGAATCCCCGAATTCTTTTCCAAGACACCAAAACAAAATATAATGGTCAAAATTCAATTCTGCGAAGGACATAGAAACATGAAAAACAAAAAAGTTGATAACCTGTTCACGTTAAAATCAATAAAATCCATTAATCATGTAAAAGGGAAGACATGAGAGGGAAAATCAAATGTTCGTGTAGTAGAGAAACATAGCAACAAGATGGAAGAAAAAAAACGGGGCAAACACCTACGAAACAACCCTGACCGCGCATGGAGAATAATGTCTACGATACCTAAAAACTACCGTTCTAAAAAAAAAAAAGAAACTCATTCATTGTTTTCTGTGTCCCTTTATTGAATAATCAAATACAGTCCAAACAATTGATGCTCTTTAGAAATAGTGTGATATATCGCGATTAACACTAATTTTTAACAGTATTTATGTAGATAAATGTTTTTAATTTTTAATTTTTTTCTAACACTGAAGATGGATTACTCCAAAAAGCTTTTTGCTTGAAATCTTTTGTTTTTATTTATTTACCCTAATATTGTTACGATTCTTAAATAATCAGAATTTTGAGCCTTAAATAATGTTCTTACATTCTCGACCCCAGAGCTCTTAGGTTTTAATCTCAAAAAGCTCTGGGGACGAGAATGATGTTCGTAATGGTTTTTTTGAATAATCGACTAAGCATAAATCAAAAATTTGGTTTTTAAGCAAAGAAAACCAATAAAATTCCACCCTTGAAATTGTTTTTTTTTTGTCGTTCCCATTCCATTGTTTTCATAAAAAAAAATTGTTTACCAGATCCAATTTCGTGATAAAAATGCGCAAAATATTTACACACAAAATAGTAAACGATTCGTCTTTGGTACCCCGCAGAGTAAACAGGATTCTGTGGATATTCCACGTTTTGACACTAGTGTGTTATAGCAAGGCGGTTTTTTTCATCCTCCTTGGTTATATTATTACCTGAATTTTAAAACCTCCTTGGTCACACTGGCTGACTTCCTGTTAAAATGCGCGCGAGATATTTTTGGCTATAAATGCAAAAGCGATATACTTTTTAAGGTGGTTCCCCTAGAAAAAATGTCTAAATTTCAAGAATTGTCTTTTACCTGTTTTCTGACAGCAAATTCATCTTAGAATACTGTGGCAAGTAGTGCTTATGACAAATTTAGGTTTTTATTGCGCATTCTGGCACTTTTTCCAACCAACCGCAAATATAACTGCCGTTTAAGTTGAAACAAGAATTCTCAGGATCGAAGCACCCAAACGCTTTACAATTTCTTCTGTGGATGCAGGCATTAGTACCACCTAGTGTTTAAACGAAACCGATTTTTAAATCGAAGTTTTGTCTTTCAGTTATTTTGTCGAGATATTGCCTGTTTCGCCCTGTTTTAGCTTTTCTTTCGTCCTAAAAATACCGCGTCAGTTCTCTGGAAGACGAGTCAGCCTTGCGAAAATGCGCTTCACTCAATCCATACACGTCACCCTTGAGGAACAAAAGCGGCCAAAAAGGCGCTTGAAATAACGCATGTTATTCAGTTATTTGGTTAGACGTCGAGCAGCAAAATGTCATATTTTGCCTATACTTCTCCTAGCAACGGGTAACCATGGCAACCAATCAATGAAATTTTTGACTTAATTTTGTCGTACCGTCACATACTATGATATCCTCATCAAGTATCTTCAGAAAAGACAATCCTCTACGATATAGCTTTTTTCTAGGGGAACCGCCTTAATATTTTTCTACTACGGAAATTGAACGGGCTAACAACCAGGAAATAAAAAAGTTTTAATAAAGAGAGTAACGCAGTGAATTTACATTGTGGATAAAAGATAAATTAAAGACAAAAGATAAATGAAAAGGCCTACCATTTTTTTTGATTGCGTATGCGATTTTTTTATACCACCATCAATCGGCTTTTTCTTTGGTGTAATTTTAGTTTTGTCTTTACCTACGAAAGGTTCATCGATGAATCCAGTTGACTTCGGTTTTAGTGGAACTAACTTTTTCACAGGAACCAAATCAATGGGTTTCTTCTTCTTCTTCTCCTCATCTGAAGGTATTCCAATGTATCCTTTACCGAGCCATGTCTTATCTTTCGCCGGGAATGTTGTTTTTTTCTTTCCCTGTGAGTGTATTCCTTGCAAGCATAGGAAAATAATGAAGAGAAATGAGAGAGAAACGGAGAGTTTCATTTTTGCTTTTTATCTCTTGTCTCTTTGACGTCCATAAACTTTTGTAAAATAATTATAACAGTATTTGATACATGACTTTGGAAATACGACACCGAGCACTTTGTCAACAAATTTCAAGTTATTTTCAAAATAAAATTATGTTTTTAAAACACGTCAAAGTGTGAAATATATCCGCTACGTAAAAGCGTGTAACAAAGAAACTTCATTCTCATTCCCCTTTACAAATATAACAGTATCACACAGCATTGAGGATTGCATCCAGGGTGTATGTCAGGCTCTTGTTTTTCTTAAGATTTATGACGCAATTAAAATCAATTACAGAAATTTGAACGCAATAGATATTTACTAATAATTATTAATAACGATGAATATCTTTTATAACCCTAACAATACGAAGCCTATATTTTCTTTCATTGGATAAAAATAAAGTTGTGTCACTTTTAGTTATCGCAAAATAAACTTCTCCCCAGAGCTTTTTTACGTCCATGACATTCTTGCTGGAAGAGGGACGTCCGGAGGCTTTATATAGTCCTAGGAACGAGGTTAATAGCTACCTTATCGGTAAAATAAAAGTCGGCAAAAATAGTGACTTATCTAGTCACTTTACTCCGACTAAAATTTCAAATTTAGTCACTTTACTCCGACTAATTTTCAGATCCAAAATAACAACACAGTTTGAATTTTCTAGCTTTCTTTTTTCAACATAGGACTTCAACAAAAGAACAATGAAAACTACATAAATTAGTAATTTCCAATGAATATTTTTCTTCCTTTTTTTTACTTAAACATTTTCTTTGCTTTGTTCCTCAATTTTAATTGCAAAACATAATAGGCGGTAAAAAAATATAAGTCACTTAGCAAAATTTGGTCACTTTTTGCCGCACATTACGCCACAGGAAAACTCGACTGTAGCCGTGAGTAGTTTGTGTATGTTCGCGCATGGCTAAAAAAGCTGGCAAAAAGTGGAAAATAGGTTTTTTCTGCCACACAGCAACTGTACTAAAGTTTGTTTAATTAAAGAGAGAAATTTCCAACAATATTCAATAGCGCGTGAAAATGAGTAATATTTGGGAAATTTTTAGCTGTGACGGGATATCTTGGCGAGTACAGTAAACTCTCGTTAAGTGGAACATTCAAGGGACGGTGGAAATATGTACTACTTAGCGGGCGTCCTACTTAAGCGAATCTCCTCATAGCTAAGTACGATTTTCATCAAATAGTTCAATTTGTCCCAGTTATTGAGAAATGTTTTGAGAGACGGAGGAAAAGCGCACTATATAGCGGGCGTCCTACTTATCTGGGGTCTCACTTAACGAGAGCATACTGTATTATGCACATTTACACCACTACCTACATGTAACTGCTGCGCCTGACACATAGCACCCGGAACACATCACTTCAGTCTTGCCCCAAGAGCTCTTTTAGAAAAACCTGTTTATCTCAAAGGGCTCTGGAGACAAGAATAACATTACCGGTCAACTCGGCCGGCACACGAAACGAGACTGCCGGCACGTGATACGGACTATCTGACAAACTGATAAGAAACCGCTGGAATATAGATATTTTTTGTCATAATGTATCTATATATATTTACAAAAGTTATTTCTCTGGTCGATAGGATTATCCTTTTACGCATGCGCATGAAGCAGCATCAAATTTCATTCCAGTAGGACAAGATTGCTTTGCGCATTCACATTGGCATGTGTTTTTATTCCATGTAAAGTTTGCACCAACACAGCTATCAATTTTGCTGCAGATGCAATCACAGTCTAGAGTGGACCACTAGAAGAAAAAATATTTTTATTGCATGATACAACGAAAGTTTGTTATAACATATAAAACCACACATGAATATAAGAAAAACTAGCCTAAAAAGTACTATTATTTGCACTTTATCTCTTTAATAATAGCCGTATTCCCTCTGTCTGTGTGCCCGCGAAAGCCGCGTCCTGTTACGGAAACACGAAATGCGATATATAAAGGACTGGCGACCCCGTGGATTTTTCCACGGTTTAGCGACTAGTCTATATTTTAATACCCGTAAACGTCTGTCTGTCACGCAAAATGGTAACCACAGTAGCGAGACACACGAAATGCGGGGCTACTGACTAGTATTTTATAGTTTTCTTATTTTAAATTGCTAATAGAGAAAGAATAAGGTTTTTTTTTACAGAAGAAGAAAAATAGAATTTACAAAGCGTGATAAACACCATCTTTGACAATGTTTTTGCGTCACGCAATTGTGAGATTGATGTCAAATATTTGACACGTCAACATTAAGTGTTTTATTTGCAAACAAAAATATCCGAAATGTAAACAAAAAGTTTTTGCTGCATTATTTTTTCATCTTTTAAAAAATATTGCAATCTAGCTACTGAATGTTAACAAAAAAATTATTTCGTCTGACTATGTTTTTTTTTACTTTATTTGGGTGCGACCAACCATGATTTGTACCATCTTTATTTTGTTCGTCTTAAACTTTTAGAAATATCCTTCTCAACATTGAACTTAATGTTCATTCTTAGAAATGTAAAACTTAGAAGTAAATAAAAATTTTCGTCGCTTAATAGGTAAGCTCCTCTAAGATATGACAACGTACTGTGTCGAAATTGATTTCATAAAAAGGTTGGATTCGAACAAATTTGCTTGCCTTTACAGCTGCGACATGAAGTTCTTACCTTTTTCTTGTTTGGACATTGTGGTGACTTTACATTGCATAAGCATCGACAACTGTTAGGATCCAGTGTTTTTTGTTCAGTGCAGTCAGAAGGTTTCCTCTTACATTCACATCGACATTTCTCATCATTAATATAATCAACTTGATGTGGAGACGGAACACCATCTGAAAACATACATAGATTACACATACGTTGAAGGTCTGGAATCTAGCGCATTGATTATTTACGCATTTCGTTTTATTTCGTTTGTCACAGAAGCAACCAGCTTTTAACCAACGCTAACAACAATATTCTTATTTTTTAAACAATATTTTTATTTTTTAAACTTTTTAAACAATATTTTTATTTTTTAAACAATATTCTTATTTTTTAAACAATATTTTTATTTTTTAAACAATATTTCTATTTTTTAAACTTTTTAAACAATATTTTTATTTTTTAAACAATATTCTTATTTTTTAAACAATATTTTTATTTTTTAAACTTTTTAAACAATATTTTTATTTTTTAAACAATATTTTTATTTTTTAAACAATATTCTTATTTTTTAAACAATTATTTTTTCTGTTCGTTATTGTTTAAGGCTCTAACGCCACTGCTGCAAAAACAAAATAAAGACCACTTTCTTACCGAGGTAAGATATTCGATACACCATCACGGATTGTGTTGACGTCGTGTTCATCACACATGTTCTCTCAGGTGAACAGCACCCTCCGCAGCGTTTTACAATAATGCATTCTGGGTAGTAGGCATATAGAACACGATTAGCATTTGGTATCTCAATTACTTTTGATCTCGGTTCACATTTTTGAAGCGAAGCATTTGCTAAAAGGCATACCGTATTTTGTTTAGATAAAAAAACAAAAGAAAAAAAATGATTATTGGTAGCTATTTATAAACTCAATACGTTACCAAAAGGTATTCCTTGCACATTAGAAAATGCATTTGAACCTCTTTTTTCCACTGAGTTAGCTAAAATCAACAAAAAAGAGCATTGTAAACGTAACGAATATAAACAGTGCCACCCTTCAAGTTGTCATCTTTCGCAATCAAATTATTTGCCAGATATCTTGTGAACATTCATATTTGTCAAGAAAAGAAAAAAACTTTTTAATTTGCATGCTTTTTTGTTTTGTTCTAATTTTAGTACATTCTAAAAATAGTTTCCCCTGGTAAAGTTGCCAACGCTATCCTAACTAGCCATTTTAACCACCGTTAAAACAATCAATGAGAACGAGGACGAGAATCCAGTCAAATATTTTTATTAGCTGACAAAGGACACTGCTTCACTAAAATAATAAATAATTTTATAAATCTTTTCTCAACATCGTGGATTATAATGTTGGGAGTTTCTTACCTGAGTTATTAATGTTAAATTGCTGTCTGAATTCGTCAACTGAAGTCACCTTTTCCAATATCCTCAACACCTTCTCCTTGTTCTAGCAGTAGAACATAGAAAACACACTGTCAATATTTACAAGTAACTTATTGTATGTGCTCTTTCCAGGTGTCCAATAAATATTCAAGCCTTCTTTTCCAGACATTTCTGAAATTTCCCTAATTTTCAGCCTAAATTTCACACTTTTGAAGTTTTGACAAAACAGACTGATGTTCTTTGAGAACAGTCCTGAAAGTTAATCTTTGTCAATATTTTGAAGCAATACATATAGCTAGTTCTGAATGACCATTTAAATTTGAAATTCCTGACATTTTTATGACCTTGTGACAATATTTTAAAAATTCCTGACGTTACTGACTTTCATGACAATTCTAGAAAGTGGACTATTATTATTATTCCGAATATTTATACAGGATATAGCCACTTCAGTGTTGGAAACACTGTTATCAACGTGGGTCCTGTGTTCTGAATGTATATATTAGGTATACACCGGCATTGCCTACCAAATTTCCCTTACATGGCATGGGTTAACCCGTAGCTGTGGTGAAGACACTTGCTAAACATGCCCGCGCTGTGGACCAAACCACGAACCTTGTGATTACGAAGCGAACTCCATAACCACCAGCGTTTTTACACCGGTCAGTGTTTTTCTTTGACAGGTCGAAAATGAAAATTTAAAAACCGTCAATAAGGACTGAGAAGTTGCTGGGATAGCAAAGAGAAACAAATGTATTTAACCAATTTCCGTTGCTCGGACTAAATAAACATTCAATTCATTGCCATAAATCTTGTTATAAACTTATGAGCTTTCAAGAAGAGGCAAAAAAATAGTAATTACTTGGGGACTAGGTCGGAAAGGCATTCTTTAAAAAGCAATGTCTGAAAGTTTTTCAAAGACATACCATGCAGATGTTTTTAGGACGAAAAAGTTATGTAAAAACAACAGCGATTCATTTAGGGTTTATTTTCAATAACATTTTTCACTACTATTTGGAGATATAATTTGCATGCTGATAAGAAAGTAAACAATGTGTTCCCAGGGTTCTTCGTCTGGTATTCCTCTTGAGGAAAGTGACGTAAAAGGGAGCCTGGAAACGAGGATAATAGTCGTTTAAAAAGTGTTTTTTTGGGATATACTATCATCATGTTTGGCAGTTTTATAATTTCATTGTCCTAACTTTATGAAAACAGATCGATTTTCCATGAGGATCAATTTTGTCCAAAAATATTATTATGTGCTATAAAGACAAATTTTTGATACTTAAAATTGCCGAAAAAATGTTACAAAATAAACAACAATACATACCGTTTCACAAGATATTCCATGCAACCCTAAAAAAAAACAATGTATAAGGCTTCAACTCGAGTGATAATTCCTTTCTTTTCTTGAACAAGAAAACAAAGCGTTTCTTACCTTCAACAGTCAAAAATATAAAGATGTAAACCAACTGCATTGTTGTCAGTGTTTGTGAGTCTAACGAGAAAGCAGCAATCGATTTTCAAACTTTATGATGTATTAGCCAAAATATTTGTTCAGGTGTACAAAAGCGTTTAGCAACTTACTCCACAGTCTCCTAACATTATAAACACAATTTTAAATGACTCATCGATTTTTTATTGAAAGCTTCGTTAAGAAATGTGACTCTAATCATTGTTACTTAGCAAACATTTTCCTAAAGATAATGGCTTTGCTTAACGTGCTCTAGAAAAAAAAGTAAAAAGAAGAAAAAGAGTAACTGAGAAAACCGAAAAAAGAAGGGAGTTAAAATTCACTGCTTCAAATTCTCCTATCAAATTCAATAACGCCATGGCTTATAATTTTCAAATAATTTGCAATAACTTTTCCCAACAAAAGCAATATTTTTTTGTAAACTAGGTAACAGGTGTTAAACTTAGTTATATAGACGTTAAAAGTAAATTCTTCCATACATCAATTAATAGTACACAGCCTCTATAGTTTATAGCTTTTTTAGTTTTTAGTTTATTTCACTTGTCTTTTAAGTAACAACACGGTTTATAAACATTCGATTCTAAGGTTCTTTGACCAAGCAGGGTTGACCAAATCAGAGAAACCTTAGATTTTTTCGGAAACACTATTTTCTCCATTCTAGCACAGCAAAACTTCAAAATATAAATTGAATGCGGTTTAAAACCTCTATTATATTGCCTCCTCCACTTTTAAAATCAATTCGTTGGCACTGCCAATATGTTTTAACTCCATACTTTCGATTAAATAATTTTATGGGTAATAAACCCATATAAACCCTGTTTTTCTTGATGTAAAGCGAAAAAAAACAACCGTAAAAAGGGATCTGTCAAGTTGTCAACGTGCATTTTTTTGTTGTAAGTAATTCAATTATTACTAAGCCAGGTCTCTATAAAATAAAGCAGTATCTTTTGACCCAACGCATGCTGAAAAAATAAAACAGTATCTTTTGACCCAACGCATGCTGAAAAAAGAACAAAAAACAAATCAACAAGGAGCGCTGCGGCTTAAAGATTTCCGCCATTAGCAAGTACCTAGGCAACCCAGGGTTTTCAATACCCTAGAAGGCCCGCAAATTATCCCAGATAAACTTTTAAAGACCAAAGAATGTGAGACATAAACATTTAATGTCCTGAAATTTTAAAGTTCAAGTCTCTATCATAGTAAATAGGTTGTATTTTTAAGCCTCAGCTAACTTTTTCAATAATAAAATTACAGCCTTTACTTTATAACTAGTCGGTAGCCGGTGGATAAATCCACGTATTCGCCCGTCCCTTCATATATAGCATTTCGCGTTTCCGCAACACGACTTTTTCGCGCGCACAAACAGACGGAATGCGGCTATTATTAAAGAGATACTATGCTAAAAAAAATAAGGAATGAATGTCCTTGAAATCGATCTTGAAAATTCTGGAAATTCTATGTTACAAATCTTGTTGTAAAATTGCATTCTCTTCCCCAGAGTTTTTTTAGATAAATTGTTCTCTTACTGTATAGCTATTTAACGATCTTCCATGACCACAGCAGCCTCTTTTAAATAAATCATTCTCCTTCTGAGCGTGATTTAATAAAAAACCTTTGCATTTGGAAAAAATTGGTCATTTTGTTATAAGAAATTTTGGAAGAAGAAAATAAGTGTTTTTTACTTAAAGATTCACCATGCTTTTTTTTACGACAGGACTTCAAATTATTAGAAATCAAATCCACTCCATCACACTAAAAAAGCCTCAAATATAGTGTTCCCAAATCTTCCCAAAAAGGCTGACCCATCGTTTATGTATCGTAACTTGGTTCATACAATCGAGTATGATGTGCAACTTGGTCAAGACAAAGATAATGAAGTACACATCTGTTTCCAAATTCCACGATATAAAAATTGTGAAAAAATAAGCACTAAACAAACCTTCAGTATTGACGGTATCGATTTTGGAAAAAAAATACGCGGGAACGCTTCCCTTTTTAGCTGGCCATGTGAACAACCATATCATGAAGTCCTATAACAGCACATCAAAATAACACATAAATCAGGACAACATTACAAAATATTATAAACTTAACACCAGCAAATAAACACACTCTTTCTGAAATAAAGGAAGCTGCTGGATCTGTGTTGCAAAATATTAGTAATCAATGGGATGAAATTTTTGACACACCTTTCCCAAGAATATTACCCAAACTTCCAGATACAAATTTGAAAGAAAAAGGAGTGTTGCAGAAAAAAAAAGAAAGTTGCGTAAAAAGGATAAAAGTATGAAAAATGCAATTGAAAAATCATAGCAAAAGGAAAATCTAGATGTCAAAACATTATTTGGTACACGACAATCAAATCTAGCTATATCAAAAGTAGAGCAAGCATGCATTTTGAAAAAAAAAACATCAGCTGTGGCAAGAACTTTAAAAGGTAAACACTCAATAATTTAAAAAGAATATGCAGTACAACCCCGTTAAAGGCGGATTTCCACCAGTGCGAATCTTTCTATCGCTCTAAAATTACACAAAATTTTAGTGCGACAGGAGTTCTACGCTGCAAATGAGTTTCAGTGCGATAGCATGCCAATACAAATTATTTTTTGTGCGAAATTTTCTTATGTGAACACACACATTTCAAGATGGTAGACAGTTCAGAAGAAGAAGAAGCTGTAGCTGCCTTAATAGTCATTAGAAGTATAAGGAAAAAGAGACGAAGAAAATCGCCATTTTCTTGGGTTCGTCAAATTTATAGAGAAAGAGAATTGAAAGGAGTGTATAATCAACTGCTTCAAGAAATGAAATTGCACGATAGAGAATTTTACTTTAGGTATCTAGTAAATTTTAGTTCCAAGTTTGCTTCCTTTTGATAGTTTGATAGTCAGCAACCATTTCCCCAAACAGGCCATCTGCGTCCTTTTTAGCACTACCACGTTGAGTTGCTTTCAATGCAAAAGCCTCGCCGATGCTCTTCAAAGCAAACGTTTCTGTTTCTTCTTTCGTACTCTTACGCCCGCTCCTCTTTGTTGAAGTAACAGATGGTGGATCAATAGTTGTCATCTTGGCCAAACTTGGTGGTTTTGTAGCAGGGTCATTCTCGTTATTTAAATAATCTTCAACCGCTGCCTCCGAATAAGAATCAATATCCTCCTCATCCTCCGGAGCCGCTATATTTGATTTTGTGTCTCTCATTTGATAATGCTTATCAAGCCAAGATAAAAAAAAGTATTCTTTCAAATCTTTGACACATGATTCAACGTCAGCCAAACCTGATCCCGATGCAGATTTCTTTTTTAGGTTATTCTTTTTCTTGCTGTATCTTTTTTTCAAGTTGTCCCATCTTCGAATAGCTTCACCTTAAAACAGTTGAATTTAAAAACATTTTTTTTCCAAATAAGTAATAGAACCAGCTGAATACGCTCAAGTTTTAACAGCGCAAAAATGTAGCGCATTGAACTGACAAACAAGGATAAACTTTACCCTCTTCACATCCTAACTCCTACTCAACATTCTTCCAAGCATTTGCCACTCGATCTTTTTCTCGATACTCTTTGCAACTTTTGTCGTACAGACATGAAAAATTTCGAACAGCCTCTGCTAAATATTCATCTTCCCTTAAGTCGCACCTATTTGTTTTTCCCATTTTATAAAAACTTTTTTTACAACACTGCTCGGTTCACAACACATATGAAACTATTTCTTGTACTCAACACGTGTAAGCATGTGCTGAAGTTAAATTTCAATAGAATCTATTCAATTTTTTTAAATGGACATTCGGTGTTTCTTTGAAGTTGCACTTTTGGGCGAAAACTCAGAGCGATAAATATCAAAACTTTTTGATAATTGTCGCTCTGACTATCGCACTGAAATTGGGCGATAAGAGCAAAAAAAGTGTCGCTCTGCAATTTCCACTAGTGCGAAAAAAGATCAATGGGTCAAAAAAGCCAGAGCGATAAGAGAATTCGCACTGATGGAAATCCAGCTTTAGTCGGACTCTCAAGGTCCGCAAAAATCGGTCTGACTTAACAGGAGCCTGACTTATCGGAACTTCATCTTAAGTCAGACTCTGCTTACTTAGTCTGACTTATCGTGACAAAGAAAATGAAACATAATATTAATATAAAACCTTTCTTTCAGTCAATGATTCCAAATGATTAAAAAAAAGTCAGAAAAAATCAGTTTTTCTTTTTTCGCCTTAATTTTGAATTTTCATTATCGATCATTGAAAACTATTCCTTTCAACCATTTGGCGTTCGAAACTCAAGAAAGTCCGACTTAAGCGGTGTTTTGTAGCTAAAGGGACCGAAGAAAACAGTCCGACTTAAACGGTGTCCGACTTAAGCAGACCATTTTGGTTTGAAATAGGTAAGCAAATATAAGGGGGACAAGGTTTTAGTCTAACTTAAACAAACGTCCGACTTAAACTGTGTCGGACTTAAAGGGGTTGTACTGTACTGTAAAAGACATAAACGGTTTTTTATTCTAAAGGGTCAGTCTCTATAACTTTTGGTAAAAACCTGTCAAAAATTAAGAAGGCTAAACAAAATTTTTTGTGTCTTAGGAGTTGCAGCGTGACGTTGTTGTGTTGATTTTGTGTCTAAAAAGTCACTAATAGTGCAGTAAAAACCACAATTAAAACAATGGACATGCGCACGCATGCACACAGGCAAGAAATGTAAATTACAGACCGCAACGGTCGAAGAAATCAACTTAAAAAGGCAACTTATTTTTGAAATAATTAAAACCTGATCTTAAAAAGAGAAAATGATAGTTAAGAAAAACTAATCCAAGGTCCTTTTAGATCTTTATAATAAGGAAATAGTCAATTTTCATTGTGTGGTCCTTCTTTTATTGCCTGTAACGATGCACTCACATATAGAGAACTTTTTAAAGATTCGCAACTCATATATAAAAAACCGTTTAGGTACACCTCACCCGATATTGATTCATCTCACACAAAACCAAAACGATATTCACCAGATCCGTCAAAGGTGGAATTTGAAAAAGTGGCTTTGTTAGGTGAAGTAAATAATATGGATGCTGGTGATGTTCTGCCCGGAATTATGAACGCTGCCCGGATTTAGTACGGCAGCCTGTCCGTTTATAAACAGGGCAGAAAATACATAATCGGGGCAACATTATCAGGACAGGCCGGCTTATGTACGACAGTTCAAAAATATTATTTGGCACTTAAAAATATTATTCACTTATAGAACGAACATAATCAGGGCAGGCCGGCTTATGTACGACAGTCTAATATTATTTGAGACTTATAGAACGAACTTAATCGGGGCAGGCCGGCTTATGTACAACACTTTTATATTATTTCTCACTTATAAAACGAACATAATCGGGGCAGGCCGGCTTTTATATCATTCTTCATCACTTCTGCCAGCAAATAGCCCTTGTGGCAAAGTTGTTGTTGTTCTTAAATGAAACGAAATTTCGTGGAAACTAAATTTTGGGATTCGCAAGTTTAATAACTTTTCACCAAACTTAATTCCCGCAAAACGAATAATTTAGGTCATCCCCAGAATTCAATTCCCGCGAAAAATAAAAACCACCACCCATCCGCAAAATCTACTTCCGTGAAATTTAGTTACTTCAAATTATATTATGTTGAAATGTACTCACAAGAGGAGTTTATATTTAGAATTACGTCGAGATTTTTTTTCGCTATGCCTAGTTTTCAATGGTGTTTTATCCTGCAGAGAAAAAAAGCACGAAATCCATCATTATGCAACAATAATCCGTCAATGTTTCATTCACAAAAGTTCGAAGAAAATGCCAATCGCAGCCTGCCTGGCCAGCCATTATATCAGCGTTCATACTCCGGTCACCACGACATAATAATCGGGGCAAAAAAACATAATCGGGCCATGCGTACATAATCCGGCTGTCCTGTTTATAAACAGGCCGTTTTCGCAATCTGGGCAGAACAGTGGCAAGGTGTGTGTATATAGGATATGCAGAAGGAATTCAATTCAGTAAAAAATATCATATATATAATTCATAATATATATTCATAAAATTGAATTTCCATTAAAAATGAATTTTGAATTTGCAAGCTTACCTCATTAAGGACATCAATTAATGCCGGTATAAAAGAATACGTCATAAAATGTTTGCGACATTAATGTCTGCGAATTAAGCCCAAAATCACAAAATTAAATGGCGCAGAATCCATTTTTGTGAACCTTTACAAACAATTATGCATGTGCCAAAAAAGTATATAATATCACTATATTATTTCAGATAAATCTCTCTCATCTTGCTCGTACATATGGTATACCAGGACCTTTGGGTAATATGATTGTCAGAGAATTTCCTGAACAGCATGATATTGATTTATCGAAGTTTGATAATCCATTACTAATCATACCAGGTGTATTTTTATAAAGCTAGATAGTCTTTTCTTTTTCGACATTCCATCCCAGCTAGAGCCATCAATGTTTTGAAATTTTATGACCAGTGCTCCCGGTAGGCGGCCTGAACAAGTTTTCCGACACGTCGACAAAAACAAAGTCGTCAGCCTGAGTGGCACGTCTTATCTGCGAAATGCTACTCTCGAGTGCCAAATGAACGTCCCCCCTCCGCTTGTTAATTTTCCAACTTTTTTTCAGAGAAATACCGATCAAAGAGATCATATCTACAGTGGAGAACAGTGAAGAATCTCGAA
The DNA here is from genome assembly GCA_030067915.1 of Hydractinia echinata. Taxonomy (NCBI): domain Eukaryota; kingdom Metazoa; phylum Cnidaria; class Hydrozoa; order Anthoathecata; family Hydractiniidae; genus Hydractinia; species Hydractinia echinata. Next base: position 1,337,986 of record JASGCC010000087.1, read on the forward strand.
AGAATTTTTCTATTTATGTTCGGCGGCAGTTGCAAATTGAATATGACGAGTTATTAGTTTCATTTGATGTCACATCATTATATACAAATGTCCCAATAAGAGACACCTTAGTTATCATCAAAGAACTTCTGGAGAACGATCCGAACTGAAGAAAAGAACGAACATACCAGCTAAAGAAATTCTCGAGCTTACTGAAATCCTACTCACAAAGACTTGGTTCTCATTCAACAACAAGATTTTGAAGCAAACTGACGGAGTCGCAATGGGAGGACCTACATCATCAATTGTTGCTGGGATATTTATGTTGAATTTTGAAGCTTTGGCGCTATCAACGGCAGATTGTACACCTAAAGTCTGGGAACGACATGTCGATGATTGCTTCTTAATTATTAAAGAACACTATATTCAAGAATTCTTCGATCATATCAACAATCTACATCCGCAAATAAAGTTCACCATCGAAAAGGAAAACAACAAGACGCTGCCATTCCTCGACACTCTGATAAAACGAAATGACGACAAATCTATTTCAGTTTCAGTATATCGGAAACCTACTCATACAGACCAATACCTCAACTTACATTCAAATCATCAACAAAGTGCAAAAGAAAGTGTAATTTCATCTCTACTCTCTCGTGCCGACGAAATCGTCAGTAATGCTGAGGACAGAAAAGAAGAAAAAGACCACGTCATTTCTGTGCTTCGCGCCAACAACTACAGCAAATACATGATTCAAAAAAATTCAGTGGAGGTTGGAAAAGGAAACTTCGAAAGAGAACGATTCAACAGAAGAAGAAAGAATAGGACACGTAAATCTACCATATGTGAAGGGTACCAGTGAAACACTACGGAGAATCTTTTCCAAACATAGCATTCGTTGCACATTCTACACAAAAGAAACTCTTCGCAACACACTCAGTCATCCAAAAGATCCGGTCGACAAATCGTTACAAAACAACATCGTCTACAAAATTTCATGTATTGATTGCAATGCTGTCTACATTGGAGAGACCAAACGGACATTCAAACAAAGAAGTGGTGAACATGAGAGAGCTGTCAGAAATGGTGATACGAAGAAGAATGAGATTGTTGATCATAGTTGGAAAAACGACCATCGATTCAACTTCGACAACAAAAAGATAATCGATCGAGAAACCAACTGGAGTCAAAGAAAAATCAAAGAGTCGATTCATTCAATCAGTGATCCGAATCATATAAACAGCATTCAATACCGATTACCTAACATATGGATTCCAGCACTACAAGAAATAGAATCATCTTCAGTCTAGAAAAACAAACGGAATTTTCGCACCAATTCCGTACGGCAAACATCTTACATTTGCGTCCGTACTAATCCAGGTGTGAAGTGTTTACATCAAGGTCCGGATATTTTGATCCGAAATAATACTATAAAACGAATGTTTCATCTCATTCGCATCGCCCGATGATGAGAGAAGGATATCTCGAAACGTCGCCGAACGTAAATCCTCAGGTCCACGACATGATAAACATTATATCATATCGAAATAGAAAATACTGGACTGACAAGTCAAAATATTTTCAAAATTTTCGTTTAATGGTATAATTTTAGGTTGAATCTTATCTGACCTATTTCTGAGGTTAGAATAGCTTTTAAAATTTTCTGAACCTGTATCTTACTCAAAATTGATATGCTGTCAAAAACGGCTTATCGGCGTCTCTGAAAAGGGCTAAATTCTGGAACTCAGAAAGTATGATGATAATAAAATATTTCTTGGCTCAATTTCATCAAACTAGTCTAAAACCATATCATACCAAATCTCAAGTCAATAGTTTAATTGTTACTGAAGTTGTGGTACTTTGAACTGAAAAGGACACTATTTACCCTGTTTTAGACTTATTTTTTTATGTTCACTGCTTTGTAATTAGTATTAAAAATCTTGAGATAATATATCACAATGGTGAGCTGTTTAATATCTACCACTATCTTCAATGCATCCTGGATTTAACCTTATGCCAGATTGAGCGCTCAATCAAAGTGTGACTTAAAATATGATTGTGTTCGGATTTTATGAAATTTCTTCATAGCGTGTTAAAAAAGGCCTAGCAAGAATCAGTTTAACAAAATCTTCTTACCTTTTTCTCTTCCTTAAAATGCATGTGTAATTTTTTTATGCCTCGTGTAAAATTATCTTTAAGCATAAAAAGTAATAAAACATGCCCACTAATAACAACCTGATATCATTTAAAACGTAAAAAGCCCTATGGATTGATGATTTCCGCCATCAGCATAGATAATAAGTATATAAGGCGAGACTGTCTTCAGAAAACAAAAACGCGATGCATATTAACTGCAACCAAAGTTTAACAAGTTTACAAATAAAAAGAAAACAATGAAGTAAGCCCAGCGTAAATATCTTTCGTTCTGAGGACGAAATTGATTTGAAGTGACCCTTCTAGAAGATTTCGTAAATATCATGTTAGGGAAAGTTTAAGCCTGACTGCATCATGATCACTGAAATATACATTTTTGACGAGTGTATCGACTTCAAAGGTGTTGAGGACATTCTCATGGACATAGATGTGGTCAATAAGTGTAACGGATATATAAGTTGGAGAGGTTACAACCTGTTTATATTCAGTGAGAAAATCAAGGAAATAGTTTTCGTCACTAAATGCATTTACATTAAAATCTCCGAGTATAACATCAACGATTTCGTTTCCCAAAAAATGTTGAATAAGGTATAATGACTCATCTCGATTAAGAGAATTTTTGCGATATAGTAGTAGAAAACTAACAGCCTTCTTTTGAAACGTTTTTTTCGTCATTTTAAAACATATTGCACCTGGAATTTTCACAATATCAAACAATTCTATAGTTTCATTATGACCAACTAAAAGACTAGAAAACCTATCCACATTGTTGTTTGGAATTAAAGTAAAGGAATCTAATTTTGTGTCGCAGTATGAATTAAATGGTATCTGAGTTTCCGTTAGGCATAATAAATCACTTTCCATGAGAACGCTGTCGGACTTAATATCATTTTTATGTTTGTTGTAGGATCTTGTATTAAGCAAAGTTACTATGATAGAATTTTCACTAATTACGCCAGTATCTTTTGATGTCAATTTTGAGTGTGCTCGCATATTATTGTATTGCTCGGTTGCTCGTGTGTCTGATTTAATAGCTGATCTGGAAAATGTTCCCGTTAGGTATAAACCCTCTAAACTTTTGTGACTCGACTTAATGCGACATAGATTTGTCCTGAGTGAATGACTCGTTGCTTTATTAAATCAAAACAAGCAACAATTTTATTAAACGTTTTTCCTTGAACCTTGTGAACAGTACAGGCCCATGACAGCATTAGTGGGAATTGCATTCGTTTCATAGTAGGTGAAGTTAGATTATGTTTATTAAATTTGATTTCCTTTTCAATCCTGCTTATTGGAATAACATTTTCTTGCATAGCATATGGATCTGTTCTCATAGCTTTAACTCCTGTGCTTTTGTCTGCCATTTTCAAATAAATTTTTGTTACCAATCTGTCCGATAATAAGTTTATCTGATATATCGATATTTGATGTCAACATAACTTTCGCGTTAAGTTTTAAAAGAAGGTTTTGAGCTAGTCCACCTGTGTCCATTTGAGTGCGGCTTGAGTTTTTGCACCATTTGCACAGGAATATTTTCTGGAATTTTGTCAATGGCCTCGATATTTATTTCATCCGATACTATACTGTTTAGCATATTTTTGTTGTGTTCAGAGGCAGGTTGGTTTTCAGCAAAGATATGAATCGCATCTTTGGGGTAGTTCGGGTCATTTTGCAAAATAAATTTAGATTTCAGTAAATCTTCGTGTCGCGTTTCTAATTTCCCTACTCTGATATTGTTTAATAATTCAATCAAACATTGATCACCTCGCTGTCTTATAACTTCCTTCAGTTCAGCCAGAGAGATATTATTAAAAGAGAACGCGATAATTCTCTATTCAAATTCCTATTCATATTTATGGCATTATAATAGCAACTGCTTCTTGAACTGACATTTCGCGATTATTTCGATAAGCATTTGCAATTGATTTCATTTGTACAAATAACGAATCACCAGTTTCTAATGCTTGTGATGCCGCTTTTTTCATCGCTTCTGAAGATTCGTCTTCAGCTTTAGATAGATAAGCACACATGCAAGACACTGCTTCATAATAATCAAAAACAGGCTGAATGTCTATGTTGGCTTCCCATGCCATCAAACCCTCAGTAAAATAATTATTAATAAAACAAGAATCTGGACTCCTTCGAAAGTGAATTTGAAATCCACTATCAGGAGATATGCTCAGTGCGTTTTCATACTCTTCTTTTGGAATGGCTAAACTCTTAAGAATTTCTTCAATTGTACCTGGTTGGGTATAATTAGGTTCATCTGGATGCAGAATATTGTTTAATCTTGGATTCAAATTTGAATCTATGTAAGTTTTTACTTTTTCTAGTATAGTCTTTCTTTCCTTTAACTGTTTTTCCCTTTCTTCCTTAGAGATGTTGTCAGGTAAAGGCTCAGCGACAATTGTATGGTCTGTAAAAAATTTCCAGAAAGAGTATCTCGGCGACGTTAAGGTGCATTCTACGGCTCCAGGTTTTTTTGACTCGCCAAAGTTAAGGCATATGTTTGGCGAGTAAATTTATAACGCGCTATCTGGTCTGCAATTTTTTCGTGGCTAGGAATAATGGCCGTGATATTTCTTCAGAAAATCTAATTTCAAACAAAGGTTTGAGAAAGGTTAAATTAAATTATGATGTTAGTTTTAGCGCTAGTAGTGATTACTAATTATATATATATCTACCCTAATGTATTGATGAAGCTTCTAGAGCTAGCTAGCTACATAAAGTCTAAGCAAGTTTTGAGGCATATGGCTTTATCGTCCTGGTTCGCAGGAGTCTCAGTGTAATTTTTCTTACTACGTGGGGAATTTGGAAGAGTAGATAATTTGTTTTTAAGGTCTGTAAAAAAGCTAGCTATATATATTATATAATTGGCTCAGGCAAGTTAAGAAACTTTGTGTAAACATAGTGATTAAGAATTTAAATTACTGCTTACATAGTGTTAACTTTGCATAAAAAATTGTATTTTCAAATATAAACTTATTATTTTTAACTTGAAAATGCCTACGATCCTTCTAGAATTTATTTTACAGGTGTTCTTATCATTATCAGCAATCGTGCTTTGAAATTTTGCAAGTATATATTTATGTACTTTCCTAATCACCAAAAGTTAGCACCTAACTTTAGAATACGTACGAAAATTTTTTTTAATTGGAATTAAACTGCAACACAGACATACCCACTTATATACTGTATCTGCATTTCTATGTTGCCGTCTTGATGAGATGCTCCAAAATTTCTCCTTTTTTAAAAGTGCGTATCTGCATATATGCGTTGCAGCATTTAGGGGCCGTCAACAAACAATTTCCGTCTCCGTTAACGGCAAATTGGGTGTGGGGGGAGGGAGTAATGCATCATCCGTTAAAAAATATAAAAATGGAGACGAATTTTACTTTCTCATCATCCCTTAAAAATATAAAAATGGAGACGAATTTTACTTTCTCACCTTTTTTATTTCTTTTTGGGAAAATGAAAAAAATTCAACAAATTAGAAAATGTTTCCACAGTAAAAATCCGCCATAATCTAGAATTGGTTGTTAAAAAAATGGATCTCGTGTTCGTATAAGTCTACACAAAGATTGTTCCATAAAGCGAAAACTAACGTAGGGGAAATGGGGTTGCCGTTAAGGGGCAGGGGTGGTCCGAGTCTAGCGGCCAATTTGCCGTTAACGGAGATCAAAACTGTTTGTCGACGGCCCTTTATATGATGATAACAAACTGTTGTTCTTTCAAAGAAGAAAAATAGCTAAATATACTTTAAAAAAATAAAACTGCAATGCAGATGTGTACCCACTCACCATATCTACATTGCAGCTTTTATATGATGCTCAAAAATTCTTGTTCCTTATTATTCCATACTTGAGTATCTGTGTTACATATTTAAATTATAATTCTAGGCATGTATTCTATGTAATTACATCACTATATATGTCAATATGAAGGTATCTACACATTTGGCAATTTCTGTGTGAACTGTTTAAATTTGGTATTGTTTATATAGTATGTCAACGTGATAAAAGTGTTTTTGTGAGATGAAACTTTTCTTAGAAATTTAGAGAAGAAAATATTTTGGATGTTTACCATTGCAATAAAAGATTGGTAAATTATTTTAACAGATTTGTAGTACATTTAGTTGCGAAATTGCAACATTACGTTCTTAATATATGTAAAAAAGCCTTGATCGTCTAACGTAAGACACCTTTGTAGGAAATCCAGGTTCAAGTCCTGGTCAAGGCAATTATTCTGTTATCTTCAGCTTGCCAACTATATTATATATTGCTATTTTCCTGGTTTTTTTTTCTTTTACAGTAATAGAACTATATAATTTGTTTGTCATTATCTTTATAACTAAGCAGATGTATATATATTTGAAAAATATTGTATGTACTGTACAAAATAATAAATTTTAGTGTGTGTTAGTATAAACTCTTGAGCAATAAAATTTCTAAGTCTAAAAACAGTACTAACAAAATTGTGAAAGCTAGGCTGTTAAAGGTTTGGTTATGAAAATTTGTCCTTGAATGGGATTCTTTACACTGCAATTTTTTATGGGATAAAAAAAATTCTTGATACACCTTAATGCATGTTTTTCAATTTGTTTTATATATATTGTAAAATAAAATTAGTCGTAAATGAAGGCTAAGCACAGTCAGCATCTGTTATCTATTCGTTTAGCATTCACAGTAAGGTTTCCTATAATTCTCATTTGTTCCAAAAAAGTGGATAACTGTAACATCAAATTGTCTTGACCAGGATGTGAGCCTGGATTTCCTTCAATGTAGGTGTCTTACATTAGACGACCAAGACTGTTTACAAATTTAGTAAAATATATTACCTCTTTAGGTTGAAATTATTTTGGTCCTAAAATTTTGAGTATTTTTTCCTTTTTTTATAATGACACACTCTTGTGATCTAAAATTCAGGTGAAAATACAAGTTTTGAAAAAATCACAACAATTGATTCTGTGCAAATTTCTTTTTTGAAAGATATTTCCACATTATCCTGGGTGTTTTTTACGAAAATAGGATAATCATATTGTTTGTTCTTAATTTTGCAATTTATATACACTACTTTTAAGAATTGTCCTTGAAAAAGGTCCTGTAAACTTGACTCATGTGTATGCAGGACAATGTTATACGTATTGAGTATGTGATAATTTACCCATAAAGTTTAGTCAACATCAATCACAGGAAGTTCGATTGTTAAAACCAACTGTATATATATTTCAGAGTCAGAACTTCTCATTTCAAGCATTGAATATCCACGAAATAATTTTATGGCTTTGACGCAACCGGAGTTGGCAGGTTTCTGGAAATTAAAGCTAGATTTGCTGATAAATTATTATAGTTGTACATATGCGTGGCGCATGTGCATATACTTCTAGACGCAAACGCAATGTATTTATATATAGCAATTGTCACAGAAAAATAATGTGCGTGAAGCTGCTGAAACATCCCACCCGCGTGTTGGCTCACCCGAAACAACCAATTTTCTCATATAAGCACAATTTCCAGAAAAATATATAAGAACAAAATGAGGCTAAATTCTGAAGTCATTTTCTTACGAATAAGAACAAAATAAGAACATCAGTGACAGGACTTGCAAAAATAAGAACAACCAGTCTCAAGTCAGATTTTACTGGTTCTTATAAAGAAAAATGTGTATGTAAATGTCAATAAAAAAAATAGAAGTGACAGGACTTGCACCTGTGTCTGCACGATAAATCGGCAGCTGCTGGAACACACTTCTTTCTCTTGTATAGTCTATAACATTTTTATTGAAATTGCAGAGTTAAAGATTGTGAATTTATAGTATATATATAACCTATTTTTGCTTATATCCTTGTCTAAAGTAAATTTGTATTAAATTTACAGGAAAAATTAAAAAAGAGCTGGAATTAACGTAAAATGCAAAATAAAAGAACGTCAAAAAAAAAATAAGTTACGGGATTTATTTTTGCGAATTGGGCTCTCAGCAAGGAAATTGCGGGATTTAATTTTGCAAATGTTTATAACATGTAAAAGAAATATATACAATATTTTTTTGCGAATCAGAGGTTTCAAGATTATGCTAAACAAAGATCAAAGGGTAACATTTGTTTTTTGCACTGTATTTTAATAATTCTAAATCTCACAAATCTTCTAGAATTTCAAAAATGTTATTAAAGTTAATTAATGTATAAAAAAATGCCATTTTGCAATACTTATTTTTGTGAATGCCAGTTCACAGATATTTTTGCGGGATATATATATTTTTGCGAATAGACGAATTCCAAAAATCTTTTTTGCAGGACTTAACTTTGCGAAACGGGCCAAATTTGCAAAAATTAATCCCGCAAAATTAATCCGGCACGAACTTATCCCGCATTAATTAATACACATAAGGTAGTCTGTTTCTTCACATGAAGGTATCGGTACGACTTTATATGAATATATGTCAATCAGAAGGTATCCATCTACACTCGATTAGTTTAAAGCCTCAACACAATGTTTCCATAGTAGAAAGAAATGGACTGAAAAAGACCTTTCCTCAGCAAGCTCGTAAACATTCAAAAAGTTCTATAAATTTGTACAGGATATCACACACAGGACACAATCACTTTTTATGTGTAGCTAGCTACCAAAACACATTAGGAAGCAAACAAACACAAAAGGAAGCATACAAATTGCAAAACATATCTGGCTAGCTAAGCATTAGAAATTAAAACTTATAATATTATTGCTAACCATATTGAAAGAGAAAGCTAGCTAGGAGAAGAGAGGAGGAGGCAAAAGACTTCATTTTATGATGGCTTCTGCAAAGTTGCAGTTTGCTTGTTTACGTGATCAACCTCTTCCCCAGGGCTTCGCCCAAGATTGTCAAAAAAGTAAACCGGCCCCGGGGACGAGATTGTCATTAGCTAGGTCTTAAAAATGACGGACCACACAATGGCGGCAAAGTTCAGGGATTTTTAAAGGTAGTGCATTGAAATGCTTCTGCCGCTGGCTGAATATTGCACACCAGTTGTAAAAATGTAGTAAAAAGTGTAGCTTAGATAATGCAGAATGGGTTTTGTTCAAGGCATAAGTGCAAAAAGTAACGAATAGCAATAAATTGTACAAAATGAATGACAAGTTGCCAAAATTGGCACAAAATATGGCAAAGATTGTCAATTTTTACTGCTTTTTATTGAAGTTGGGACTTATGTCACGTACGATTTTGTAAGATTGTCATGTTAACTTACCAATTTATGTGTTTTTTTCCCCAGTGACTCGACAAAACTTCAGCGGTTTTCGAAACCATGCTATTTTTGGTACCCCTACTTCTGGAGCTCCCTGTGGTCATACGAGAAGGAATCTGAAATTGAGGTTATCATTTTTGAAAAGAGGAGGCTTTGCTGACCAAAATATGAACGAGTTATATTTTTTCGTCGTAAAATGGTCGAGTTAATTAAACATAAAGTTCCCAATTTTTCAAAAGCTGAAAAAACGTGTAATTTACAGACCCGGCCTTAATATCGCCGAGATCGACAATTCTTGTTTTTATATTTACTACAAGATTTAGAATGAGAATGTGTTTGAAATGTCGAAACTAGTTTGTGAAGACCTGGGTTGCTTCCTTTATCAGGAAGCTGGCATTTAACTATGTTATCCAAAAAGGCAATATATTCTTTCTTATTATCGTTACGTAATATTGGTGCATTAACAACCCATAATAAAGAGTGGATGTGTGGGCTACCTCTTACCTGAAATTCAACTCTAATGGCGTAGTAGTTTACTTTACCTAACGGTCCGTTGACAACTATGGTTTTAAAAAAGGTCTCAACTCGGTATTGGAAATGTCTTGCTAACAGAACTGGATTACTGTTAAGAATCTCGGTTCGTTGATAGTAATTTAGATTGTCGATTTCTTCTTCAGATATGCCATTTTCTTGTAATTTAGTGATGATTTTAACCAGTTCATTCCATCTTAAATCTGCACAAGACAAAGTCATAAAAAACGTTGGAAGTCCTAGCTGTTTTACCATAGCCAAAACTTCATGGAGAAATCGTTTCCAATATGCAGGAGTTCCTTTCAACGTGTTCATAAACGTGAAAGCGTCGTCACTGGCTATAAAAGACTTAACTCTTTCTTTAAAATTTGAAGACATCATTCCTGCTGTAAGGCCGTCAGCTTTAATCTTTTGCATAGCGATATTTATGCGACTATTCAAATTAAGACTGCATAAGCAAAAAATATGTAGTCAGTATCAGAGGCAAACTTCTGTCTATATTTCAGTAATCTTTGGTTGAAATACTTGGTCGGGGAAAGTGGTACTTTTCTTTTCGTGTGATATCCAAATTTACCGGTTGGAAATAGATAAGGGTGGGAAAGTTCTTCACAAAGCTCATCAGAAATTATTGGTATGGGAATTTTATTCTCGCCTGGAGCTATAACAATATTTCCGTCGTCAATTTGTTCATGTGGAATAGTTGGAACAAAAGATGTTTCTTGACAAGGGAAGCGATGTTCGTTTAACGGATTTTCATTCTCTTCTTCGCTATCGTCTGAGTAATCCTCAGTCTTGGTTTTTACGACACTGGTATTATTACTTGGTGGCGATTCTATTGTAAAGTCAATGTTCATTTCACCAAGGAGGTTTAAAGAGGGAAGGAGATACATCTCACATACTTCCATTTAAATTCTATTCAAATTTCTTTTGTTTACATGCTCCTTTGAACCCATCCGTTGCGCCGCTTTTGCTGTATTTTTACATGCCGAGTGTGAGACGAGTGTTTTAACGACAAAGCAGAACTTTCAAAAAACATATTAAAAGCTATACCGAACATAAATAAAACACATGGCTCTGTTAAGCTAGAAGAATTGATGCTGGTGAAGTTTATTATCCCCACTTGCAAAACGATTCAGCTGGTATTTGGAGCTTATATTGTGTAAATTGTTGCCCTGAGATATGGTGTAATTTTATATCTTGTAGATGTTTCTGTATGTTCCCTCCTAGCACAGCGTCAGTTAAAAGATTGATAAAACTTTAAAAAAATATTACTGCAGAAGGGGTAGCCTAGTTAACTAAGCTTTTTTCTTCGAGTAGATAAAATGAGTTTCTCTCAAACTAAAGCTTAGACGCGAACGAATGACTCAGCGGAAACCCCGAGTTTAAATTGGACAATGTGACTAATCGCTTCGGACGCCGTTTTAATTTATCTGTGAGTTGTTTACCAAGCTTGGCCACATCTTACTGTGGTAAAAACTTTATAGTTTACTAATGTTTGTTAGGGTGAGTGAAACCACTCGCTGGAATATTCGGATGAAAAGGGCTTTCCCCGACATGGACCACGTGAGCAAAGAACAATAGAATTAGCCAATCAAAAAGTGCGGCCAGATTTTGGCCGCAGAAAAATCGTTTAAGACCCAGCGTAATTTTTCCCACCTTAACTACTCCGATTTCCCGGTGGTAAGAAAAATTACGCTGGGTCTCCTGGCTACAGGAGGGGTTGCATATTAGTACATATTTTTTTCTTCAAAGTTATTGAATTTTCGGTATAGAATCGGTGTTTGGTGACTATTGTTTCTTTCATAGAACAAAAGAAAATATTAATCATTCGTTACTATCTCTAATTATGCGTTTTTTGTTGGGCAATGATTTACTTTTATTTCTTCGCGTTTTTATTTTCTAATATTGATTTTTTTATCTTTAAGTTACCATAATTTCCCTCATATTCGGCTGATATTACTTATTTTCTGCATGTACCACCAGAAATGTTTAAAATCTGATTTTAAACGATCAAAAACAAAGCAAACGAGTTTTTACCGCTAGAAAAAATAATTTATAATTATGCAGAAATAACAATGAGCAACGGTTACTTTTATAATTTACGCGCAAGATTCCAAAAAATTATGTTTACAAAACTGAATTTGAAAACAATACAGCAACCTGCAAATCGGCAACGGATGGTTTCAATAGAAACTGCTGAGATGTATCTCCTTCTCTTTTTAAACCTCCTTGATTTCACTTGAGATTAATTAATTTTAATGTTTGCATAAAGAGGGTTAACCAGTTTTAGATAACAGAGGACTTCTCGAATAACATCTGGCCTTACAGATTCTAAGTAGACGTTAGATTTAAAATTGAGTTTCTTCTTTAACGCAACTTGCACTACACCATTATTATCCATTCCTCTTGGTAAGACATTGCTTATTTCATCAGCTTTTATTGGCACATTACATATTGCTACTTTTATTTTGGGACACTGACCTTTAGGCATTATTGCAATTCGTTTAAATATCATTCTTTTGGATATAACGATTTTTTCCAATCGTCGTAATGTGCTCACTGATTCTGGGAGATCAAACATTTGAAGATTATTAGATACAGCTTGGGGAGGAATTTTTCCTTTTGTAAGTTTTAAATGGCATGTCGTACATATGTATTCTTTGCCATCAAAACTTTGTATTCTAAAACGGAAATGCTCTTCTGAAATGGCAGTATAATCGACGAAACAATTTAATTTACCACAAAGAACGATTACATATGACACAAATATAAAATGGTCCATTCTCAATGCATTTTTTTAAATTGTTTTTTTTTTGCGTTAGGATCGGGCAAAGTGTTAACACGCTTACGTTTAGTTGCTTTACCTTCTTGGGCTGCATGTCGTTTCTTTACAGTTTTTTGCGTTTTTTGGCCCTGTTCCGTTTTTTGCCTTTTGCCAATCGCCTCTTTTAATTTAGCTTGACCCTGTTCTGACTTTTGATATTTGCCTATCGACTCTCTTAGCTCAGCTTGGCCGTGTTCTGTTTTTTTATATTTGCCAATTGACTCTTTTAGCTTAGCTTGGCCCTGTTCCGTCTTTTGATATTTGCCTATTGACTCTTTAAGCTTAGCTTGACCCTGTCCCGTTTTCTGATATTTGCCTATTGATTCTTTTACCTTAGCTTGGCCATGTTCTGTTTTTCTATAAGTGTTTGTTGACTCTTTTTGCTTTACTCGGCCTTTTTCGGATTTACGGTACTTTCTGTTCTGCTCTAGTTTTCTCTTTCTACGAATGGACAGCATTTAACGGTTTTTTGTTCAGTTGTCAGTATTTTAAAATATTGAGTTTCGAGACAACTTCCTTGACCAGGAGACACATACATTTCGCGTATGTAGTTTTCAACTTGTTGCAATGAATCAAATTTTAAAAGGACTGATGTACCACATTCTGTTATTTGTCCAAACCTATTTCGGCTATGAGGATCAAATAAATAAATTTGTGGGTAACACCAAATTATAGCAAAACTAACGCCGCTTATAATGCCCAACATTCCTTGTCCTTTATCAGAATGTGATGAATTATAAAATGTACGCAAATTAGTGCTATTATCTGTAACAATATGAGAAATATTTTCTAAACTTTGTATTTGTATGAATTCGTTTTCAACAGTCAAACTATTTGGGAGGTCACTTGCACCCAAGTACTGGTTTGTGTAACCTAGACTCGTGTACAACTTTGTTCCTTCGTAGAGGATATGATCAAGAGATCAATTGGGTTCCAAAAAGAAACCTTTTTGATAACCGACCAAACGATCGCAAACAGGGAATTACACATACATTGTGTACCAATAAAAGTTCCAAGCCTGACATCTCCTTGATGAAAAGATCCCTGTACCGACTTTAAAACAGAGTAAGGCCCAGGATTAGTTTCAACATCACCGGGAAGTAAAAGTACCATACGGCGGCAGTTTCTGTACGTTCACAATAGCAGTGGCGACATGTGACCAAGAAAAGCAACCTTTAAAAACTAGAGAAACCTCTGTCATATTATTTAAAAAACACATAGTTTTGCAGCAGGTTTAATAAATTCAGTAAGTTCACCAATAAGTAAGCAATAGGTTTACGAAATAAGTCTGAATATCTGATAAGTCTAAATATCTGATTGTCTAAATATCTGATTGTCTAAATATCTGATTGTCTAAATATCTAGCTTTTATACTCTGTCGAGTGTTGGTTGTCAATGTCGAACCTAAAAATAAGAAAAAGTGATTCATTGCGTGCATTTCTTCATGGTTAAATATTTATGCGGCTATTTTATATTCTTAAAAAAAGCTGCACACACAAATTTAAATTCATTGCAATTTTTTTTATTTTATTGCCAAGGTATGTTCAAATTCACATGTTTGTCAGATTAGATAGAATACCAAGTCCTCACGATATTCTATCTAATCTGGCAGACATGAGATGAGTTGTGGGGTGACGTAAATGTTGTGATTTTTAGTATCGCCATCCACACGCATCCCATAGGCAAAATATATAAACAACATAAAAAAATCAAGTTAAAAATAATCTGACAGTGAAATTTATTGAAACTTGCACTTAAAGCTTAACTCCCACTCCCAAATAAGTTATATTCACAAAAATGTTTATAACATACTAGTTAGCCTGTTCAAATCCACGAATTCGCCTGTCCTATATATTCTGGTCTTCAAGTATATAGTAGTAGTAGTAGTAGTAGTGTGTATTTTTTTCGTCAAACAGAGTTACAAGTTCGTTTATATATACAAGTTCGTATCGTTTAAAAGTAAATAGAAAATATATACATACATCAGCTAGTATATTAAAGATCTTAAACCATACGAAGAAGTTTAAAAGACTGACTGGAGCTTGCAGAAAGCAATTTTGCCTTATCACCAAGCCCCATCATAAGTTTCGTTAGAGTAGAGAGTTATTATTCCTTGTTGTTTAAAAGAAAGTAACTTCGTTTTCAAATTTCGCAATAAAATTTTTCACACACTGCTTAAAAACACATAGTGATGTTAATTTTTTTAAATCTCCGTCCAAAAAGTTATTCCATAGACGTGGTCCTCTTTTAGATATAGCAAAACTAGTTCGCTGCGTAACAATTCTTGGCTGCCTTAGATTATTTTCACGAAATCTAGTCGGAAAATTGTGATTTATTTGCTCGACACTATTGTGGAATGTTTTTGGTGCTAACTTATTTTTAACTTTAAACATGAAGATTGAGTGTTGATAGATATTTATTTGATAAACGTTAAGTGCCTTTAAATCTTTCATTAAATGCCTTGAGTGAGTGCCATGATCCTGGTGGTAAATTATCCTAGTTGCTTGTTTTTGTTTGCTTAAAATTGGTTTTAATTTGGTCCTGTGTGTACTTGCCCATGCAATGTTTGCATAGTTTATGTACGAGTGAATTAGTGAGAAGTATATGTTTTTTAAACACATCTGGTTCAAAATAGATTTAGCTCTACAAAGAATACCAATATTTTTCGAGATTTTATTTTCTACCAATTCAATATGTTTATTCCAAGTAATATTTTCATCTAGGATTACTCCAAGAAACTTACTTTCTGTTTCCCTTTCAATTTCTATATTGTTTATTGCTAATTTTGGAAGTTTTAAAGGAATGTGATCTCTTCTACTAAATTTGTGAAAAAAAGTATATTTTGTTTTTTTTATATTTAAAGACAACTTGTTTGCATGGAACCACTCATTTATATCGATAAGTTCTGTATTTACAGATTCGAACAAATCCTTTATGTTGCTATGAGAGTAAAATAAATTTGTGTCATCTGCAAACATTATTGGATCGAGCAATTTTGTAGCTCGTTTCAAATCGTTTACGTATATTAAAAATAGAAGTGGGCCTAATATCGAGCCTTGAGGTACTCCACAAAGTATGTGTTCATAGTCAGTTTTGCCTTTTTCATAGCTTATAAACTGTTTTCTTTGAGAGAGATAACTACGAAACCAATTGAGTGATAAGTTTCTGATACCATAAGATTCGAGTTTTTTTATTAGAATTTCGTGATCTACGGTGTCAAAGGCTTTTGATAAATCTATGAATACACCTATGGTATATTTATTTTCATTAAATGACTGGAGTATTTGGTCAACAAGTTGGACAATTGCATGTTCAGTAGCATGTGCATGTTGAAATCCAAACTGTTTTTCATATAAAATGTTATGCTCTAAAAGAAATTTATATAATCTATTGTACATGATTCGTTCAAGTAATTTTGAGAAACAGGGCAGTACGGATATTGGTCTAAAGTTTGTGAGTAACGAGTCGTCTCCAGTTTTAAAAATTGGAGATACTCGTGCTATTTTTAGTTGCTGGGGAAAAATACCTTCTTTTAGAGATATCGAAAAAATGTGTTTTAGTGGTTCAAATAGTTGATCTTGACAGTTCTTAACTACATTTGAACTGATATCGTCATATCCTGGACTTTTGTTAATTTTAAGAGAGAGGAAAGCATCAGTTAATTCTTTATCAGTCAATGTTTCTTGCTTCATGTTTTCTTGATTTCTGGTTATATACGCGTCAAATTTTCGCAGAGTGTTTGGAATTACTGATGCAAGTTTAGGTCCGACATTAACGAAGAATTTATTGAAAATTTCAGCTATTGTTTTAGCGTCTGTTATTTCTTCACCATTTGAAATCAGTCTCTTTGGGAATGAACTTACTGTCTTTTTATTCCCAATAACTTCTTTTATAATTTGCCATGTTTTTTTAATGTCAAACTGATACTGTTTTAGTCGATCTGCATAGTGTTGTTTTTTAGATTTTAGTTTAATAGATTCAAATAAGGTTTTATATGCTTTATAATTATCCTCATTCAACATAGTTCTCTTTTTAAGGAATTTATCGTATAATTTTTGTTTCCGCTTTGACGACTTTATGAGCCCTCTTGTCATCCACGGACTTAGTAAAGATTTAGATTTTGCTTTTATTTCTTTTATTGGAAATGTTTTATCATATAATGAGAGAAATAATTTAAGAAATTCGTTGTAGGCTATGTTTGCACATAGTCATAAGAAACATATGACTATGGTTTGCATCACTTATGTTTTTGATATATGACCAATCTACGTTACTTAATTTTTCTTTGAAAATTGCAATTGTTTTGTCATTTATATTTCTTTTATATATTATTTGATTTACGGTTCACTTGCTGAGATCGCGTGATCACAAAAATTGGAAAATGGTCCGAGATATCAGTCTTTATGATACTTGCATCTAGATTAATATTAGATAAAACGTGGTCAATTAAAGTAGCACTCCTTCGTGTTACTCTAGTTGGCTTGTTAACCAGAGGAAAAAAACTTCTTTCGAAAATAAAATGTATAAATTTTTTAACTTTTGCATTTGTTTCGTGATCTAAGAAGTTTAGGTTCAAGTCGCCTACGATATAGGTTGGTTTATTATTCAGAACAGCAGGTCTGAGTAAATCTTTCAAGTAGTTATGAAATGGTTTATAATCGCCAGCAGGTTTCCTGTATACAGCATTAATAATTATGTTTTTGGTGGCTTTATTGATTATTTCTACAGAAAGTGATTCAACATGCTCATTATTAATACTCAACTCAGGACGCACTTTGAACATTAGAGAATTGTGGATAAAAATACTAACTCCTCCCCCAACACTTTTATCCCTAATTTGATGTTTTGAGGAGTAATTTGGCAAACTGTAAAGAGAATTTGTCCAATTATCTTCACGACACCATGTCTCCGTTAAACATATTATTTTAAATTCATGTTCTAAATTTGACAGAAAGTTTTTAAATTTTTCAAAGTTCTTTTTTAAACTCCTTATATTTAAATGTAAAATAGAGAAAGAAGTTTCATGATGTAGATTTTGTTTTGCTTCATCTACGGTGAAGTACTTTGTATCTGCTAAAAAAGTTTTGTTTAGATTTACGTCAGGGTCTGTTGAATTATCTAAGAGGATACTTACACAAAACTTTATCCAGAAATTTGTTTACCTATTGCATCTGTGTATAGCTTGAACTCTGATCAAGAAAATGTCTAGGATCAAACAGTAAAAGATCAAAACCTTTATCGTAAAAATCTGGAAACACCGATCAAGAAAATGTATAGGATTTTTGATGACATCATCAACGTGTTGATTCCGAAACGGATTCAGGGACCGGGGTTCAGGAATGTGACCCAAATTGGTCCCAGGTTGTCCCTAGTTACCAACGCAGTAAAAAATGACTGAAAGCTATTATTGCATTGTAATAGCTTTATTAATTGAAATTTAAGCTATTGATGTTAAATTTATATATACATGTTTTTTACATTGTGACATTTAATTTGACGATTAACATTTGAGACGTTTTTGGTGACTTCAGAGATAATATAGCTACACTTTGCTGGGCACAGACGGACACAACTTTTGTATTACTATATAGATTAGGTTGTCCTTAAAAACTTATTTGTTTTTCTGAGGCGATATTTTTCAACATTCTTTTTATTTTCCCATTATTTCAGCGATTTACGACCCAAGAGTCAAACTGCACTGCACGCCTTATCAATAAGGGGAGAGCAATTGCTCTTGCTCACGCAAAGGCTCGCCTAATTCTGAGAAATAAGAAACTAGCTGAGCCATTAATTGCTCCCCCAATTCCAAAAGAAGTTTTCTGGCTGAGCAATATCAATTCAGCTCACATGGAAACCAGTGTTCTCTTTCTTATTATTTAAAGTAAAACAGAAACCAAAATATATATAAAAGATAAAATAAAATAGATAAAAAAGACTTTGTGATAAAATATGTGTTTATAAACTTATTCTATTTATTCAAATTGCTCGCCCAGTTTATATTATTGTAACCTTGGGGGAGCAATTTATTGCTCGGGTGTTATTTTCTTATTGATAGGCCTGGTACTGACTCAAACTATTTTTCTATAAAGTATAAATATAGCTAAAAAAATATGGTGTAAACATATCTTTCGGTAAATGAATAATGAAAACAACAGAGCATGTCGCAATAACACACTTCAAGCAGTACAAGTAATGCGCGATAAGCAGATGCGCTAATTGGAGTTGATTTTTTAACACCTAATGAAAACATCTAAATATCAATTTATTTTGATATTTTAACGCAACCAGTGCAACGTTTACATTGCGCATGTCTTAAGCTACAAAATTTAGATCCAGCAAAATACAGTATAAAGTTAGCACCATGAGAAGACAAGAGTTGATAGTACAATGTTTTTTTTTACGAAATAGTAAAAAAAAGCTCTTAGAAAATTACGAGTCGTAAAACGGCAAACAAACAATTAAGGACAGCCTTAGTATTGAACAAGAAAAATTGGTGTATTGTAAAAAAATGTATATAATGTAAACTTAAAGATTATATTTTCCTCCACTTGTGTCACATTTCCTTTGCCATATTTAAATGGTTAATCACTTAAAAATATTTTAAATTTAACCTGATTTCGATGTCATGGCGTTGCTTATGGGTGCATGTGCCAAAGGGCAGAGCTACAGTGTCACAGCGTTGCCGTGTTTCCAGAAACTTTATTTCTGATTTCACCCACATTGATATAAAAAGATGGCGTTTGGATTTGCTTAGAAATAGCTTGTATATCTCTTACAAATGTAACACAGACAAAAAATACTAATCTTATACGAGTGATATTTAGTTGTTTTGAAGTGGTAAGCTTTAAAAAGAGAAGTTAATAATAGTTACGACAAACAACTTCTAGTTCCTTTTCCATTTAAAATCAGTAAACAGTTCGGACCACTAGCAACAAATGGAAGTAACTTCCTGATCGAGAAGTACTTCCTGATCGGTAAGCTTTTTAACTGCCTTATCCAGAAGTAACTTCTCGATTGGGAAGCTCAAAATAAGTAAACTGCTTTGCGCATCGCTACTTACGTTTGCGCAATAAAAAATGTCAATAAGTAAATCAAGTTTTAGATTTTACCCCGGGTTTACCGAGCGAAAAAATGTTTTGCCGTGGCTGTAAGCTACATTCGAGCATTGCAACAACATGGAGAGCTCAGAAAATAACAACATATTTGCCACTGCCTTTTATAAAACATGATAACCTTTAATGCAGCTATTTTTTATGGTTATGGTTGTACTTGTAGCCATGATCAATACTTCCCTTCTTGTTAGAATAAAAAAGAGATACGATGAAGCCATTTTTAATAGCATCGAAACTTCTCGATCAGGAAGTTCATTCAACAGGTCCCTATGTTCGCAAATTAATGTACTTCCCGATCTGGAAGTTTTTCCCCGATCTGGAAGCAGTTACCTATTTTTGCTTGTGGCCCGGACTGGTAAAGTTAGAAGCTAATTTGCCTATGTTTTACGCGATTTTTGCCTCTCCTCAGTATGCCACACAAATTCCAAACTTTGTAAACATTGAAAACACATCCATATATAACTAACCTATAGCTAGCTATACTTAAAATACTGTGTCTTGTTAAGTGCGAAAGATACTGTAGCTAGCTAGGAAAACTTTAAGTTAAAATATTTATTACCTCCAAGATGACACCCAATTCAATTTTCTGTAAAGATGTATATACTGCACCGTTTGCCCTGAGCCAGTAGAAGATACCTAGCTAGGGTTTTAATAATTCCAACTTTTCAGTAAATATATATTCTGGAACAATGCAATATCAACATATTTTATATATATAGTTTCAAGACCTTCAAAAATGGTATCTGAACACGAGGTTGAATATTTCTGTTAGCCTGCAAACCACACCATGCAATAAACTGAGAATACACAGTATCTTTACCACCGCTAACTGCGGAGCGTCCAGGCTCTGTGCTGTCTCTATCTATATATATGCATATATATCTTCCATCTGGCGGTTTTAAAGATTCCGCCCCGCGTGGCGCTGGCGGAAATCAATGATACCGTAATTATTCTAATTTAACGCTGCTTCTAATTAACGCGGACGGACAAAAATGGCCAAAAGTTTGTAATTTATCGCTTCTAATTATTAACGCGGGTCGAAAATTTGGCGTGTTTTATTTTCCTCTAATTTAACACGGATCGTATTTTTTTAAAAAAAACAAGCAGTGGTTTAGATTAAATGAACATATATATTTCGATATATTATGATACTTATTTTGAGCGGATTAGTTTATTTGCCTCTAATTATTAACGCGGGTTGACCGTGCTCAAAAGTTTGTAATTTATCGCTTCTAATTATTTTCGCGGGGCGGTTAAAATAATTATTTTTACCGGCGCGTTAAATTAGAATAATTACTACATATATTTTGTAAAAAAAACATTTTCGATATTTTGTGCAAAATTATTTTTTCTATAAAGGACATGGGCAGCACTAGGTTTCTCAGCTAGTAATTTTATGTAACGTCATTCTCTGCATAAAGCTGCAAATTATATCTGCCACTTGGAAACAAGTTGAGTTTCTTTCTTTTGTTCTTATCTTGATAGTTTGCTAGGTATAGTGTGCTAGCTAGCTACTTTTCTAGTTATTAAACTTTCCCAGCTATTGAAACATTTCCATGTAAGCAGTATTTCTTTATGATGTCTTATTTTATACTCTCATTGCTTAGTAATGCTTTTTATTAAATTTTTCACTTTGAAAAAAACATGATACTGATACAGCTCCTCCGCCATTTTAATACGAACAGCTTCCTCCTGTTCGTCACAGACTCGCCGCCTCGCCAAAATGTTTTGTATGACGCAATAATTATGTGACATATCCGCGCCAATCAGGTTTCATATCGGACCAGCCTCCTCCAGGGCCATGTTCGTATCGCCGTCCGATGTTAGAAAAGATACAAAATGCCCTGGGGACGAGGTTGCGTGAACGCAGCAGTTCAGGAAATAGTACGTGACTGGCGTTACATCCAGCGTACATCCATGATCCAGCTCAATTTATATTTGTACTATTATTAAAGAGATTAAAATCTCATTACTGATTGTTGTAATAGAGTGAAGGAATTTTTTTTTTGTCGTTGCAGAGTGAAAGCACGTACGCTGGAAGTAAAATGTTTCGATATGAGATTGGTAAATTTATCCTTCTAACAGGAGGATGTCTCTTCTTCTTGCAATATTCCCTACTGCTTTACTACAGACAAAGAGGGGATGTTTTAATACGGAATAATAATTTTGATCAAGTTTCCACACGAAATATACCAAAAGTAAGAATGTTCAGTGGATTTTCAAGATTGGATAACTGGAAAGCAATGCAAGAACCTTGTAAACAAAATATACTATGGAGTCAAAGAAAGCAAAATAATTCGTTTTCACGAACAGATTTTGATAGTTCGCAATTCATTTTAACATCGGATGCTTCGGGAAGTTCAATTGCCATTAATATTATAACCTATGCAAACGGAGAGAGAAAAAATTATGGAGGCGATTTTTGGTGGATGAAAATACGAGGCAACAGTTCGATATATTCTTATATCTCAGATAACATGGATGGTACTTATGAAGCACGGTTTCGACTACCAGAAGCTGGTAAATATGAAATCGAATTGACTTTAGAATTTAGTCAGTGTGACGGATTACGCGATCCTCTTGTATGGTGGTTCATGAATGGAACAGAGCATGGAAAATATCAAACAGCCATACTTGATAAGTCAAGTGATTATATAGACAAAAGTAAGAAATTATATGTTGACAATAAATCTCGAAAAGCAGTGAAACTATCATTGGACAAAAACAAGTATGATTTACGCTGCAAGTATATTAACCCTCAACATGGGTACTGGAAAACAATTGGAAACGAGAAAAAATATATCACTTATAGTGAATTGAAACATAAAAAGGAAGTGAGGTTTCCAAAAAAAAATAATACATTTTGGGTTTATGGTGATTCAGTTGGAATGCAATTTTATAGTTATCTGTTGAAGAATAATACAATATGTAGTCAGTTTAGACATTGTCGGGCAGATAAAGGCTGGATTTATCCATTCTTACCTGGAATATCTATAAAAAGGTACGATCACAAAGATTTTAATAAAACAATAACATTAAATAAGATTGAGAGTATACTGACAGACAAATTAATGGTGAACAGTAAAAGTATATTTCTAATTAATTTTGGATTGCATATGATGATGGATCTATCATTTAAGAAAGCATCCCAACTTTTTCTAAACTTCATAAATCTACTGAAAACCTTGAGAAAGAAACAGGAAATAGCAAAAATTATTTGGAAAACTACAACTCCAGTTCTTTCTAAAAAAGGAATGAATTCTGAAAGATTTTTAACAAGACAGCGAATTATTCTATGGAACGCTTTCACTAAAGAAGTTATTTGCAGGGAAGGAATACCAATTCTTGATGTATATGAAATGGCAGCTTCATATCCAGAAGGAAGTAGGGATGGAGTACACTTTGCAGACAAAGTTTTCGAGAGCGCAGCTGTTGCCTTGGTGAGACATATCCAATATGGTATATAACGTTTATTTATACACTTGTATGGTGTATCGTTAACTTGCTTCGAAATTTATGTTATGCATAATTTTAGAGAGACTTTGCTTTTAGAAAGCTTGCAGCATGTTTGTTAGCCTACTCAACTGAGCTTTCTTCGAGGATATTAAAATCGAGTCTAGGTGCAAACGAATTAGGACACTGCCCAATCTTTGGACATAAAAATGCCAGTCTTAAGACTGGGCAGGGCGTCACAAGATTGGGCAGGAGTCCGTGTTAGGCCCATCTTCAGACGCCTTTAAGATTTTAAAGAAGAGATGTGCCACACAAGCTCTGTTGTATGCAAGACCTAACAAACATTCTCAGGCACATTGAAAATTATATTTGCGGTATGTACACAAAAAACGAATTTGCCGGTACTGTTAAATTGACCAGGCCATTCTTTGCACACAGTAAAAATTGTAGCTAGCTAGCTAAGCACGTATTATACATTTAGCTTTTTTATACAGTTTGTAGTAGCCAAATTTTAAAAATAATATATGAATAATCAGATAAATCGTATTCAACCAACCTCGTCCCCGGGGCATCTTGTATCTTTTCTGACCCCGGGAGTTCGTATCGCCCTCCTGGGGTCAGAAAAGATACAAGATGCCCTGGGGACGAGGTTGGTATTCAACCACATTATTAGTTAGCTAGCTGATATGATAACTTCATTGGATGAGAAGTTTAGCTAACTAGCTAGCTTAGCTAGCTATAGCCAACTAATATGGTTGAATAGTTTACATGGTATAATTTTTTGGCCTTTTGATTTGCCAAGAAAAGTTTCAATTTAAAGTTCCTTTTAAGAGGTACAGTCTAAAATTTTCATTGTTCTCTTTGACTTCCACAATTGTTCTAAGATTGGGAATGTACGTCCATAGATTGGGCTGTCCAGTCTAAGACTGGCCTCCCATTTGTCACTGTCCGAAGATTTGCCTGGCCAGTCTTAAGACGGGGCGCGTTCCAAGATTGGGCAGAACATATCCACAACAAATTACGAGGTTTGAACGATTTTTTTATGATGAGATGGCGCCAAATTTGAAACATTCACCAACAAATCGAACGCACAATATCGTGGCTTCATCTTTATTCATGAATCTTTACTTTCTTTATCTTTACTCACAAAGTAAATATCAATTTGTTCAGTACGTTTAGTAGTATAAAATAATTAAAATATATTCGTCACATGTTGTTTAACATTTTTTGCTATTTTGATCTTTAGCTTTTGTTTAATTATTTTGTGTTTATTGACCTGTGACAATCACAATAAGGAGAAATATATCCCATTGTTTTTTAATTTAGCCACCTGTTTGGCAAATGTTTAAAAATACTCAATTATAAATAATTCAGCACTCACAAAGATGTAAACAAAACTTGTATTTTTAACAGACTGTTTTATATTTTGGGTCCAGTGTGTTGTCATTCTCCAGAGTTTTAGGTGAAAATTTACCCCTTTTTCTGTGAAAAACATCAACTTTTTATATCTCTACGAAAATTTTCAATATCAAAACATTCACTTTCTTTGTTATGATGGCTGTAACATGTAAATTGATTTATTATGGATCAGACCACGCGACACTGTTAACATGAACTTTTATTCAGCAGCAGTGCCGTGCGCAATTCGCCTCTCCTTTAATCTATATTTCAAAACAGGTGCACGACATACCAATATGGGAAATATGTACGCCGGGCGAACTCCTGTGGGTTTTTTTATGGGCTAGTAATACAAAGTTTTAAAAGTAAGTACCTAATTTTAGTTGTACAACATTTCTAATACAACTAATACAACTGTGGGGTTATAAAGTTTAATTTGAAAAGGTTAGCTAGATGTAGAAGTAATGATCGCGGTGATTTTTGATTTCCGCAGCGAAGGCGGAATCTTTAAAGGAGTGGTCCCACGAAAAATTAAAAAAAATAATTTCATCCTATTTTATCGGAAATGTTTTATTTATTATTATAAAAACTTTTTTTTTAAAAAAAGTTCTTTTTTTTCTCTTATTCGGCCCTTTTTTAAAATCTTGTTTAAATAGCCGTGACGTCATAGTTGGCGAATGAATTTTTTATTTGTTAAGACAATTCGGCAAATAGAATGATATTCTAGAAAATCCAAGATCGCAATTTCATAATTAGAAATATTTTTTTTATTTTCTTTTCTATAATTATAATCACATATTATATATTATATATTTTTTGTAAGGGACATAGACACCATCATCTTCAGGGAAAACTTGTCTTATTTTCCACAGAACACGCGACGGTATAACTAGGCGATTGCCTTTTCCAAGTCGTTGGAAAACGAACCAAATGAACTGCTTATAAGCAGCACACCGAAAAGATTTGTTTGTAGGCGTGGCTTGCAGAAATTCCCCTCTCGTCTCATGTAAGCATATTAAAACGTTCTGTAAGATAACTTTTACGAGACAAAGTTGCTTAAAATCCTCATTCTCAGTTATACATTTTATTCCTAAAAAAACAACGGATATTTGTACGATACATATCATTATTATTTGATATTTTAACAATAATTTTTATGTAGCTTAATCATATTTAAAACAAATATGTTTAAGCACATATACCTTGGAATTGTTTGTCTGTTCCGTGCAACAAAGACAATCAATCTCCCTAGTTTCAGTCTTGCAGTTATCGCACTTGCACCATTCGTTTCTCCCAACACGAAAACTTTCCCAATGTTTTACTAAAAATATCGTTTCTCTCTCAGTTTCAATGTTTTTATTATCATCTTATTTAGTGGTCTCGAATTGAAAAAGTTGCAGCCCTGTGCCTGTAAAAAGCTCATCAAAGGTTTCCATCTCGTTATCACCGTCCTCATCTTCTCCAAAATTGTTTTATTCTTCAATAATATCATACTCTAATTCTTTTTCGCTGTGTCTGTGCTCATATATGTGATCTGAGTATCAAGCTTTTCTAACACCGCCAATTATGACGTCACAGCAAAAGGTTCTTAATAAAAAGACGATCTTTGCGCATTAATTAAAAGATCAATAAACAATTTTTCGAAAAAAGAATAAAAATTTATACTAATTGAATAGTGGAGAATCCAAAGAACAAATAAAAAAAAATTCGAAAATTTCGTGGGACCACTCCTTTAAAATCTCCCGAGGAGATAGATAGAGACAGCGCAGCTAGGCTGGACGCCCGAAACTTATCCAGACTAAAGCCTAAATCCTCGTTTTGACAGATTTTTTTCTGAGAACGAGGCTAAAATGAGTTTTAAGCCACTAAGAATCCTAACAGTGCAACAAATTGTTTTATTGTCCAATGAACAATACTTTATTTTAAAGTTTATATAGTATCGAAAGTTAAAGCTCGTGCAGTGTAGAAGATCGTCTTATAATGCGCCATCTTTGATGTTATAATTGTTTTCTTTTAATAATTACATCTTTCCTTTTGTACAATTTCGCAAGCACGTAGACTAAAGCTATATTCAGCAGAACTAATTAATTATTCATGACTTTTAGTTTAAAGAAGAAATTGTTGAGGCTGAATATTTTTGGTGAAAGATAATGTATTATAGCTATAAAATCGTTAGCTATGATTTACAGTTACAATAATAATCAAAAATTGAATTTTAAAATTTTAGAATATTCAATGATTTTGTTCCCCCATATTACTCAGTCCTCTCAATAAAAATTAAACAAATCCGTCATTTGAATTTTGATGACGTAAGCAATAAGCAGTCCATACACAAAAAAAAATTAGAAATTTATTTAAGTCGTTATTTCCAACGTGTTGAGTTGAAATGCTGATCAAGATAATGTATAGGATCGTGTACTTTCAACCAACGATTAAGAAGATATAAGGGTTTAAAAATTTGCCTTCATCGTGTAGATCTTAAAACACTGATCAGGAAAATGTATAAAACCGTGTACTTTTTACAAACGGTTGCAGAGATATTGGGGTTTAAAAGTCGATAAGGCCGGTAGAAAATCCACTTTGGCAAAAACGAAACAAAGATCCGTCGTTTGAATTTTGATGACATCAGCAATAACTTGTCGATGCGCAAAGGTGTTTTTTTCACAATTTCTTTAGCCGCTACCTGAATTGTGTGGAGCTTGAAACGCTGATGAAAATAATGTATAGGATCGCGCTTTTTTCATTAGCACTTCAGGAGATATAGGAGTTTGTCCCACCGATATATCAAATTTTTATTTTTAAAAATGTGCATACCTGTTGCCTTCATCATATAGAGCTTTGAACGCTGATCAAGAAAATGTATAGGATCATGTACTTTTGACAAACAGTTACGGGAATATTGTGGTTTAAAGGTTGGAGACGTCATAAACCCGGATCCATTCCGAAACGAAATTGGGTACCCAGGTTTGGGAAACTCACCCAATTTGGTCCCAGGTGGTCCCTAGTTACCCACGCGATGAAAACTGACTGGCGTCACCACCTCGTTTCCAAGTATTATTTAGCCTCAACTCAAAGTTTTAAGTGCACTTTTATGGACGTCAATATTATTTTAACATCAAAATTGTGAAGAATATATTCCACTTTGCAAAAGTCACATACAGATACGATCTTTGTGTCCGTATGTGACCACCAAAGTGGATATCTTCATTTTCTTTTGATGTCGCCGAAAAGATTTTGTCTAATTTGTTAATTTTTCTGACGTTATTGCGCGAAGTTAATGCATTAGGCTGACGTCAAATGCGGTTTAATAGATTCGTGAAGCCATTGCATTGCAGTTATTAACTTTAAGGCCAAATAACTTGGAAACGAGGTGTAACGGTGACGTCAACTGTTCGTTAAAAATACATAGATACATTTTCTTGATCAGGCGTTTGAAGCTCTATACGGTAGCGGCAACGTCTAAATAAATTTTAAAAAAAAATTTTTTTTTGGACATTTGTGAGACTTTTGCTGACGTCATCAAAATTCAAGTGATGGATCTCTCCTTTCCAATGTTACCCTGCCTAAGTAGATTTTTTCACGGGGCCTTATCGACTACTCGCCTCTTAATAATACGGTGTGTCAGTGTGTTTGTGAGGGGCAATTTCGACATGTATCTAATGTATAATGTAATAGAGGCAAAAGGGATATAATAGTTTATAAAAAAATATATTTTCGTATTTTGTGAGGTCCTTGCTGACGTCATCAAAATTTAAATGAAGGATCTTATTCATGTCAACCTCGTCTCCAGGGGTCTTGTGGCCCCTGAGCCGTTATTACGGAGTGGCACAACAATCGCCGCTATCAACTTCATCAACAAGGCAAAATGCCCTGGAAACGAGGTTGATTCATTGTTCCTCTACCTAAGTGGATTTTTCTACGGCCTTATTGACTAGTCTTATATAATAATACGATGTGTCTGTGACAGGCATAGCGGATGTGTTAATTTTTATTTGAAGTCGCCGAAAAAGGTATGTCTTACTTGTTAACAGCCTAGACGTTACTGCACGAAGCCAATACACTTATCTTGACGTCAATTCAGTAAATAAGAATAGTGAAGCCATTGCATTGCGTTTTTAAGTTTAGAACTTGGAAACGGTTGAAAATAACTGACGTCATCTCCTGCGTGGGTAACTAGAGACCACCTAGGATCAGAATGGGACCAATTTCTCAATGCTGGGTGTCAACCCACCCGTTCCGGAATAAACGCGTTGATGACGTCATCAAAAAAACGTTAAACCACAATATCTCTGTAAAACCGTTCGTCAAAAGTACACGATCCTATACATTTTCTTGATCAGTGTTTCTAGATCTATACGATGAAAGCAACGGGTATAAACATTTCTAAAAACAATTTTTTTGTATTTTGGCGCAAAATTTTTAAACCCTTCTATCTCCTTAACCGTTCTCTGAAACCACATGATCTTGTACATTACTTTGATCAGCGTTTCAATAGAGGCAACAGGTAAACAAATTTCCGAAAAAAGGTTTTAGTGAACTGACCTCATCAAAATTCCAGTGACGTAGTCTCAAGCTAGCTAACTTTAATTAGGTTAGAAGCGAGATGACGACAATAAACATGTTGGAATAATTTTTCATAGGTATAGCTAGCACGTCCTTGGAGATTTATTTATAGCTAGCTAGCTACTGACACAGCAAAAAATAATGTGACTCATAAAAATACATGTACTCTTGTGTGCTAATTGTAGTAGTGGGTAGAATAAAGGTGGGTATCTTTCTAAATTCTCACCAAATTGAGAGGTCATAATAAAATGTTCTGGGGATCGTAAAAGTACCCTTAAAATAGGGGGGTGAAAATAAAATGGAGTGTGAATATGCGGGCTGCATGTGTTGTGCACACTAATATATTCTTGGCCTGTTTCTATAGCCAAAGGTCGCCGCTCTACGAAAAGTAAAAATACTATTCTGGTGATGTCAAAATAAGTATTAATATCTTAAAGGTAGTCGGTAAGGCCCGTTAAAAATCCACTTAGGCAAGAGAAACAATGAAGAGAGAAA